>JACDJE010000253.1:466480-1007108 GCA_016647715.1 Pavo muticus | reverse complement strand
TTCGCCGCCCGCGGGGGCCGCGCCGCCGACGGCCATGGCCGCGCCGCCCCCCTCCTCGTCGTCGTCCTCCTCCTCGGGGATCATGGAGGCGGCGTCGGCGGGCGGCTCGCCGGCGGGCTTGGCGGGGCTGGCCTGCAGCTCGGGCCTCTGCAGCGGCCAGGTGCAGGAGCGGGGGCGGCTCTGCGGCTCGAACTCAGGGTCCAGTTCCACGTCCAGGGGCGAGAGCGGCCCGGGGGGCGACGCCTCTGCCATCTTGGCCTCCCTCGGGGGCGGCTGCGGCGGCGGCGGGGCGCTGCGACGGGGCGGGCGGCTGCCGGCCCCGCTCCTCCTCCGCCGCCGCCTGTTCGGTGCCGCCGGGAGCCTAGCGAGCGGGCATGCCGCTCCCCGCGGGCACGGAGCGAGGGGGCAGAGCCGGCAAAAACAACAAACGGAGAGCGAAAAACGCGATTAAATCGGGCGGAGCGCCGGAGCACGGTGCCGGGGTGCGCTCGGCGGTGCAAGTGTGCGTTTGTTTATGTTTCTTCACTCCATGCGGGCGCTCCGGCTGTGTCCGCGCCGTACCCGGCCGTGGGGGCCGGCGAGTACCTTCCCTTCCTCGGGTGGTCCTGCGCTCGTCCCTGGGCGACACCGAGGAGTCCCTCCTTCTTCGGGACGCCCCGAGAGGAGCGCGGATCCCTGCGCGCTGCTCGCCGTCACTTCGCGGTGCACCCGAGCTCCGCGACACCTCCTCTCCAGAAGAAAAAAAAAATGTAATAATAATGATAAAAATCCTTCCTCTCGCAGGGAAAAAGCGAGCACGAGAGGGACGGATTGGATCGGTACTCTTCCAACAGGTCCGGGAGCTCTAAGCCCTCCCTCGGGCTGCCGAAGCGAATGGGTTTTGTTCCAGCAGCACCGCCGCGCTCATAACCTCCGTGCTCATAACCTCCGTGCTCCTGCCGCTGCCATCTTGACAGTTCCCTCTGCTCGAGTCACCGAAAAACCGCGTGCGGGAGGCGGCGGGGACAGAGCCGACGGCCGCCCCCACGCCAACGGAAAGGCAGAACCCAGCGCCCGGCAGCGGCGGTGGCGCTGGTGCTCGTGGTGGTGCTGCTGCTGCGCGGCTCCGCTCCGCCCGCTCTGCGCCTGGGGCTCGGCGGAGCCTTCCCTTTAAAGGCGACGCGGGGGGAGGCGGCGAAGCGAGCGGCCCGGCTGCCGCAGCCCGCCCCAGCTGCCCGTGGCCCTGCCGGCCGCCAGCTCGCACATCCCTCCTCCTTCTCCCCACAACACAAAGTTATAGCCGCGCGCAGAGAGCCGCAACCTAACCCGCCGCGCCGCGCAGCCCGCCCACGGGCGGGGCCGAGCGGGGCCTCCCACACAGGGCGGGGAGAGAGGAGCGGAGCGCGGCGGGGCCCCAGCGCCCCTCCGCCACACGTCTCTGCTGCCGAGGGGAGCGGGGACAGTGGCGTGGGGCTGTTGCCTGTTCTCTCGTGCGTTCTCTTGGATTTAAGCAACACGAGTGATTTCACTACTCCATACATTGAGTTTTTGTCACGTTCGCCTGACTTGCTGTCTAGTCCCACCTGCAGATAGCTCTGGTTGTTGCAGTGGAGCAATACTGCAACTCCTGACTGGGCCATAAGTATGTGTACAAGTTATTCTCGCAAGTGTTACCTCTGGAGTCAGGTTTACCTGGCCTGCTTTTGGCGCTGCATTCAGCCAGCGGGGTGGAGAGCACTCAGCCAGTGCCCACGTGAAGGCCATCACCCCACTGTGTTCTCCGCCCCTGACAGAAGGGCCTCTGAAGCTTGAGGATGTCGCTAATGACAGGTTGGGTAAAGGGATGACCCACAAACCAGGAACACAGCACTCTCAACGCAAATGTCATTACAAAGCACCATGTAGCAGTGTGTGCCTATCAGCTCTTGCTCGGCTTTATGTCACCCTCAGCCACAGACCAGATTCAGTACAAAACATGTCAACTCAGGTTAAAACAGGTGTGCTTCTGAAGCGTTTCCACGTAGCATTATTATTTAGGTCAAAGTCACGACCAAAGACCACGCAACACGCAAGGCTGTGAGTGATGAGGCTTCCTCAAACACCACAAGGAACCCAAGCAGGCCAGCTGCTGACTGTCACCAACACCAAAGCCTTCCCCAAACCTGTCCATGCTTGGGGGCAGCATTTCCTCAGGTCCCAAGGAAATCATCGCACAGTTCCATACCATGCTTTGACCTTGGGCTGGGTTACCAGCTGAAGATCTAGTCCTAAATGATATTATCATCTTCATTTATTTATTTAATTGGCATTGCATTGCTGCACAGGCACTGGCATTATATCTCATTGTGCTAGGTGAAGGCCCTGCACGTGGTCAGAAATGCTCTACTCCCTGCCAGAATTGCAGCCTAAGTAAGGCAAGCCAGGGCGGGAGAAAGGAAATAAGTAAGTAGTAACCCTATTAAGGAGATGATGGACTGAGGCACCAAGCAATTACATGACTCTGCTGAGGTCATACAGGAAGCCCGTGTCAGAACTGAGAAATAAAACCAGATCTCCTGGGTGCCAGCCCTGGCCCTTTCCTGCAAGATTATCTTTCTTCTTCAAAATGCACTGGTGCTTCAGCCAGACAGCCTTTTACTGCATAAGTTACAGTATCCGTTCTCCATGCTTCCACACAATGAAATAGAACAAGGAACCTGTTATCGTCGCTGTTCTGTGACTGGGAACACTGCAAGAGGTATAAAAAGTGATCCAAATTGAATCTAAAGCCTGCACGATTTCCAGCCTCTTCCTTTAAGTACCTTAATGCCCCGAGGGTGGGATTTTCAAAAAGCTCGGTTTATGGGAGTTTTATCGCTGACTTCAACAGGAATAAAGTTAGGCCAGCCCTGAGGCCATCTGACAGTCTCACTCACTTACCGTGCCTACTTAGGCTGAGAGTACCGTGTCTTCCTCTGCAACACCTTTCAAAACCTTGAGTAAGGACAGTTGATACACAGGTATCTCGCATGTGGATGAGGCAGCCACCTTCTTACTGAGAGGGCCGTATGCCATTTGCTTCCTCAGACAGAAGATGGAGTTTGGTGACTTCTGCACAACCATCTCCTTTCCTTGAACCACAGAAGGACTTGCCGATGAAGTGGTATGGCTGGCTTAATTTTTCCTCCACAAAGTGCAGGACTGCTCCAGAGAGGCCATTGTCACAAGTGAAACTGAAGTCGGGTGTTCTTCAGGGTTCATAAAAGGGTGGGAAAAAGTAGAGGAAATAAGAGGAATGGTGAAGATGTAAGAAAGAAAAACTCAAATATTTTATGAATATTAAGTGCTCGTACTCCAAGGGATGATCTGATTCAGAGGATCTACATAAAAATGTATGTGTGGGCAAACTATTCTACACATTTTTAAATTATGTATTCCTGAATTCCTTTAAAAGCTGTTCTCCGTGCCATAGGCAGTACCTGATACGGATCCAGTGGGGTCATGATTCCTTTGCAGCTGAGTCATTTCTGTGGGTTATCTTGGTCACACACATTCACCACCCATGAGTCGCGGGGCCTATGGCATACTGCCTAGGGGAAGGTAGCAGTCATACAACAGCGCTCTGGAGGGGAATCCTTACAAGTGATTATTTTGTTGAATTAACTTCTTTAAGTTTTTACATTCTGCTACATCAGCGCGTTTTTGGGTTGGATTTTGTTGTTGTTGTTGTTGTTTTGTTTGGTTTTTTTTTTTGAGTCTTCCATGTTGCTGACATAGAAAGCCAGCTTCTCCTAAGGTGACAGTGTACCAGTTTCTAGCAGCAACCCAGATCTGATCGCTCCTTCCTTCTGCCATAACCTACATTATCCCTGGGCTGGTAGCTGGAGAAGTGCAGTTTACTTTTCTGGCTTTACCTCTTTACAAAGGCTTGCTAATGCAGCAGCACAGGTATACAGTTGGAGGTAGAGCTAAAGGTGCACTGAAGAGGGGGTTGGTCCTGGAACTTATCGTTATCAACATCTACTGTAAAGCGTAACTGCTGTTCAGTAAGACAATGTTGTTGAAGTTACCTTAAAACAATGACCACATTGTCTACATCGACTTCACACAAGCAAGTATATAGCAGGTTCCTTTGTAAGCTACCTGGCTTTGAAGCCAGGTCTCCAAAGGGTTTGTGCCCACTGCAATAACCCTGCCTGCCCCTCCCATGTGCCCTATTCTTTTTTCTTCCCTCAGTTCCCTAATGTCCTTTAAACACAAGCTGGGCAAAGGGCAGCAGGTTTTGTGCCCGACTGAGAGCAACTTGTGTGCTGATTAGAAAGAAATGTCACCTAGAAGCCAGCCAACATCCTACTTTGAGACTTTAACCTTTCTGTCCAATTTGGCTAAAACTGACCATCGGGTTTCAAAGTTATTAAGGGGGGATTGGCTGACTGGCACAGAGAGGCAGAGCAAGGGTTCGTATCATGCTGTGGAGACACAGGGGGCTTGCCAAAGACGGTTGCAGAGTTCCAACTATAAATTTTTCCTCAAACGGATGAACAGCAATTTAATGATCAGTTGAGGCTGGACTTCAGCCTGTGAACTTGCTGACCAGTGAGAGGGGAGGGGAAGGAAGAGAAACACAGCAGAAGAAGGAAACGGTGACATTAATGTTCTTTCCTCAAGTGATCTTGATGACTTGGGAACCAGACCTAAGACTGGTTTGGCATCAAAACTCGTGCACCCACTGCCAAGGAATTCTTGATCCATTTCTGCATGTGTACAGTGACTAGAGTTGTCCACATTAAAAAAGAGGATCACATTTTGGAAGAAGCTAGGTTTATAACTTAAACCTCCAAAGAAAATCAAGCTGGAAGTGGGAAAATTCAACTCAATCACTTCACATTTTTATTAAAGTAGCCTCACACCCGCTGCATTGCCAGGGCCCACCAAAGAGCTGTGCCTTGAGTTCAGCAGGCTCCCAGCTTCTCATGGAGGGTTTCTAACTGGGTGCCATACTTTCAGTAACAACCACATGTAAGCGCACATAGCTGCCTTGCCAGCTCCCACAGCTTTGTGTTCAGGTCTTGCAGTATTGGTGCCTTCCTGAAATCCTGAAAACCCCATTAAAGGAGCGTCTCGGCTGCCATTTTAAACCTACAGCCAAGTTCCTAACACTCTGTGGATGCAGTCCAAGTATGCTTTCAGGGCCAAGAAAAAAGCAGAAAAAAAAAGTCTTTTTAAAAACCTTTTAAACCTGATTTAAAGCTGATCCTATGCTACTCAAAAACTCACATCGTAACTTTTGAACACTTGAGAGTAGAAGCAATTACTGAGTTCATATTAGTGTGGTGACACAAATCGAAGTGCTGAGGTCCGGCTTCCTTTTTTTTTTTCTCCTTGTTTTTTAAACATTCAGCTTTGGCGGTATGAAAGGATTTAGTCTCAGCAGCAGCAGTTCCAGCTCACGACAGAAGACAGCACACAACCACGTTGCCCTCCCTACCCCCAGGACACCCTCACACACAAACACACAGCCAGGACATCTCCATACAACCAATGAGACTGCCCCGCAGCCGACCCCTTGTGCAAGCCGGGCACACCGTCTCTTACCCCATACGGAGTTAATTACACCCACTTATTAGTTAATTATCCCCTCCCTATAATTTAACGCTGTCCTTTGCCCACACAGCGGAGCACGGCCGCCGGCCCCGCCCGAGGAGCCCGCAGCGGGGTTACCTCAGAGGCCGCCACACTGCAGGCCCGCAGCCCGCGGCCACTCCCGCCCCAGGACGCGCCCCCTCACATAGCCCCGCCTCCACACATAGCCCCACCTCTCGCCGCGGCCCGCCCGCACCAAGCTAGGCTGCGGCGTGCAAACAGATGATGTCATGCTCTAGAGCCGCGCGTGACCGCCGGGGCCCGCCCTCGTCGCCCATTGGTCGGCGCCGTTCGGCCGTCAGGACAGTGGCGCTCGCCATTGGCTGGCGCCTCCGCCCCGCCACCGCCTCCTGGAAAATAATAAACAATCGAGTAAGCAGCAGAGCGGGTGGGGGTTTGTGCGGGACAGCTGGATGGCCGTTAAACGGGCGACGGCTGGGGGCTGACAGGTGCCCCTGAGGCGGCTGTCTCCAAGCGCTGCCGCAGAGCGGGTGCCACCTGGGTCCCCATTCACTGAGCAGCGCTAAGTAACTGCCGTCTCCTCGGCTCATACCACAGTGGCGTCGGTCAAGGATGGCTCAGGGGGCTGCGGGCTGCCCGAGGGCTCGCTGCCTGGCTGAGGGTCACGGCCTGGACACCTCTGAGGAGAGCAAAACTTATCTACAGGCTACTTCAGCTTTCTGGAGAATTAATGATTTCCTCCTGTGAGACTGCTGGAGGAAGGAGTCCAAGCACTCACCTCCTTGCATTGCACCTCTCCAGCAGTGTGTGTTGGTCCTTCTCCCAGATCTTCACATCTATGCTTCCTAACACATATTCAATGCAAAGCACATAGATAAGCAAAAGGGGGCCTAGTGCCAGGGTCCCTTCCCTCCCCACGGCAATGTTATTACTGCTAGGTCACAGCCTCCCCATTGGCTGGCAGAAGCCCCAATCACCCACCCTGTCCCCCGGGCAGCAGTATGAGTTCAGCGGGCTGGCTGGCAATGGTTGGGCAAGCCACCTCCTGCCCAGTGAGGTGCTCCTCTGGCAGGCTGGGGAGATGCATCTGAATCCCACTGGGCCGGAGATCATAGAAGCATTAAGGTTGGAAAAGACCTCTAGTATCATCTAGTCCAGCCATCAGCCCATCACCACTATGCCCACTAAGCCACACCCCTCAGTGCCGCGTCTACCCGTTTCTTGAATACCTCCAGGGACCACCTCCCTGAGATGACCCCGCATGTCCTGGTGCATGGTGTGGGGGGAAGAAGATCATCAGGGGGTGGAGGAAGGCTTCAAAGGAGCTGGTGAAGTGCTAAGCAAAAGCAGCCATTGTTCTGCATGTGGTGGGGGAAGTGGCTGATAAGCTTGCAGCTGGCCTTCTCTCCACCCGCCAAAGGAACTCGGAGGCTGCTTACTCAGGAGTTGCCTCCAGTTGGGGTGGGGGATGACATTTTCCAAGCATCCCAGCTGTGCTGAAGTGAGTGGTGGACACCTCCTGCCCACTGCCCCAGCTGGGAAGAGCAGTGGCAGTAGGAATGTGCCGCTGTAGCCTGCTGGTATGTGTTGGGTGTGCTCAGAGGAGCTCATCTTGCACAGGAACGTGTTTGAGTGCTCAGTTCTGAGCAGGGATGAGGGGGAGGAGAGGTGTGGGGCTGCCAAGCACGGGGTGGCTCTGAGTATGCCCAAAGCAGAATGTCCCACATCTTCACATGCAGACAGACTAAAAATAGGGGACCCCAGGATTGGTCAGCAGCAGTAGGAACTTTTTCTGGGCTTGAATGCCTCAGCTGAGCCCTAGTCCTGCTCTGAGTGTGAAAAGCCTCATGTTCCTTGTGGTTCATGTGAGTGTCATTTAAGTGTGCTTAGGGCATGCAATTACAGCTAACTGCCCTGCAAACTCCTCCCAGCATCTGAAAAATTGAGCTCTCTTGTCTGTATGCACCCTCCCCTGCCCTGCAGGATCCTCTCCTTCAGTCTGGCAAACCTCTGTGTGAGAGATGCATGGCTTAAATCACTCACTGCCATTGTACCTTGGAGAGCTGATGACATTGAGTGAAACCTGTTTTGGTTTTTTTTTTGTTTTTTTTTCGTGTACCATTTTTGTGAGCACACGTAATTGAATGCACACTGAGAAATGATCTGCTGAAGAGCCTTCCGTTTCTAAATGCAGTAGCTACTCTTCATAACAGGCATATTAAGCATAAAATGTATCAAGGTAGAGCTATTATAAGCCTTGTTTTACCCAAATGGATTTTTTTTCCTTGGAACTAACATGGAAAGCTGGGAAGAAACTGTAGCCGAAGTCTGACATGTCCAAATACAAGAAGCCTAAAGAGGAACACAGACTGTTCAGTTTGCTCACAGAGGCTTTGCGACCTGTCTCCTCGTAAGAATGATGACACAAGCTTTTTTTTTTTTAAAAAAAAGGAAGAAATTAACTGCCTTGGCTAATTGCACCCTCGCTAGGACACCATTTGACTGTGAAAATTGTTGGTGCACCCAAATTTCTCAGCTGGGGAGAATTTCTGAAGTGAGAGTGTCCCCATATCTGTGGGTTGGAAGAGCTATTTAAATTTCTTCCTAATTGGAAAATTAAATGCTGTTGCTTTAAAACAGTGGTGCACTGCTTTGAAAAATTAAGACCATATGGAATCATTTATTACTTTTCAATATGTATTCAGTCTCTGGTGCAATTTTATGTACCCGCTAATGCATAAAATCTTCTGGAGCAAGAATAAAGTACCACAAAGCGTGATTTAATGCCATGGAGTCACCAAATCTGTTTTGCATTACTGGATGTTTCAATCTGCTGAAAAGAAAGGGATGTCCCTGAACCAATGGAACAATGACAGGGCAGTTGGAGGGAAGCCCATAAATCTGGAACACTTTGGCAATATACTGCACTCATCAAACAAAACTTTTTAAAAACCACTGGGGATTTGGGCATGTAAGAGATACAGTTAGGAAGAAAATTTAACATAAAAATTAAAGTCGTATTAATAGCACAATACCTGGCTGCAGCTTACGAAGTCCTAATGAATCGTGTTTTCACATAGTACAGGCCCACATAGGCATGTGACTGCAAGAGAAAATAAGAGCAAGTAATCCGGGAGCACACAAAAGTACTTTTGTTTACAGTGCTGCAGTAACTGGAAGTGCCTATTCTTGAGCTTATTCACAAACACTTCTGCCTCTTTCTTGCAGAAATCCTATCCAAACACTTTTGTTGTGACCCCATTAGCAGACGACTTTTGGCCTTAGTTCTTTTCATGCAACTACAGCAGCTCTTCTCTCGAGGTTCAGTCTCTCAGTCTCAGAGTCTCACAGATCTTCTTCTTTCAGGAGGCTGAGTGAGGGCTGAATCCTCAGCCATGTGCTTGTTGCTGAGTGGCTGAGCAGCAAACCATGGGGCAGCCTTTGCTCTCAGGGTCTGGGCATTATCCTTTCTCCGGTTCTGAACTGACCAACACCAAGGGGTTGAGCCCGATGAGTTGTCCGTGTGTGGTTCCAGCAGGTGCAGTGCTCTGCAGACATAGAAGGAGATCTCTATGCCTCAATAGTGGAGCTGGGAGCAGTGTAACTGGCTGGCAGTATATATTTGTAATTTATAACCAGCAAGTAATCTGCTTAATCTGCAACTTTCCTGCAGCACCAAAGCTTGTTCATCGTTCTTTATGCATTTGATAATTGATAGTAGCCATTTCAAATATCTCTTTTTTTTTCTTTTCTAAATAAATAGAGTACGCATCCTTCTGGCTTGACACCGTGACCTCTCCCTCCTGCTCAAATTTTAGCAACAAAATTCCTCAGGCAAAATGAATCCGGCGGAATGAATGCATAATTCGGCTAAGACAGATACCAGAAGAAGTAATTACTGCCCGTGATTAACTTTTATTCAGATTCTACATCACTGCTGTTGGAAAATCTTAGAAAATCTTCTCGAAAGTTCTTTCAAACTTTCCTGAGAGCAGTTCTCCATGTAGATATGTATTCCTACTTTACTGTGTTCAGTATGGGAGGTAGCACTGCTGCTTGCCCATAGATGGCACTAGCGTTACACTGCTAAAGAAGCCCCCAGCCTATGAATTGAGTATGGTGGCAATGAGAAGAAAAAAAATACCTGCTTTTTTTTCACTGTGACAGTGGTGTTGGGAACTGTTCTACTTGCAGAAATGGGACTTGGAACTCACCGTGTGAGAAGAGATCCCGAGATGATGAGGCAGCATATTTCCTATGCTTGATGTCAGGATTTGTTCTGTAAAAATGACCCTTACAACACCCTGAAAATGAGGAACGTGGCATCAGAGAGCAAAGCAGGAAGCATGAAATGATGTAACATATGTTTCTTCTGCTTATGAAGTACTTTTTTTTTTTTTAAACTCCAGGTTTGTGATTCAGCATTTTCTGCCACTGCCAGAATATGAAGGGGAAAACTGCAGAAAATGTTTCACAGAATCACAGAACTGCAGGGGCTGGAAGGGACCTCTAGAGATCATAGAGTCCAACCTCCCTGCCGAAGCAGGCTCCCTACAGCAGGCTGCACAGGTAGGTGTCCAGTCAGGTCTTGCACGTCTCCAGAGAAGGAGACTGCACAGCTTCTCTGGGCAGCCTGTTCCAGTGCTCCGTCACCCTCACTGTGAAGAGGTTCTTACACACATTTGTGAGGACCTTCCTATGCTTCAGTTTGTGGCCGTTTCCCCTTGTCCTATCGCCACACACCACCATTTCTGTTATTCTAGTCAAAATCTGTTTTATAAAGTGTTTGCCATCAAGTATTTTTGTTCCCTTCTATAGAAGTGTGGAAGGGATTATCTTTTCCCCAAATCATCCTTCCCTCAATTTCACGACATGAGAACCCTGGAAATAAATGTAGAAAAAGCAGCATTTAGGCACAGTCTGGGTACTGAACTGCTCAGCTACTGATAATGAAAGTGAAATGCATGGGCTTTGTTGGAGTTAGATGACCAGGCTGCTGCTCTTTTGGCTCTGGCAAATGATCCTTTGAGCTTAATGACAGCGTGACAGGCCAGCTCTGTCGAGGTACTGGTGCTGAGCAAATATCTGATTCAGGATGGCTGGCCTGGGGATGCCCTGGCTTAGAGTACCAGCCTTGTGAGGCTGCTAGCCTGGCATGCCCTCTGGCTTCAGTCTCTGCTGTGTGATGATGATGTGCAATTTCAGACACAAGCCCTTCTCTCTGAGCTTATGCAAAAATGCCCTTACAGTCAATGGCAGTTTTGTAAAAGAAGCCCTGGCTTCACAACCTTCTACTTCTGAGGCAGTGGTATGATTGCAAAATGCCTCCTCTTCCTGTAAGCTCTCCTTTAAATGTAAGGATTTTCCACCAACTTCTTTCTTAGTCTGTTTTCTTGCTGAGATCCATGAGACTGCACCAAGAAGCCAGATACACCTGCTGGGGACTCCGCAGACATCTTGCCTCACTAGAGCCAGTGTGAGCCCTCAGACCATCCTTGTGCGAGGAAAAGGATGCAAAAGCATGGATGCAGCCACTCATGCTTTGAAGGGGAAGAAGGTTCAGTGGCTGCTCTGTGCCAGTTAGATAATTTGCTCCTGCAGATGCGGTCTTGGCATGCCTCGAGTGATGTGTGCTCAGGGTGGTACCCTTTGTAGCAACAGCATCGGTTTCCCATATCAAATCACATCTCAGTGAACAAGCATGGAGACAACCTTGTCATACTTTCTCTGTACCTGCTGAGATGGCAGCATCAGTGAGGGTAACTGATGGCTGCTTTTCAATTGCTCCAAATGCCGGGCAGAAGGAAGATCACTTGCATCTGCATGAGATTTTGAATAGATTTTAAGAGTCCTAAAGGAGAAGCAATGAGCACATACTGTATTAGCAAGACCAGCACTGGGATGGCTCGTGTTTTTAAACTGATGTTGAAAAATTGGCAGTGGAACATTAGAGCCACACAAAATGATTCAGAGCCTGAAGAAAATGCTTTGCAATTAGAGACTTGCAGCACTCACTCACTCTAGCTTATCAGAAAAAGACTGAGCAGGGAATTGATTACGATGGCTAAGGAACTTCACTGGGAGAAATATATCAGGTACTGAAAGGCTCTTTAATCTAGTAAATTATGAGAATATGTATCAGGAAGCTGAAACCAGATAAATTCATATGAAAAACTGAGAGCAAATTTATTAGAATGAAGGTGATTAATCACTGTAACAAGCTGTCAGGGCAGTTGGCACATTTTACAGATGTGCCCGAGCCAAGACAGGCACGTTTCTCATGGATGTGCTCTAACTGCATTTAAAAGCATGAATGACACTGTAGTCAAGGTAAGCAGGCGAGGTTTGAAGGGCTGTGATATACAAGAGGTCTGACTAACAGTTCCCAGAGGATCCACAGAGATCTAATGGTTCCCATCTGTCCTTAACCTCTAAGAGACTGAGAAAATAGCACTTAGCAGAGAGTGGAAGGGAAGGATGACAAGGATGCCCTGTCACTGGCACACTAATGTACCCTCTGCATCTAGGAGGATTGTACCCTTCACCTTCTCAGGTCTTCATTAGTATATTTTCAACACTAATTTCAACACTACTTTTTCTCCAATCCACTGCCAGCTCTCTGTGCTGATTGGTGTCAGCGTCTTTCACCTGACTGGAGTGTGAGTAAAAAGCTGTGATGCTCAGCTGCTCATATGATAGCTTGGAAAAGTAGTTCGCTTTTTTGTTTGTTGTTACTTCATCTACTTGAGCTTCATGGTCACCTGTCCTCCATGCCTCCTAGTTCCCTTACCACCCATTTCCTTTTATTTCCTTTGCCATCAGGTTTTGTACAGCATCAATAGTCTGGTGCAGTACATCTTGGAGGCTTCTTTTAACTCCTTCAGGGGTAAATGTAACAAAGTGAACCCTCTGTTGCACAGCTTTCGCATGGGAGGGCTGTGTGCTGGTTAGATAAATTTGTGATATAGCGCCCTTCATTCAGAAGTATAAATCTGTAGTTACTGTAGCTATTGATGCTCTAAGGTGTCCTTGCAAAATAACTCCTCCTGCAATCTGTATCTAGAAAAGTGCTCTAATCTAATTTTAAAAACGAGACTTCTTTCCTGGAAAACCAGTTGGTTGTGAAAAGCAAGATTTTCTCATTCTGTGTTGCCTTTTCCAGGGTCCCAGTGCTCTCCCACTTTCTCCCCATCTGCTCAGAATGATGTAAGAATTTGCTGTTCTCTCCAGCCCTAAGTAAAGTCTGCTGGCTTTTCCCTGTGCCAGAGGGTAATTTTGTACAAAGTCAGAGCTGAAATGAGGCAAGCGGAGGGACAGGGAGAGATCCAGTCATCATCAATGCCCACGAGCCATTAACCTGATGTGTGGAGTCTATGTTTGAAACACGGTAAATAAGAGGTAGAGAAGGAATTTGAATTAAGATCTCCAAATATTGAGAGTCCTGAGTTTATTTTAGCATGGAAAAATCTTATAAGGATAAGAAACCATTTAATTATTATTATTATTTATTATTATTATTTTTTTTTTTAGGAAATACAAGTAGTGTTCCATGTAGCTGTCAAAATGTCAAAGGCCCACATGCCTCAGGAAAGTAGCAGGAATATCTGCATGAGCAAAGAGCTCCAACCTGGGAAAAGACAGAAGATATGGGGAGAATCAGGCTGTGGCTTGAGAGATGATAATGGCTTAGTCAGGGCACCACGTGGAGTCCTGCAATGGCTGGTCTTATCTGCAAAGGCTGCAGCTGAAAGCAGACCAAGGAAAAGCTGATCCAGAATATTCCCAACTTCTAGGGGAATACTGGGGTCAAATAACCTATGTTTTAGGCTGAACTGAACCCATGGATATAAAACTTTCTCAAAACGCAGGGGAGATGTTGCTTTTGACTTTACTCCATAGCTTGACTCCATTTGCTTAATCACTAGCCATGTGAGGATTATCCACCTTTGCTCTCTGGCTCAGGTTTAGTTTACTGTCCTCTCTCCATGTTTTTCGTGGTTCATACATCCTGCTGTTACGTGTGAGTGAAATAAGTGGGTAGTCCTTTTACTCCACTTTATTTTGGCTTATTGATCACAGGATTCAGTCATATGCATAGTAGCGTGCAACGGAAAGATGGCAGCTTTGCCCAGCTGGCTGAGATCTCATCTCTAAGCTCAAAAAGACCTACCTATTCTGAGCGGCGTAGGAAGCTCTCCAGGGCACAGAAGGAGAGAAGTAATCAATTCTTGTAGAAATGTTTCTGCGATGCCATGGAATCCAGCCAAGAGACATGATGAAAGTGAAAACTGTTTTCTAGGGCATCCAGTTTCATTTAATTTTGTCATGCCCATAGAACTTTTCAGCAAATGTCTGTATCCCTTTGTGTGTTGTGTCCTGTATGTGTTCGTGATTTGGTTACCCTGGCAATCCAGCTAATTTCCCAGAAAAGTCTGTTCCATCAAAGTTAGTTGACTTGTTACAGTAAAAGTCTCTTCTTATGTGCCGCCTTTCAAGGTGCAGTAGTTTGACTAGGCAAGCCACGGAAGACCAGTGAAAAATGTGTTTGTCTATGTTGTTTTTCCTCTTAGATTTAGCATTTTTAGAGCTTGAGGATTAAGATACACAGCCAAAATTTACTTAAATATGCCACAACATGGAGATTCAAGTGACTGGCTCACTGAATGTCACGTGGGGTGGCTGCACAGTATATATGGAGAGTAAGGTGCCTCAAAAGAGCAAAACCCGACTGCACAAGAACATTCTTGAGCTAGCCAGCAGAGACTATGAGCCTGGAAAAGGTAGTCACACAGGTAGCCTGCAGCAGACAAGAACCGTCACCATTAAAAAAAACCAATGACAATAAATGAAATGTTGAACAGAGATCGACCCGTCTCCTTTTGTACCTTCTTTGCCCTGGTTCTGGGGAGGATGCAGCCTGTTGTTCATTCTTGGAATACAGGCAGTGGACAGGATTGTTGCAAGCTGAGCCATGTGGGAGGAGTTGAGAGACTGATGACGAACTGGTGGCAGAACAGGACTGGGGACCTTCCAGAAGCTCTTATCAGAGCAAGCACGATAGGACAAGGGGGAATGGTCTTAAACTGAGACAGGGAAGGTTTGGGTTAGATATTAGGAGGAAGTTTTTCACACAGAGGGTGGTGACTCACTGGAACAGGTTGCCCAAGGAGGTTGTGGATGCCCCATCCCTGGAGGCATTCAAGGCCAGGCTGGATGTGGCTCTGGGCAGCCTGATCTAGTGGTTGGCGACCCTGTTTATTACATAGCAGGGGGGTTGAAATTAGATGATCACTGTGGTCCTTTTGAACCCAGGCCATTCTATGATTCTATGGTTCTACGAAGAACTATCTCTTTTTGTAGAGGCATAATCATGGGTTTTTCTTTAAGAGGATTCTACTGTAAGACTAATACTAGGAATGCTCTGGATCTCAGGGCGGCAGAGTTTCAGGCTTCTCCAGGCTAGAAAGGCACTGGCTCATGCTATTAGGGAAGAAATGAGGTGTGTCAGCTCCAGATCTGTTCCAGGTGTTGTGATTTTCGAGAACACTGTCAGGATCCCAGCAGAGGAAGAATATATTGCTCTAAGGAGATTTTCTCACTCAGATACAGAATATCTTGTCATCACAGCTGCACTTGAAGTTGGGTAATTCACAGTTACACCTGAAATTGGGTAATTCTCCCTTTGTCCCAAGGCTACTTGCGTATGCACTGAATATCCTTATATTAAATAAAATCCTAGCCATGGATGACACTAGGCACCACTCACTTGCCAAAAAGTCCCCACGTGCAGGGGCAGCAATGACCCTCTCCAAAGAGCTTCCATGCTGGGGGGAGGAGAAGGCCCCCCCAGCACCAATGAGCTGAGTCACCAGAGAGAACAGCTTGGAGGTGCAGACCAGCCAGGGATGTGCCAGTACTTCGGAGAAGCCAGAGGGCTGTGGGGGATGAAGGACCTCATGAGCTTGGCTCCCCAGGCAGAGGAATGGTCACCATGATCACCACTCTAGGTCCAACTCTTTGCTTGTCACCTTCTCCACTTCTCTCCACTTTAAATCAAGCCCTGGCTTCCCTCCCAGTCTGTTCCTCTCAGCAAAGGCTGATTACAGCACGGGGATCTGCAAGCCTATTGATGTCGTTATGTAAAGGTAGCGACACCTGGCAGTTTTTCGTGGTCATCTTCCTTACATCAGTACGCACAGTATGTGCTCTGCCTTCTCTGATAATGCTTTTCTTCCACCCTCTCTAGACCTGGTCTGCATCTGCTTCATTGCTTGAAGATCTCTGTTCACTCATCTCCTCGTTCTTTCTGTTGCCTTTGCTGACTGGACTCTAAAGTGAAACCACCAAGATGAGTCTGAAAAGTTGAATTGGCCTCTTATGTGTGATCATGGAGCACATCACTTACTTTGCACAGGTAACCAAACCCACCACTAACAATTCCTTCTTACTCCCCTTACAGGTTCTAGATTCTCTATTCCAGAAGCCCAACAGCAAGGGTGGACAAAGTCCTACCCTTGTGCTTTGGGCACGCTGTAGCAGTCCCAGGTGCTCACAAGACTGCATGATAATTGACTGTGTACGTACTAAAAAGAACTCTTCTGTGTCATTCATCCTTACCCTACACGAGGCTCTGCTGCCCACCTGCCCCATGCTGCCCCATACAACAGCCTCCCTCTTACCCCGTGTGACTCCTCTGCCTCCCTTTTTTTGTGATCACCTGCTTGTATCTCATCCAACAGTGGATACAGGGTGCCATTAAGCCCCTGGTGTGATTGCACTCATTTCTGCCTGCAGTCAGCTGTGGTCTTCAGTGCTGCAGAACCCCCCTGCAGGGCATCCCACCAATGCTTGTTGGTCTTAGTGATCTTAATGATTCTGTAATTCTATGATTCTATGCACACCTCCAGGTAGACACAGGTCTCTCTCTTTAAAAGAGTCATAGTCGCTTACTTACCTCCTCCCTGCCAGCCTCTAGGCAGCCTTGCCATGCTGTTCGAGGCTGGGATTCCACCTGCAGCTCAGGGCAAATCGCCAAGCCAAGTCTTGGAGGCTGCAACAGAAGTGGGATCTGCTGCCACAGGGCACTGCAGAGGAGCCTGCCGTTTTGTTCTGTGCCAGGAGCAGAGGGCTTTGGAGCTTACATTTTTTTTCAGCACTTGGGCAAAAACAATCTCTGTCCAAAGTAGCATTGTGTGTTTGTTTCACTTTGCTCTCTGTATGACAGCAACGTGAAAGCCATCAGCAACCTGTATCCATTTCTTAACTTTATACAAACTGTTGGAAGAAAGAAAAAAAAAAAAAAAAAAAAAAAAAAAAAAAAAAAAAAAAAAAAAAAAAACAGAAAAAAAAAGTGAAGTTCTTTACAGGAACAGCTCCGACCCGCCCAGAGGCTGCCGGGTCACCTCGCCCAGCAGCACGGCAGCAGCTGCAGGAGTCCCTCCCTGCTCTCCGGGCGGTTCCCAGCCCGCAGCCGATGGATGCCTCATGCCGTGGTGCAACGCTGCCATCTCGTGGTCTTTTTCTTCCTTGCAGGCAGACGCCCGCCGAGCTCTCACGGCTCCCAGCGTCGTTCCACGTGCCCGTGCAGCTTTTTATTATTTAGGGAACGCGTTTCAGTAGGAAGAGCTACTGAACC
The DNA here is from genome assembly GCA_016647715.1 of Pavo muticus. Lineage (NCBI taxonomy): Eukaryota > Metazoa > Chordata > Aves > Galliformes > Phasianidae > Pavo > Pavo muticus. The sequence continues at coordinate 989,911 of JACDJE010000253.1, read as the reverse complement.
TCAGGAAAAAAATGTGTGATTCATGTGAACCTGCCTGCTTGGTATCATTAAACACAACGTTTGCTTGCAAGTTGGCATGGGAAGAGGAGAGATCCCGACGCATGGTGGAGCTAGATGATGGCGTACGAGGTGTCCGGCCTCCGTAGGCGGACTCCGTAGTACAGAGGTACTCCTGAAGGGTTAGGGACTCGCTTTCTTTTCTGATTTACTGCTTATCCTGTTGTAGCCTGGATTCTACATTTTTGCCTAAGTTATGGAGCATTTTTGCCTAAGTTTAGCCGCCTAACTTCATCTTAAATGCAGCAGTGACCTTATCTATTGCTACTGATTTAATTGTACCAAAGGTAATAGAGAGGTAGACCCAACTCCTGGCTTGTTGTCCAGCTGCTCCCTTTGGTGAATCGGGAGTGTCTCAGCTCTTGTGAAACAGCAAAACCTTCCAAAGGGCCATAGCTCAGGAGGTCTTTGTGCATCCTCCTTGTATGAGCATGAGAAGTGCTGTGGAGCAAAGGTGATGGGAAGAGGAGAGCTCCTGTCTGTTTTACAGCAAAGAGCTGGGAAACTCTGCTGCAAGCTCTGGTTTTAAGCATCTGCTTGAACTGCTATATGCAAGGCACGTGAGCTCAGTCATCTTTGTGTTTATGAGACAGGAGGTGCTGCATCCAGCTCTTATGCAGGAAACTACATTTTACTCCAGTGAGGTATCCTAGTACATCAGAAGATTTTGACCCAAGGGCTGAGGCTTTTGCATCTCCCATTTCTCACTTGGGACATAGGCAGGAGCACGGCATTAGCAGCTGTAGTAGTTTCAGCTCATCAGCACCATGAAACTGTGCGTGGGCATGGGCATGCCAAGGGGTGCCTGGGTGCAGGCAGGTCCTGTCTGGCACACTGAGACTTGGTCTGAGAGGCAGAAGGCAATTGAGCAAGGACAAGGCAAAGCTTTGTAATGATCTGCTGCGGATGGAGGGTAAAATGAGAGCAATCAGTGAGCAAGCTGCTGTGGCTTCAGGAAGGAGATTACAGACATACTAGTGTAATGAGCACATCTGATGCACAGGAGCTATTTAACCTTCAGCCTTGTGCCTTATAAAGCACCTCTGGGGCACTGAGTAAGGCTGTTAATTATTGGGGTCAACCTTAGCAGATGGAGGTGTCCTCAAGTATGGGTTGCTGTGATACACTCAGATAATTTCTCCATTATGTCGATAACTAATTTCCTAAATTGTTTAAGAATTTACAGATTAGAGTCCATTAACCAAGCCTTAACTCATGGCAGTGGGAGCAGTTACAGTCCACAAGGACTGCAAAACCCATTAATATGTCCTCGAGTACATATATATGTGTGTGTGTGTGCATATATACCTGCTATGTCACAGCCATTAGTAAAACAAATAATCAATGCCCATAAAAAGCCTGAGTAGGCAACGTCAGACATTGGCTAAAGCAGAGCAAGCACAGCCTTCGGATGCTCAGATAACAGAGGGGGATGTCTGTCTGTTATTTAAAGAACTGTGCATTTAGAAATTGTAATTGAATAGAGTCAGACCGAAGTGCTGGTTATGCTTAGAAACATAAAAGTGTAGAATCATTAAGGTTGGAAAAAAGGTTGGAAAAGGCTGGTTCTAAGCTCACCTAGTCTGACGGTCAGCCCACCTCCACCATGCCCACTAACCAAGGAAATCAGTGACACATCCACACACTTCTTGAACACCTCCAGGGACAGCGACTCTACCACCTCCCTGGCAGTCCGTTCCAGTGCCTCACCACTCTTTCTGAGCTTTTCGTAATATCCAACCTGAACCTCCTCTGGTGCAACTCAAGGCCGTTCCCTCTCGTCCTATCGATGTTACCCGGGAGATGCCAACCTCCACCTCACCACAGCCTCCCTTCAGGGAGTTGTAGAGAGTGATAAGGTCGCCCCTGAGCCTCCTCATCACCAGACTGAACAATCCCAGTTCCCTCAGCCTCTCCTCATAAGACTTGTGCTCCAGACCCCTCACCAGCTTTGTTGCCCTTCTCTGGGCACGCTCCAGGGCCTCGATGTATTTCTTGTAGTGAGGGGCCCCAAACGGAACACAGTACTCGAGGTGCAGCGCTTAATACTAGTAGTGTACTATTTGTTTCTGCACAAATTATCTACAACAAACAGTTTATGGATTTGATAAGCTATGACTTGCTGCATTTCTCACCCTTACTCTGCAGGACAGATCCCACTGCTCCTGTTAATACGTGCCAAATAATTGTTTGTAGTTCAATGCAAGCAGTCTGTGAAGAACCAATGTATTTGGAAACTGCAAGATACAAAGATAGGAGATCCCACTGTTTCAAGTGGAAGCCAAGCGTGACTGGAAAAGCAGCTGTCATGAGGGCTGCAGGGCTGAAGGCTGTGTTGCCTGAGCTGGCACATGCAACTTGTGAGGCAGAGGGGTACTGTGTGTGTCTCAGTGTACCTGCCTGGTGCTCTCTGGGCTGACTGCTGGGAGTTAAACTGAAGGAAGCTGAAGAGATAAGAGAAAGGAGGAAATGAGTGATGGTAATGATAAGGCCTAGTGAAACCATCAGGCCTTCAGGAGATCAGTGGGGAGCAAGTTCCTGGAAAAGGCCCCGCCAGTCCCTGCCAGAATGGTGCCAGGCTGTTTTTGCAAGGCTGGTGGTGGACATGAAAACATACTGAATGCTCCTCCAGCACAGATGAGAGGCCCAGGGTGCAGAAAGGAGGTGGAAGCAGCCTCAAAAGGAGAGACATTGCTAGAGCTGCAGATGTGCCTGGATGTATACAGACTGATGGGCTATGGGGGAAATCTCAGGGAAATCTCAAAAGCCTGAGCTTTTGGGGAGGTGACATGTGAGGAGCCCTGAGCCCTCATGCAGGCCTGGCCACGTCCCCTGGTTCAGTCCTGTCCTCAGGTTCAGCCAGTCATTCTGCCCTGAGGGAACAGCTTTAGGTGTCTGATGCAGGGCTTTTTGGAGGGGAAGGAGCTGGCAGGCAACGTGCCCATCTTTATGTCAGCACAAGAATCAAGGACAGCTGGGACAGAAAGGGGATGCCATCCCCCAGTAGTGCTGCACCAAGCAGAGGGAGGCAAATGTGGCAACTTTGTGTCGGGGGAGAGGTGGCAAAGCTGGGCCAAGGCACTGCCCAGCATCCCAGTTGGGCACCTGGGTACACAGCTGGCTGTTGTTTTTCTCCACAGACACCCCTCACCTGTGCCCTCAGGGCCGCACAGCACTGTGTGCCACGAGCAGGAGCCGAGCAAGCACAGGTGCACCATGTGCTGGAACCATCTCCCACCCAAAGCGGCCAGGCGGCTCTGACTGAAATTTAATTTGCCTGGTGTGTTCAGGGGACATTCTAATCAGCATTTCCTACAATTTACTTGGCAAAGAAGCTCAACTGGCAGCTGCCTCACTGAATGGGCTTTGCACCCAGTCTAACCTTCTCCATTCGCTATTTGCAGTGCTGGAAAACCTCTCCGTCTCACTCTCAGAAGTTTCTATAGCAATCACTGCCGTCGTAGTGAAGCACTGAAAACGGTGAACCGTTCAGATTGTAATTTTGCTGGACAGTAGTTGCTCCTCTCTCCACCGGCCTCTGAAATTTCACTTTTTGTGAGATATCACAACTGGAGGAGACTGCTCTTCAGCCCGTGTCTGCAACGAGCTTTGTCCCCCCGCACCCTGAGTGACTGCATTAGCTGCGTGCAGTGCCTCAATATCGGCCAGCAGGACCCGGGGTGGCTGCTTGCTCCCTCTGCTCCAGGACGGGCCTTACGTGAGCGATGTTCTTAACAAGGCGGCAGGAAAGAAACAACCCGCCGACACGTCATCGTGTGACCTGAACGTCATCCATCACTGGAGGTAGAACAAACAAGTTACACAAGTGCGTTTGGCTTTACTAATTGTAAAAGAACAGAGGATACAAAGGGAGCTTTCTCTTCGTGTCAGCGAGCTTACTTTCCCTGGTTCATTTAACTTTAGCTTAAACAATCGCTTGATCTTTTGTTGCGCGCTTCATCTTCCAGCGGCTGTGATCTCTCTTAATTACTGTGACGTTCACGAACTGTGCACTAAAAATATATTAAGCAACAGAACTGAAGCGCTTGCTTTCTGCCCCGAGAGGACGTGCCAGAATTATACCATGGCTTCTGAAGGAACCGACTGACCACTTCCTAAGCTCTTCTAATCATCTTTTCCTACACTTTTATGGCGATTGTTGCCCACTGGAAAAATTAGCGTAAAGCTGAGTAAGGGGAATTGTGGATAAGTGTTTGTAATTTGGCTTTGGACTCACACAGTGTGATTGCACTGAAAGAATTTGAAATCTTTGCACTGGCAGCGGTACTTGAATCCGGGAATATAGGATTCGCATTGGAAAAGAGTGGATTTTTATAACGATTTAAATGAACAATTTCAGCGAGAGAGTGGATTAACGCAGCCAACTAAACCCTTCACCCTGACAAAGAACTGGCGGGAGAACTATAGAAACTCATCCAAAATTTTACCAACATGAATGCGGAGTAATAGGTCAGTGAGAAGCATTTCTGTGTTTTAATGACGCTCTCAGGATTCAATTCAATTTGAAACAAAAGTTGTTTTACAAATATGAGGAGAATGCAGAAGGCTGGAGAGGGAGTGAGTGGCCTGCATCCCCCATCTGCTCTGTCCTCCCTCTGCTCTCACACGACAAGCTGCCACCGCAAGTCCTGCTTCTTAGCAAACAGGAGGGAAAACACAGGCGCTGCTGTAGCCAAAGGGTCAGGAACATCTCCCACTTTGCAGGGCCACGGATGCTCCCACTGTTCTGCTGCTTCGCTCCCTGCATCGAGAGGAGCAGTGCTGTGCTTCACGGCAGAACCTTCAAAGGATGTGATGAAATACAGGGAGGATGCAGCGTCCTGCTTCACACACCTTGGTGAATCTCTAACACACTATGGAGAAATTTCCAGATGATCTTTATCACTGGGTATCGACAGAGTTCTGTCAGCCCCTCCTGTGCTGCAGAGTGCATGCAGACAGGGAGGTGTAAGAGGAAGCCGTGACCACTTCTCAATTAGGATGTTCTGCTTTTCAGCCTGGCCAGTACAGGATCCCCAGTCTGGCTCAGAGCAGAACCACAGCAGAGCAGTTTTGCTCTGAGCTGCCCCATTGCTTTGCCCAAGCAGGATGCTTTGCAAATCGTCTTAATAGTTTAAAAAGTAGAGATCAACCGTTTTGCACAAGCTGTGATTTTAAAGGTGAAGAATATTTCCCATACCTATGTCAAGAGACACATCAGGCTTATGCTCTTCCTCCTTCATCAGATGTTCCAAGCTGTGCAAAACCCACTGCCAACCACAGAACTAATTGGCTGATAGTGAAAGCAGCTCTTATAAGAACCCCATACTAGCAGAAGGAGGAGAGCATTTTAATTGTGGTTTGCACTGAGATGGAGCACCCAACCCTCAGGCTGCTGGAGAAGAGAGAGATGTGCAAAAATGGTTTCCAAGACAGAAATGAGAGCCCACCAGCGCCGGGCTGCCAGCAGCAGTAACAGAGGAGGACAAACCCTAATCTGTTCAGAACACGTACCAAGAAATAGTGGAACAATAAGTGAAATGCTTATAAAATCTGGATGCATTACTTTTTTTCTGCATTACAACATAACTTATTTTCAAATAACAGAAGGATTTAACAGGACTCATTTATATATTAGACTCAAAATTACATACGTATTTTTAAAAATTCTCAGTATCCATTACAATGAAAATCCCAACAAAACCTACAAAGCTGCTGTAGTTCACAAGTACAGGAGCTAGTGCTGTAATGAAATGTAAAGACAATCTGTCATTACAGGTAGAAGAAAAACAGCCTGAATTATTTAAGGTTTTAAGCACATCGCTCTTTTTTCTTTAAAATAGTTGTGTTGTACAAAAACAATTACTCAGCAAAGAGGCACGTGGTGTTTATTTGAAGGCATTCATCCTGTAACCCAAATCCCAAACTCCTCACAGAGTAGCTAATTTTATTTTGCACTGTTTACACACTTTCATCCCACAGCCTCAGTATATCCAAATAATTACGAACTAAGCCCAGCAGCACTCCAGTGCTAGTGAATAAGACAATAACATTCTCATTTTATCGACAAGGAAACTGAGGCAGGGTAGTTTGGATCCAGACAGCTGCAGAAAGCGATCTCCTGGATCTGCATCCTCTGGGACAGGTCTTGACGGAGACAATTTTCTTCTTCCTTGGCAGAGCACCGGTTGAAACCTGATCATTTTGTTCACGGTTAAATTGCTGCAGAACAGGTGACATCTACCCAGCTGCAGTGTCACTATGGTCACATTTACTCACAAAAAGCCACTCGTGGTTTTCCTTTGTAGATCAAAATAACACCGTAAGAAGCATACCTCCAATTCCTATGAAGACCTCGGGTAGGCTGTGCTCACTATGCCCACAATACTGCAATTGTTCCCTCAATTTGTGCAAAGGCAAACAATGAAAATCAGTAGCTTAGAACGACAGAATCGTGTTATTTGTTTAAAGAAAAGAAAAGAGCTACTGCACAAGAATGTGAAAGGCAAATAAAGCTTTAAAGATAGGTTGTCTACACGGATAAAGTAACAACACTCACAGAGATTGTACCTTGAATTGCTGGACACTGGGCCAAGAAGCCCGTACTGGAACTTGGGATAACATAAATCCAGCAATTTCAAGCCCATTAAGGGGCAACTTATTCACAGGCATTTCATTGTTTGCATTCTGGCAACTAAAACGTCTTAATGTTTTAATTAATTCACGCCTCAGGGACACATCTCAGTCACTGCTCAATTGCCTGGAAGCTATTTGGCCTCAGGTCCCTCCCACCCCAAACTTGCCATTGCAAAGAGAATTTATGCATGCCACACAATTGTAAATGGCACCCTACAAGAAGCATATTACATTCTTTAAGGAAGTGGATACACGTAAATATGCTTCTTCTGCAGGTACTGCAGTGATCTCTGCTCTGGCATCCAGGCTGGCAGAAGATAGATTGGTCCCAGCAACTTCTCCTCGTGGTCCTAACCTCAATGCAGCAATCCACGCTCTCAGTGCGACCACAAATGCTGCAGAGATTATAGCAGTTTTTCCTGTTTTTTCAGCCCCTTTCAGCCCCAAAATGCTTCTGAAATATTCCGCATTTCCTCTGCCTGATTGCTGGCAGCACCTACCAAAGAATCCCAGCAGAAGGCTTCCTAGCTGCCCAAGTCAAGGCTGCACTATGGCTTTATTGAGGTATGTGCTTTGGGAGCAGTGCTGACTCTGGAAGGTTTTGGGAACGTGGCTTCCCTCCCATGCTTCAGCAGAGCTAACCTGCATCCCAGGAGGCTTTCAATGATTCTGCAGGCCTGCTGCACTCAGGGGCTGTGCTTCCAGAAAATTCTGGAGATTTTCAAGAAAAGGGTAGATGTGGCACAAAGGGAACATGGCTTAGGGGCACGGTGGCGATGGGTTGACAGCTGGACTCGATTATCTTAGTGGTCTTTTCCAACCTTAATGAGTCTATGATTCCATGAAACTTGGAGAATCTGAATTTGGGGCCAGCGCACAGAATGCAGGAAAGCCTCAAATACTGCCAGGTAAAGCTGTGCCCGTTGGAGCATAAGCACATCAGCCCTGGGGCTTCTGGGAAGCCCTGCTTTAATGAGGTTGGCCCACAGAGACTGGGAGAAAGCACTGCTTCCACAGCCCAAGTTCTGTGGGAACACAGCCTGGCAGAGCTCCTCTCTCACATGCCCCATGTCTCACCCGCATTTCTGCAAGATTCTGCATTTCCTCTCTACCATAGAAAGAGGAGGACATATGAGCTAAACATATGCACTGTTTTTTAAATAATGCAAAAAAAAAAATACCTACCACAATAAATTCTGGCTTGGACAAGGCCAGGGGCATTTCATGCAATGAGAAAAAAAGAAAAGTCGAGTCTAAGCTGAAACTTCAGGCCAGCTGTTAGCTTAGGCCGGGCTGATGAGCAGAGACTGCTATGTACAAATATACGACCACACACTTAAATTATATACATTAGCTTTATCTACATTTAGGTATGTATAAATGAAGTATATATCTATGTGTCTGTGTATACACACAGATATGCATGAATCTCAGCAGCCTCTCCTTTGAAAAACCTGAAAAAACCCCAAAACTCTGAAAGCATACATCCATTCTTCAGCAATTCCTAAGTAAACATAATATATTTGCATTGGATTTTTCATAAATATACATTACAATTCTCAGGTGTAGTCACTCTTGTGGGCATAACACAGTGCCATCAATTGTAAACTAAAAGCACAGGCTCTAAAAATTATTTGGATAACAGGCATAACCTGTACCAGTAACTCCCAGGCCAAAGAAGCGGTCAGAACAGGAATCCAGACTTGAGCACGTGACTCCCAAAGCATCTGTATTGCTGCAACAACTCCAAGTGCACAGGACCTCTCCACTTCCTCCTACCAAAAAGTCCCTTTTAAAAGCTTGCTTTAATTGTGATGGGAGCTGGGGCTCAAACAAGCATCATAAAGGCAGATATGAATACTGTTGGCAATAATATTTTACCAAAATAGTATTTTTTGGTAAAACACACTTGTATTGCAAAATGGTGGAACTGCCTCAGTAGCACTGTCCTGCCATCCCCAGCTCAGGGCAGATGTGTCACTAGTGACGGAAGGTGCTGCAGAGGTGAAAGTTCAGGAATACATTACTAGTGTGAAAGGAGCACACCCAGCTTGCAATAAATGAAAAATACAGGAGAAGTATTAAATTGCACTTACAAGTTATGGTATACACTGCCTTGTGGTTTCTTTTACCTTATGCGATTACTTGGATTTAGTCCTCTGAGGTTTCCATACCCTCTAGCTCCTCCTCAGGCTGCTCTGGGATCAAACTGTTGGTTTTCTATTAACCAAACTGTGCAACAGGCTGATTACATGAAGCTCTTGGAGTCTGAAAGTCAGCAGATGGTTACATGCAGAAAATAGAGGGGAAAAAAAACCACGAAGGAGAATACATTACAGAGGAGCTATGGGATTCCAGCAGGGAGCTACAGAACATCAGGAGTTCCATCAGGAAAGCCTTCCATCTCTCTTCTGAGCAGACTGTGCAACAGGGAACAGACGTAGTGCGTGAACCACAAAGTGCCCTCCTTGGGTAACAGCATTCCCGACCCACTGTGAATCCTGCAGTGCCCAGCATCTCCAGACTAATTCTAATCCAGTCACGCTTCCTCAACATCAAATTATGTTTCACAGAAAACAAAATGAAGGTAAAATTTCACATGCCCACACACTGAGGGTACAGAAGAATACGTCTTCATGTCCTAAGCATGAAAACCATACAACGAAAGAAACATGGTCCAGATGATAAAGTGCCATTATTATTTCAGTTGTGCTAAAAGACCTTCTAATTCTGTAGTTTTACTTCTTTGTATACTTTCTGGTGCTTTTATTCAGCTTTTAATTACAACTGCTCTTTGTTTCTGTCCCCATCTTTCCAGTATTGCTCAGTCTGCATCTCTGTGAGCCGTGAGATAGTACGCTGAAACGCAAAGATTTCCTCTTCTCCCGTGAACATGGAGAGACCTTTGGCAGATTCCTGTATCAGTACACAAAAACAGTGCCGCAGTAAGTGAGAAGCAGAGCCGTACTGAAGGGCATCCGACCTCAGCCTTTATATGCTGAGTGCTTTACAGGCTCGGACAACAAGAACAGCAGCATGGCACCAAGAGAAAACGAAATTAACCTCCTAAAATTGAACAAAACCACCTATTTCAGCTAAGCAATCCTCTGACAGAGCACAGCAAAGTAGTAATTTGGATGCTAACACACCAGTCATCTACTTCCACTACTCTGTTGGCTACTTGTATGCTGATTTAAACAAATTTAAAAATCATTAACAGTATCTCTAAGAAAAAGGAAAAACAGAATGAGCAACATGGAGAACTGCCTGTGAAGATGTGCGAGGCAGCCCTGGGCAGCCTAGAAGGAGGTAGAAGAGATCATTTGTAATTTCTGGATTTTAAATGTTGGAGCTAAACTTATTTTCGCACATCACTGAACACACCTAATGACCAACAATCAAAATTACCTTACAATTTATGCAAAATGGTTCTATATATTGTGATATTTTCTTTGCCTATGAATAAGTAACAAAGCATACAATTATGAGAGCGACCGATACGCTGCGGAAAAACAGCAGATCACCGGTTTAAACGTTTACTCGATTCCTCTTCTTAAAACTGCTGCTGTAATTACGAGACCACAACCAATTTTGTTACAAAAGGGAGTGGATGTTAGTGTCGTGTACCTGGCTCAAGTCCAAATCATCCATCAGCACTCTGCTGTCCTCCAGCTCACCACTGCCGGCTTCCCCCACAAACAAGCTTTGGAGAGGAGTCGCTGCAGAGCAGATAACGCGCACCTGAAAGGAACCAGGCAACGATATTCAGCACCCGTGCTGCGTGGAAAAGGGGTAACATGCATCTTTTATGAGAAGCAAACCTCAAGTAGGATCTTGTGGGTTCTTTTTCCACGTGTTTCTCCTTTCTCTAACGCTGCTGACAGATTAACCTTACTTCTTCATTTGGAATATTGACCTCATGGGATCTTTTCCTTAATAGCACCTCAAACAGTAACTTTTACTCAGAGAGCAGAACAACTGTGCACTGTACAGAACTTGGTGCACTGCCTACATGTTTCTACCTGAAGAAAGCCTACACTCGAGATGTTCCAGCAGGCTGAGCCGTGCCACCCCTCTCGCACCTAAGACACTCAGATGCACACTGTCCGCTGATAACATGACAAAGGCCGGTCTGTGTCTGCTGGGAGGAGATGCCAGGTGCAGTGGGACACAGGCTGACTGCAGCCTTGCGGTCCCAGCACTGCGGCCCGGCCTGCACACCGCATGCAGGCAGCCAGCGAGCACCAGGAACCCAGCTGTGACGTGACTGCGGGCACGCTTAGCTCAGCGCCTTGCTGGGTCAGGGCCTCTCTCATCTTGCCAGGACAGACTTGAAAAAAATCTCCACGTATATTTCCTGATTGCATAAATATTGAAGTGTATGCATATATAATCAAACATAACACATAAAATCCTTTCTTTCATTACTTTAAAAAAAAATCTAAAACGTGAACTTCTCTTTTTTGGTTGCTTTAATAGTCCTGATTTTGCTTCCGTGACTGAAACCTCTGTAAATCCAAGTGAAGCGCTGTATTTATCATTACTATTTCATTAGCAGCTCCACAACCTAAGGTAAAGCCCAAAGCGATTGTTTCCTTTAAAATTAATAACGTAACAACGCTATTAACTCCTTAGTGCTCAGTGCAGGAAGGATTCCTGACCAGTGCCCATACAGACTGAAACCATTTACTCTCAGGTTGGCTTCAACACAATCTTTCATTATTAAAATGCGGTCACGCTTATTACTCACAGAAATACAATACCTACTCATTTGCCTTATTCACAATGGGGCAATCTGTGAAACCAGAAGGATGTTTCCTTGCAGCCTTTGCTGCTTATGTTTTCCAGAGTACTGATATTTAATTGGCTGAAGGTAACAGGCAGGTATGGGGGCTCTCGCTGTTACTCCTACTCAGGTCTGAAAGGCTCACTTCTCACCTTATGCTCATAAAAGGTATCAATGAGAGTAATGAAACGCCGAGCTTGAGTCCTTTTTGCCATGGTAAGAGGTGGGATGTCGCGAACAAAGACTGTGTCAAAATGCTTTGATATTTCCAAGTAGTCACTGGCCCCAAGAGGCTGAAACAAAACAAACCACAGGAAATGGAAAGCCGTGAGAGAAAGACCCATAACAGCGTACCCTGAGCTACTATGCTTACAGAAGAAAGGGTGAAAAGTCCTCATCACATTCTTATTTTTCAGGAATAGTTCAGTTTGCCCTTACTGACACAGGTGAACGTGTGCTCACTCATACCGATGGCTTTACCCAAACACAGTTTGTTAAGAACTTGGCTCTTCTGTACCCTGACCACCTCATGTCTTGGCAACTTCGAACGGAAGTGAAACACAAACCGTAAACAGTAATACATAGGAGAATAAAAACAGGTAAGCGACAACATCAACCTAAAGCACAAATAATGTGAACACTGAATAGGATGCCATCCAGCAGCAAGACCTCTGGAAGCATACGCTAGTTACTAAACCATAAGTACAGCCGCATGTGGTTCGCCTATTAATAACTCAGACAAAAAACTCTTCTGTTTTAAGTACCAAAAGCAAGAGGAAACAGACAAAGAGACAATTTGTAGCAGTTCTTTTGTTTGCGGTTTCGCTTGTAATGATGAAATAAAACGCTTTAATAAGAACTTCTATTTGTGTACCTAAACCATCAACAGAAGATACAGACAAGAAGTGGTACCTCATTCAAGTACACATTCAAACGTATTCATTTAAAATGACTTTCATTACATGGAAGGTCATTTTTTTTTTCTGTGAGACCTACCCTATTAGTACTGCAGGCAGTATTTTATCTTGGGCTTTTAAGTCACTGTATTCACGAAAAAGGCATCATACACCTGAAATCCATCTCGTTAGTTTTACTTGTGTGAGTACTTGAGTATATTGATGCAACCATTCCAATGAGTAAGATCAGCAGCATCCTGCACGATGTTACAACTCCCTGTTGTCCCAACAGGACAGCATGGCAATATTGCTAATAACTTAAAAGCAGGAAAACAGAAACATTGTACCTAACAAATTACTAAACAAATTTACTGTAGGCCAAGCATAGCTGCTTCACTAGAATCTTTCCTCAAGAAATTAGGGGCAATCATTAATGACTATCCATGAAGAGGACTTTGGGTTTTATTTTGAGAATGGAAACCCCACAGAAACTGTCAACACGCAAACAGAGGACAGCGAAGCTTTAATGGCATTCCAGAAATTCTACTGGTGACAAATAGGAACAAGGAGAGCTTCTCACCAACAAACCTCACAGGCAGGGATCAAAGACCCTGGCTCTAAGCCAGTTCCCCCATGTGCAGTTTGGTGAATCACCTGCTTCCCTATTCACAACAATGCAACTTCCTTTTGACATCTGTGGGAAAGAATTACTACACTTTCATGTACTTTTAACAGTGTTTAAGAGCAGTACGTATCATATCCTCAACTCAAAATTGCACATACTGTTTACTTTCTCTCCGGTTTCAGTCCCCCTGCCATTATTATGGTGTGAAAATGTTCACGAAAGTCAAAGGAACCAGTGGACAAACACTGCAGAGCCAGCCCACTTAGCACCTCACCACTGGATAAAGGTCAAGACTAGCTGGAAAACAATCATATCGAGTGCAAAAGAAAACAAGGCAAACAGTAAAAGCATGACACATCTTGCGAAGAAAGGAAGACATTATACTACTTTTGCTTCTTTCTACTGTCATAAAAGCATTGTTTATAGATGGTCACAATAGGCATCCTCATCACAGCCAAACAAGAATTCAATCTACTTCAGCAGCACAAGAAGCAGGCAGTTCGAAACTCCTCTAACTCAAGGAAGGCAGATCATTCTGAGAGTTTTAACAAGAATTTCTGAAACACAGCAGCACTGAGTGGTGATATTCTGTAAGTGTGGATGGAAATGAGCCTTTGGAGTCTCCCGGGTCTTATCAGAAAGATCTGAGCCAAGCAGCCATGACTGTTTTAGCAGAGTAAGAGTGTACCTCCCTGCCAAGACTCGAGTCTGGTGAGACACAACAAAACCCCTGGAAGCAACCAGCTGTTGTACGCAGTTTAGCTGTGTAGCTCTCCACGCAGAAGAGTTCTCAAACCCTCTACTTCTGGAGTTGAGAAACACATGGCCCTGCAGATGGAGACGAAAGTTTTTAATCTTGATCTCAGCATAACTTGCTCTCACTTTGGACAAGTCCTTCAAATTCCCTTCTGCCCTATTCTACTTCTGTAAAAAGAAGGAACAATCACCAAACTCACTAATGCTCTGGGGACAGTTTAAAGCCCTCTTCACACTGCCCTAACCAACTAACTTGTGCAGCAAAGGAAACAAAGCCAGACTAATGGGTTCAAGGCCACCTGACACCACTGCTAGAGATGCAGACTGTATACTCTACACACAAAGGCTTCACCTAGGAAAGGATTTCCACTGTTAGAGCAGCCAACAGCCTGCCACCCAAATTGCCCATAGCGCCTATAGGCCTTCTGCTTCTGGTGCAGCAAGATCCTCAGTACGGCTGGGTTCTGACTTCCAGCAATTGAGGCTTGGATAAGAGGACAAGATTAGTGAGAAACAACTTCAAACACTTACCACTGTCCCCTGTGTAAGTCTGCAGTGCTGAAGTTTATTTTATGAACCTTACCCAGCGACAGGAAGTCTTCTGTTTTTTATCCAAAGGAGTACACAAAGGTATTATTTTCTCTGAAGTTGCTAATGAAGCTAAAATTCCTACTAATATTAACACAGATATGTAATCTTCTTACTAAAAGTTAAGCCTGGTTAATCTGGTCCTCTGAACAGCATCCTGCAAATAATCACTTAATTTGGTATGTGTTTCTGGTACTGTCTGACCTTCCGTTTTACTAGTTATTGATGAAAACTGAGCTTCAGAACCATAGCAAAATAATGTAATAACTGTCAATAACCATTTGTTACCCACTCTTTCACCTGATGAGACTTTTTTTTTCTTGCACAAAACATTAATAGATATGAATTTTTCTTATAGTATTGTTCCTCCTGGATGTATATGTAAAACTGCTGTAGATTTTTGTCAGTAACTCTGATGCCAGGAGTCACTATTTTCTAGGCATTGTACTAATGCAAAACGCATTAGCACTAGCATGGGCTAGCCTCCTTACAAAGTGCTTACCCCACTTCAGCCTGCTGGAGGCTGAGTTCTCGCCTTCATGTGTTTTTGTTTTTCTGTCTACTTAATGCATTTTCAGCTATCATCATCTCAGTTCGAGTAGGATGTTTATTATTTGGAGCTCTCTGTGGACTGTTTTAAGAGTTAGTCGTCATCTGTTTCTATTATATATCCCATTAATTAAAGTAGAAAGCACCCGTCTTTGGTGGCTCATCAATGACAAAGCAGCTCATCTTTTAGAGGTTGCCTGAAGAATACAAAACACTTTACATGTGTTAGGAAAAGATATTTCATCTTAGGAGAAAATTTGCTTGTTGACACTGGAAGATGTTCCAGGGCTACTTCCAATAAAACACTGAAGGGTTGTGATTGACAGTAACTATAATTTAATGCAGAAACTCCGGCGCTTCAAAAATTCCTGAAAACAAAATACAGTTTAAGACTATACAACATTTACAACTCAGATATTAGTCAACAACAAAAAATTACAAAGCTCTTTCTGCTGTTTCCTAAGGAGCCACTACTATGGCTGATGAGATAGAGCACCAATGTAACATTTCAAGGTCACGATTCAAGTAAGGAACAGCGAACACTGAAGAATAGATCCATGATGCATCTACATCGAAGTTTAAGCAAAAACAATGCATTTAGGGTGCAGGTAACTTGGCGAAGAAATTTAAAGAGTCTTATGGCAGTGTGTTCCTTTTAGAAAATTTGGTTAGTCACAGGCAAAGAGGAGTTCACCGAAGCCCTGTTAATAACCTATATAAAGCCCTATTAATAATGAAGAAAGCAATTTCTTAGCAAGTTTTACTCAAGGGGTCTTGTGGGGAAAAAAAAGTAAGCATGTCATTGTGTGATTAAAGATCACATCAGAGGGCATACCAAGGAAAGTTCCAAATAATAGTTTTGATTTGGTGTTGCCTAACTAAGCATCATGAGTCAGTCTACAATGTTAAATCATTTAACTCGCCTCAATATTGCTTGATAGGAGGCTATATAACCTGTTTGCTGAAATATAAACTGATTGATCTGTTATTCTTTCTTTTAAATATGCTGTAAAGTACGCTTTAGCTACTCTCAGTCTGAAAACACAAAAAAAACCCCAAAACAACCTACCCCTCTTCACTGTTAATCGCACAAACAAAAGGGACACTGAAAAAACTGTCAGTTCAGACAGATGTTGACCTGTACAACTTTAACTTAAATCTCTTGAATATGTGATATCTGATTAAGTCTTGAATGGCATTACCCAATGCTTCCTCCCACCCTGTAGGGCCCTGGAGCCACCCAGGGTACAGAACAGAGATTCTCACATAGCGCACATTCATCCGTACTAGTTTTGTCCTCTTTACTGGTGTGTCACAAGGTCTCATTTTTCATGGACTTTTCAAATGCTCGTGTTGAAGAAAAATTGTGCATTTCTTCTTTGGCTTTTGTTACCACAACACTAGGCACTTCACTTGTAATGAATTTGTCTCCACAATTAAGGCTGTGAATCAAGAAAGTGTTATTGTCTTTATCGTACACACAGAGGACAGAGAAATTTGAGCTACAAGCATATATAAGCTTTTGGTACTAGACTAATGCCCTCTGAAACTCAGTCTTCCAGGTTTCATGGGCGACATTAATTCAAAGCAGAATTCCTGCTGTCTTCAGCTACAGCCATTACTATTGCAAGTTATGCTACAGAGACACGAGAAAGTCCAGAAAAATGAAGGTAATGACTGCCAACAGTAAAAAGGTGGGTATTTTGTTTTCGTTTTGTTTTCTCAGAGGAAATAGCATTTTGGCATTTAACATCATCATTCTTTAGGTTACTCATCCATAAAATCAGTTTTATAGGTATATTTTCCCACCCTATCAAGACACTGCGTTCATCAGTACTTGGCAGTTGGATGACAGGATATATTTAATAAAGAAAATCCTACAGGATCCGTGAAACAATTACTCAACCTTCGTGAAGAAAATACGTTCTCGACTGCATTAAGAAGTCGGTACTGCCAGCAGAGGGCAGCAGTTGCTACGCTCAAGTGAGAGGAAGACTGAAAGACAACACTGGGAGCTGAACAGTACCTACACACTCTCTTAGGACCTTGGAGAATTAAATACGAGGTACGCTGTCGTCTCAATTATTTACACCAGATCAAGAGTCAAGCCAAGCTGTCACAACAACCGGGTTTTAAACAAAATTGTAAAAGTAATGTGAAGAAAGAGGACTGGCAGAGGGTGATTTTTCTAAGGCTTAATTGATACTGACCTTAATGCGTGTACATAGAAATGAAACTTTGCTTTGATGGGGTATGATAAAAAAGGAACAAAAACACAGTTCTGAAAGATTACACCAGAGAAGCACATTTACAGGAAGCCATTCTAATAACCAGATAACTACTTTCATGCCACCACTCACCATACTGCCACATAAGACCCAGATGTGCCACAGACCTGAAAAAATTGCTTTTTACTTTGCTTTAAAGCAACTGAAATAGATCAATATTCTATCACCCCATATTTTACAGTTTCCCACATGTTCACATAATCCAGTAAAATAAAATAAAATAAAAGTTAACATTTGATTTTAACTGAATTAGCTAAAACATGTAACTTCCCTCAATGAGGAAACTGATGTAAAAATTAATGCTATCAAATCACAGAATCATAGAATGGCCTCGGGTGAAAAGGACCACAGTGATCATCTAATTTCAACCCCCCTGCTATGTCATAAGCAGGGTCGCCAACCACTAGACCAGGCTGCCCAGAGCCACATCCAGCCTGGCCTTGAATGCCTCCAGGGATGGGGCATCCACAACCTCCTTGGGCAACCTGTTCCAGTGCGTCACCACCCTCTGTGTGAAAAACTTCCTCCTAATATCTAACCTAAACCTCCCCTGTCTCATTTTAAAACCATTCCCCTTTCTCCTATCACTATCCACCCTCGTAAACAGCCGTTCCCCTTCCTGCTTATATGCCCCCTTCAAGTACTGGAAGGCCGTAACGAGGTCTCCCCGGAGCCTTCTCAACTGCATGTCACACATTTCTGTGTTTTACTTCTATACAGATTAATGGGCAACTGTTAGTTATTAATACCTGATGCATTATTTTAGACCTTCTTACATTGTTGATATGGAAAAAAAATATAGTAAGACATGAAGCAAGAAAATAAACTATAATACTATGTAGGTCACTCTTGAAGTAATGCCTCCTATTTATTTCCATGGAAACTACAACAGACACAGAGAGCACAATAACAATGTTTGATAGAGCAAATTCTCAGCTACAAAACGCTATTTTTCAACACTGTCAACACCATAAGCTATGCATTTTTGCCAGTGATGAACAAGAGCCTGCGTGCTGCACTTGTGGTGATCCACTGTCGCTGTCGCCACAGCTGAAATGCACCACCCACCGCCTCACTGAGCTCACATCTACTGTTTGGTCCCCACCAGTGTTCAGCAAGTGTCAATGAATGTCAGTAGGTGCTAGTTTTTCCACACGGAGGAACTCAGTGACACACCTTTGCTTCATACTTCCATGTCAGACACCATTCTGTCAGACTGCCCCTCTGCTGCCATCTGTCACACGGCAACAACACGTAATGGGGTACTGGTGGGAAGGTTCAACCTCTACTACCATACCACCACCATCTGCCACTGATGTTGTGGGCCAACATAATGAAATAGGAAGCATTACTTCCGGAGCAGCCATTGTAAATAGAAGTCTGAACAGAGTTGATACATCCTATTACTCTCTTTTAATCATACAACTTTCCCATTCTAGATGCATGCTTCCAACTGACTTCATGTGAATACGCATCCGTATGAGTAAACACACATTTATTTGTAAAAAATTCAGTTATTTACTCTATTTCTGAGAGTAAGGCTATTACTTGCTCTCAAGTTAAACTTTCCTCTACTAGTGACCTGATGAGAAATTGTGCTTCTGTGTTAAGATCAAGAATGTCAAATTTGGAAGAAAGTTGCTTTGGTGTCAGGGAGATGCCTTACACACAATCAGGGCAACACCATTTAAACCGCAGGAAGTGACCGGCCTTGGCAAAATGCACTCTGCAATCACTACACAGACTGATGGTAGAGTAAGTACTGCCCATCTCCCAGCAGCACAAGCAGGTTGAGCACAGGCAGTCCCCCCCTCGTGATGTTCCCCCACGAGCTGCTGAACTCAGTTACTGCATGCACAGGGGTAGCGACAGCAGTGATCCCAACAGCGTCACGTCTCTGGCTGCAGACATTTTAAGACCAGAAGAGATCTTGAGATCACCCACTTCCCTAAATTTTAGAGACAGTCAGCCTAAGAACAACTGCTATTTTAGCTCAAACACCTCTTCCTAAAACGATACAGTTTGGACACAAAACATAGCACAAGTAGGCTCTGCCATTTCCTTCAGTATGCTGCTGCTTTTTTTTTTCCCTCTAATCTGAATCTCTCTGTATTCTTTGGCTTTCATCACGTTTCTTCTGCTAGATTTAGGAGCCCATTAATACCTCTGTTTTTTCCAACTAAGACAGCTGTGTGTTGCAAAACTATCTTCCAGTCCTCTTTTTGACAAACTGAACAAAATGAACTGTAAATCTGTCATGTGAGGGCACAAATTCTCCAGCTCCAACAATTTGTGCCTTTTTCAACAGCCTCTTCAGAATTTTTGGTATCTTCTCGAAAATTCTGATGTCAAAACCACGACTAACATTCATCAATCTCACGGAGCTGAAATAATTCCAAAGCTAAAATAATCTTTCTGCCCTCCTGTCTATGCCACCAGCCCAGGAGAAATCAGGTCTCAGTACTCCAGCACTCCATTTGGTAACAACCCTTCTGCAAGAAATACCTTTATACATTAGTTAACTAACTTTTCAATCCATTTAACAGATAATGCCAGTTTCTTAATAAGATCACCGTGTACAAAAGTCAACCTTCTCCGCAAAATCAGGGAGACTGGAATTCATTTCATTTCCATTCCTTAATTAGCTACAGTATGAAAACAGAACCAGCTTTCCCAAGACCACTTCTGGACTAAAAGCTGACTGATAGACTGAAGTTATACAGGTCCTGCTCGTGGTTTTTGCCTGTTTGTTTGTTACCACTGGCACACAGCAGCACTCTTTAGCACTCTGGAATTTCATTTGCAGTCCGAACATTCACTTTAAATAAAAACCTTGTCAAAGATCTCAGCCCAGTTTTCCAGCACTCTAATGATCTGAAATGCATTTGCAGGCCATTTATAACATATTCTCAAATTATTAACAGATTGAAAGTTATTTTACTACTCTTCAGTGAAATACATATTTTACCCTGCTTCATCTAGAACTAAGTTTTTCCTGAAAAACCTTTTCCTTTTTCCACATCATTATTAAAGGTTCAGTCACCTTCTCTGAGAAGAAGCCAGTAACGTTCAGGTAACATAAACTGTACCAAAATTCCTGTCCTACTTAAACAAAAACTGGTTTTGTTTGAGACTGAAAACCCGTGAAGTCCAAAACCTACAGTCTGCAATGTAATTATTTGAAAAGAACTTACACTGGTTATCACCTCAGTAGCTACAAGGAAGTGAAAACAATGCCCATAAGGAAGTGAAAACAATGCTACAATCAAAGGATTGGTGAACATACTGGGAAAAAAAGAATAATACTGGGCTATCAGCCCAGTTAAGGGTTGTGATCACATCAGGGTAACTTCAGGTGTAAGACTCCTGGGGGACTGTCTTCATACCCCGTGAGGTCATACACAGACAGCATTTCAGGAATTGCACCCACATACAATCACAAAACACACCTAACAGAATTTGGCAGTATTTAAGGGAATATAGCAAGTTTTTGAGAAAGCCTGGGACTAAACAGGCCTCGTACAGCTAGTCACAACTAAGGAATGCAACAACAGATTAGAACAGCAGCAAAGCATGACTCTAATGGCAGCAGGATTACTAGTCTTTTGCTCAAGTACCAACCTAAAACCCAAATTTTAAAAACAGTATTTGGATGCTTTTTATACATGAATACGTTTTGTCTGCTAATATTCCAACAACAATCCTAGCCCACGCACAGACTGCAGTAGGATTTTTAAAGGCAATGTAATTAAAAGTGAATTTACTGGATCATTAAAAAGAAAATGATTACTGTTCTTTTGGGAAGTTTTTGTTTTTTCCTTTTAAATTCATAATCCTTCTGCAGGTTAAAAAAGCTGTTAATTCAGTAAGACTTGGCAAAATAGTAAGTTTGTATGGTGTTGTTTTTTTAAACTGCGAAAAGTCTGAGCGTTAACTGATCTAGATTTGACTGGGTACTCACTCTGTCACACAGCTCTTCAAATGTGAAGTCTGCAATGGTTCCACACGCTTTATTCAGCCTCAGCTCTCTGCCTTGCACTTTTAGAATCCTTGGTCTAGTTACTATGGGAACATGAACAAAGACTCAATCTTCTCTGGATAATTACTATAAAATTCATCTCTTACAGATAGGAAATGCATAGCTTGATGAATAATAGCACATGATTCAACACATAAATTAGACAAAATGCTGATACAATGACTGCCACTTGAGTGTGGCATCAACCCATATACAGCAATGGAACTTATTAATTGGTCAGTGGAGATTGGGCATTGTGTTCTAAATGTATTCTCTTTCAAGAGAAATTAACTTACGTACAATCATTTTGTTTCTGAGCCAGCTCATCAAACAACTTATCCATGACAGCCTCCACATCAGCTTCACTTGTGCTACAGTGAAAAGAATAATAGAATATGAAATTAATAACACTTGAAGCCAACATCAAACAGCTGCCTGAGCCTGCTTAGCTTTTTGCCCATAAAAAAGAGAACAGGATGTTATGCTCTAAATACAAACATTAGATTTAGAATACACTTAAAAGTAGAGAATATTAACTCTCAGGTAGATGATTCTGCCTTATTTGCATACACTGAAAGACTTCTGTGTTTTGAGCCGTTTCCAGTAATGAGGCAATACAGGCAGAGCAGATCCATTAACACTATGTATACACAATGAGAAAAAAGGCTTCTGGCTCTATCTAGCATGCAAAATAAGAGCAAATAGACAAGGCAAGGCAGTCAAGCACCTAAAGAAGTATCCTTTGAAACGTCTGAAGGGACTTCTTGAAATTAAATATTAGAGCAGCTTTACGGAGGAAAAAAAAATCAAGTCAACTGATCGTATTGAATGAATTGTACACAGCTTGTAAAATTAAACTGAGATTCAGAATGCCAGCATTAGTAATTGTATCCATTTCATTTTTTCCACCACCCCATAAAACACTGTTTCAGAAAAGGTCAACCATGGCTAAGGAAAACGTACAATATCTGTGCACGCAGCTGAAGTTTATGTTCTACTTCTGGTACCACGAGAATGATAAATCAGTCCAATCAGAGAATTTTTTTTTCCCACAATGGTTTACAAGGCCAAACTCTTTGTGTCCGTCCTCCTTAAAGAAGACAGATAATACGTCTAGCTGAGTTCAAAAGCAGAGAACAGTAAATTAAGGCTACAGCACACAACAAACCTGTGCTCAAATACATAATGCTTCGTTGAAGCTTGTATAATACTTGGTACAAAAAGTCTACCTTTGTAGATAGCAGATACACTTAAGTTGTGTTGCTGCACACAGACGTCCGTAAAGCAACAAGTGACTATCAGCATATTACACAAATATTCTCCTCTTCATTAAGCCTTAACCATCTTAAAAATGTTAAAAGCAAAACTACTTTAGTAGTTCAATCTGTGATTGAAATCAGTGATACCAAACCTTGCAGACACAGAGATTCTGGGGGAAAAAGACTTCTGAAGTTCTATTTGAAACCCTCAGAATAAAACTCTTCTAAGTAGGAGGTCACGTCAGGTAAAATACCTTCCAGAAGAATTAGATTTCTAAAAAAGTGACAAATGAAAAGGAACAGACAAACCCAGAACAAAGCCATAAAACAGGGAGGAGAGCGCCTAAGTATGAGAGAACATGCACCGCTGCATGCATGCACCTATCACAAAGTGTGATATAAAGACTACAAGAAACACATAAACATGACACCAAGGTGGGTATTTGTACCTGATTACCAAGAAAGTTTGTTTTGAAAATAGACACCTGAGACTGAGATCAAGGAAGTTGCTTTGATCAGTCATCCTGTAATTATGTTACGCTGATTGCTTTCAGATGAGTAAAAGCAACTTAAAGCAACTCCTAGATGCAACCCTTATTCGAAATGAAGAAAAGACTACACAGATATCGAAGCAATGTGAGGAGTTAAAAAAAAAAAATTATGATGATGGTATTATAACCATTAGTAGTAGAATGCACACATGTTGAACAAAAAGATTTTCTCTGGAGGACAAGACTGAATGTATTTCAAATATCTGAAGCAAAATACTATACAGTACCGAATAATTAAGAAAAAAAAAACACCAAAAAAAAAATATTCACTAAGTGAGTTCCGTAGGGCTGAAAGTTCCAATGAACAAGTCTGAATAGAAGAATGAATGCAATTCCCTCAGAGAAAGAGTGGAAAATGAGGCTAAGCATCTTATTTCCAATGGCAGCTACAGGACTTCTGTTTTTTCACTGCTTCCAAATGAATTACGTAAGTTCTAGAGGTAGTCAACATCCTTCCAGTATCAGAACACGGAAAAGACTTATCACCAATGCCTGCCATTCACTTGGTCTCAAGTTTCTCAGCAGAACACCATGAAATGCAGGGACAGGGCGCTGCTCCCGGGCCTTATTCACACATTCCTTCCCCTCTGAGAAGTGATGTCACTCAGCCTGTTACCTATGAGAAACCACGTATATGGTATTTAGAGTATGGACAGCAAAGAAAAGAACACGGTAAGGGCTCTCCACAGCTATCAAACGGAAGGTCACAGAGTGCACCAGGCACACTGAGCACAGCTTGGAGCAAGGACAGCTGTGTAGGGACCAGAGCAAGAGCCACAGGGTCCAACTCTGGGATAACAGTGGCTACTTCCAGCAGTATCACCAAGAAGACAACATGAAACTTTAAAAAAAAAAAAAANTTCCACCAGCTTCGGCCAGTGTTATTTGCTATCTGGGTTTCTCACAACCTCCCCTTGCCCTGTCCGTCCAGCTCAACAGTAAAGTCTTTGAAGAAAACAGTCGTGGCTTCTTAGAATTTTAACAATATAAGGTTCGACTCAAATTAAATTATTCTATTATTAGTTTTGACACATTTATGTGTTAAATATGAAGGCCTCTGGGTTAATTTGGCAAATTCCTCACATCTCTTCGTGGCTAGAATCGCTGGTAACACCCTCTTGTAGGAGCTTCTCCTCGTGCTTTCTTTTCATGATCTAAATGAAATGTTTATTGGATTAAAGTTCTTCTCTGCAGACCTCCACGGTGGCCTGTGACAAAGAGCTTAAAAGCTTTATTAATTGGCTCGGGCTTTTGAGGGGGAGGCAGGACCTCATTTCACATTACATCACAAGCAAATAAAACTGCCACGTGTAATTAGACTAATTTACCCCGATACAGCAGGAATCAGTGATTCCATATCTACGATATGCTTCGCTTTACTCATTTTATTCGAAGAGCAAACAAACCAAGCAAGAATTTGGGAATTAACAAATAAAGGAAATAAGAAGGAGAAGGGCCCCGCATGGAGCTACAATAGGAGATATTTTATCCTCAGATAAAGTTTTGGTCTGAGTCTAAATAAGCCGTCCAGGAGCAAGCCCAGGCATGTGTGTATAAGACAGTCACGGAAAGTAAACAAACAGCTGCTTAGTAATGGGAGAATGCGCTAAGGCAATGGGCACTTCATAAAAAGCAGAAGTGCTTTAAGCTACAGAATTCAAGTAACCCTTGAGTTTAAATTTAAAACAGACTTTGAAGGCTGTATGCAGAAAGGGCTGATAACGTCTAAATCGACACCCTGCTTTCTAAACACAACATTTTTTCAGTTCGGTCTCACGGATTTGTCACACAAATTACCCATAAATGACACTGATGTTCAGCACAGAAATACTTGCAATCATGCTATATTTTCTATTTTTACATGTTTAATTAGGTACACTTCACAAAAGATGAATGCTCCTATTACTCGCTGAGAGAGAGAGAACAAGAACAAATGCTCCTTCTACTTAGGAGTTTGCTTGGTTACATACTAAGAAGGGAAACAAAAGGCCTAACATCTTCAGTAATGAAAAAGTCAATTGATAGGCGAAGCCATCACAATATCAAAGGATTAATCCCAGCAATCCTGACTCAGGTGACAGTTCACAGGGGTCAGAGTGGCTGACACTGACCTCAAAAGCAGGTTTTAACTATTCAACATACTGAAAGCTGCTGGGCTATCACGCCATTAGAATGGAACAAACTGACAAATCAATTTCATCAATGAGATGACTTTTTTTTTTTTTNAAAAAAAAAAAAAAAATGGAACCACACAAGAATGAAGAACAAGAGATTTTTTCTTGAGCTTCTTTGCAGATGCCGAACCTGCATTTAAGCTGTATTTTCCATACATGCTGTAATTTCCTCCCAGAATTAGCTAGAGCTGAGTAGGTTCCTTTTTGCGTGTGAACAAGTAAGAGTGGGGCCAGGCCCTAACAATCTTGGAATGAAGGAAGCAATGAAGGAAAACGTTCAAACATAGGTTTGGAATAAAGTGCAGGAAGAAATCTGGCATTTCGTTAACATTTTCCAGAAACAATTTACCTGCTGCAATTCTGCTAAGCAGTACTTCTTTCAGACAAAAAAGTAAAACTTCCAATTTAATAGTGAAGCGATAGGAGCATGCTCGATTTCAAATATTCATGATAGATGTGGAAATACTGCACCCTTCTTAAGGCAAACGTGATTTTAAATCAATACTGTACGCCAGGTTGAAAGATACCGTGGTTAAAAATCTCATTTTAAGCTATTGTCTGCCTTACTCATGTTGTCACCAATTGAATAATACTGTAAGTTAAGAGCAAATAAGAGACAGAAAAACGCCTGCAATGTAAAGGTTCCAAAGTAGCTTTAAAAAAAGGACATTTCTAGTAGGCAGATAATGCTGCAACTGTGAATGTGTTCCTTAAAGACATTTATTTGCAAACACAGAATAAAGTGCTGAAGAAATTTTGTCACAATAAACAGAAAATGTCAAAATATGAGTTTGCTGTTTTTTTTCCAATCCACAGCACTGGAAACACCCAACACGAGATGAATCCTTGTCATTGGAAACACCCAACATTAAATGAATCCTTGTCATTATATTTCTACAAATACTTAATTACTTAAATACAATAAGGATGTTCTTCTATTATAAGAGAATTGTGCAATCTCTTACAAGAGGATATTCATTACTTTCTAGCCATCTGTCACTTCAGTTCTCCAAACACCACACCTCCCCAAAAAATCTAATTAGTTTTTATTCAGTCACACATTATAAACGATGCTAGTGTGGGTACTGAAAATTTAGTTTAATGAAGTTAATATCGAGGCATAATGGAAGGCGGTTTGCTGAACAAAATGGACCAGAAAGCAAAGAAAGGAAAAGTCACACCCTGCTAATTCTACTGCACATTTTTCATCTCCCATTCACTAGGAAATTATTGGCTAATAAGGAAAAAGAGGGCGAATACCGTACTATAGATCAACTTACAGGTAGTACAGTTTTCCAGCAGCAGGAAGCACTCGTTTCCTGTAGTCTATTCCAGAATCAAGCTGGACTGTGCTGCAGTGTTTCTACAGAGAGGAAAAAAAGAAAGAAGCTTTCCTCAAGCCAAAGCTGTAGTTATCGCTGCCTGTATTAGAAGGCACACTGCTGTGGCAAACTATCAGCATGAACATCACCTACAACCCAGATTTAAGACATAAAATGGAGGTCTCCTTTATCACTATTGAAGTAAAGAAATAAGCTGAAAATTAGACACGCATTCAAAACAACAACAACAAAAAAAAGTGACTGTTTTCAAAAACGCATCAGTTAGAAAATTTACGCAGACTGGAAGAGCAACGAACAAAGTGGGCATTACTTAATAGCTCTGATAAGGCTTTGTTTGGTGGTGGTAGGGATTAGAAATAATCGTTTTGACATTCAAGAATATCAATTTAAAAATAGGAAGTGAGGAGCAATAAATGTTTAACAGATCACAACCAACTTCTAGCAACAGAGATGACTAAAAGTACTACTCACCCAGCTAAAAATAGTTGGGTTTCTTTCCTTCTACTAAGATTAACAGTGCTGTAAGTCAAACATCACATATGTAAGCCGTCTTACAAAGTCTTACTACAAAGTCTTGCTACAAAATGCACTGAAGCATAAAGGGGAGTAAATGAAGCTACAAAACCCAAACCTTTTCTGATAATTTACCATCCATTCAGACAAGGAACTTTAAAAGAAAAAAATTAAGCTTCTGAGTATGATATAGATGTCCCTGAGCAGTCATACCAGCTGTACTAAACAGTGCTTTATTATTATTTATCCAAGGCCTTAAGGTTGAGAGCGATGTTCTCTCTAACCCCAGTGGGATTAAGATTTTACAGCCTCTAGCAAAGGGAATATCTCTGTTTATCTATCAGTACTGCTGCCAACACGCACAACTGCTGGCTGTTCCACAACCCCAAGCAAAAGAAGCTGTAAAGAAAAGGAGGGAAAGTTTCAATATTTTAGAAAATATACCTCTATGAGCAATTTAGTTAAAGCAACTCAATTTATTTTTGTAGGTAACTGAGCCCTGTTAGAGTTCTTTGGGTTGGTAGAATCCCCTAAACGATTCTGCACTGTCGCTGCACTATGAACTACTAGTTTATCTTTAATATTCTCACTTAGCATTTCAAATTCTCAAACTTTTTTTTGAAGCCCACGTGAGGCCATTCAGGTCTCAAAATTGGAAATGTCAAACCTCATTTACAGCAACTACGTTACATAGAAAAACATCCTTAAATTTCTGAAGAACTATCCTCAGTGATTTAAGGGAGAACGGCCCTTTTGAAAAAGCCATGTTGCACAGGACTTAGTGAATACAAGTATCTGCCAGAGTGACTGCGACGATTCACGGCACTCATTTTTGCCCCTGACAATTACTGAAGGTTCTATACTTACTTTAAACCTCCAACTTCTTCGCAGAGATATACAGCGAAAGGAAGACGAAGAAGAAATGATTCTGAGAGCACAGAATCCCAGGGAAACGCATGTATTTTTAATTGCGGTAAGTGAGAAAGCCACGCTAATCAAATCATTATGCCGGGCTAAGGCTACTGCAAACACAATAGCATTGGTGCTACAATATTATTACAATCTATTCCCTTTCTCTTGGAGAAAGCTTACAAAAGAAAAGAGTAATGGGGCAGAAGAAAAAAGTTGCAGAGGCGTGTGATAATATGCAGAAGGAAAGGAGGGTGTGTGTGTTTTCTTCAGCATCAGGCAGGCAGGCAGGGCTGGAAGAGAGGTTGCTGAAGTCTCACTGCAAAGCTCTGCGCTTGGCTGTTCCTTGACATGCAGCAATGCTGGGCATCTTTCTGCCTAAAGCTGTGTTTTTCTAAAGTAGTAGATTAGCTCAAGTACTTTCTTCATGTTTGCAGGAATAAAATCCTGCTATCAGAATGGAGGATGTGCGGATGTTGAAGTTTATTTAGATTTTAGATACTCTGATATTTAGCTATCCTGTTTCACACTTTTTTTTTTTCCTGGAAACAACAGATGGCAAATTTAGCATGAATTCAGCCTCATCTCTTCGGCCTTCAAGAGAGGATGCCAAACCATACCACTCTTGCAGGGTGCTGTGCTGCAAGACAGAGAGAACAGCAAACACAGAACTACACAGACTCAGGAGCGCGGCATGTTTTTTTGTATTACTGACAGAAAAAAAAGTGCACCTGAAACACTGTAGCTGGTGTAAATTCATGGTGCTGATATTTACAGCAGTGCTAGCAGCTAGGCTGCTAATGACTGCTGTGAAAAGCAGGCACTGTGCGTGCTCAAATACAGACCAGCAGTGGGGAAAACGGCACAGGTCAGTGAGGCATGCAGAAACACGGATCAGCACTTGGGGATGCAACATTTCAGTCTGTTTGCATTCTGCTTCCAAACTTAGTGCTGCTTTAACACAATCACAGTCTGTTCTCACTCATAATACAACATTACAGTGAATGAGTTTTGGAGATAAGAACTGGAAATGTAAGTGTTATTGACATAGATATGAAGTGGGTGCATTTCTTCCAACTTCCCTCCCTTTTCTCATTCTTCATAATAATTAGTGTTATCAATATTCAGGATAAATCACTATTGTTAACAATACCAGTTAAGAAGAACTTGTTTACAGAAAGCTAATTTATGGTTTGGGGCCCTTTTACAGCTATGAACAGTTGCCTGAGGGAAAGATACTACTTTTTTCCTATAAGCCTTATAGTGTATAATTGTAGACATGCACCACACCACATCAGAAGCCGAAGTCTTGTAACATTACATAGCTTACCTGGAAAATAGCTGTTAGATATCATGGACCATAGTGCCTTTCATCCAGAAAAGTAAGAGCAGCATCCAGTTCAGAGATACATCAAATACAGTTCTTAGAGTCTTACTGATTTTTGCTTCCTTAGGAAGCCAAGGTTGACTTAACAAAACATACACAAGATGGAAAAGCACAATTCAGATACACAGCAGTTTTCTGTAACACATGATAAAACACAGGGGACAGCTGACTGGAAATTCTGAAAAATGGAAAGTACTCAGGATTTTACTGTCTTTCTCTTTGGATCATAAATTTTTTTACTCTGCCCAGCAATGTACTGCAGCCACTGCCCACCAACCCATGTTCTGAGCAAGAACAGCCACAAAACTTTCCTAACCCTTCTGTGGGTTCATGTGAATAAATATCTGCAACTGTTTGCCAGTAATTATTTTTACTGAGACGTTTTAAAGCACACTCACAATTAGTGTTAGGCATTGTATAAATATATATAAAATAGATGGTCCCTGCCATTAAAAGAAAACGTTATAATCTGGAGAGCAATGTGTTTCCAGAAAGCGCTCCTTTCCAACACAACTGCTGTTGTTAAATTGTAAGTAAAGGCAGGAACAGCTTTCTCCTTATGTGAATGTACTGCACAGATCTGTAGGTACAACTAGAAAATAACAATAACAACAAAAGTAAAACAGAAGCATGAATAAAACAAGCAATCATTAAATGATGTGGTGGAAGAAGTGGCTGCCAACACAACATCGCACAACCAAGCGCTGTTGCGGGCACTGCTATTTCCACAAACTCAGCTCAGATTCCACACTGAGGAGAGAAAGGGTCCGACAGCAGCACCAGTGAACTCAGGGCTGCTGTGGGAAGGACTGCTTGCTCCAACAGGCAGTAACAACAGCATTTCTCATCCACGTTGAGAATGTGCTGGTGGAGATTGTTCTAAAGGGGAGGGGGGTTCAGCACTTGGTCACCTTCATTCAAAGCCAGAGTCAAAAAGGTCACAAGGAAGCTACGCGCAGAGCAGAGATCTGAAGGATTTTCCTTTTGGGGTTTCCTTTGTAGGCAAGGATAGCCACCCAGGCTCTTTGTCTCTATACATGTAAACATTCACTTATCTGCTTCACAGGAGCACATGGGGCAAAACGTTCATATTTGTAAATGCTTTAAATGGTAAAAAAGACAGCATGCAATCTAAACATGTAAGAGAAGAAAATAAAGGACACTAAAACACGCGTTTCCAGGCTAAAACCTTAAAATATTAGAATTACAAAAATAAAAACGGATCCCTGGTTGCACAATACGGAATTAAACGCTGAATGCCATGGAAGTCATGTACAGTGAGTGCCACAACGCATTTTCTCACTTCCTCAGAGCTGTCAGCAACATTATATAACTCTATTACAGAACCAGAAAAAAACAATATTATCATTCACAAATTCCACAAACTCTTAATTAAAAAAAAAAAAAAAAAAAAAAGAATGGCACAGCTCTGCTTGTTATCCTTATTTTTTTCTATAGCATGGAAAAAAAACCAACCCAAAAACCTAATGGAGTTACATACAGAAGTTCTAGTTTCTCCCTCCATCTTCAGACTAACTTCTTTACCACCGAACTGATTAAATCCTGCAGATGTGATTGCATCCTCACAGTCACTAATCACCACCACGGAATTCTAATCAGCAGTCAAGGAACTAACCAGTGGCTTCAGACTGTTAGTACTTAATTGTCAAAGCTCCACTTGTAACTATTGGTTTATATAGTTTATTTATTTATTTATTTTAAGATGGATATTTACAATTACAAATTTCACTTGCTTGGGCTACATTTCTACTTCCCTTTTGATGTAAACATGTCAAATTGAAGCTACAGCTCACTTGGTCTTTTCCTGCAGGACTACTTTCAGTTTCCAAGAGATTCTCTATCCTACTGAGATATTTCAAGTCTGACTTACCCTATTCAACTTAAATGCACAAAATTAATTAGTCATACAATTTATTTTGAAGTCATTTATGTATTTATGTATACAAAGAGCAAATACAATTACAATATTGAAAACGCAATTAGTAAGTCAGAAATACACCTTGATCATGCAGTCATTTTCTGTGAAGTGGTGGAAAAACTTCCTATTCCAGAAGGAAAAGAAACAAAGCCTCAAGGCTCAGCTCAAGACAGAACACCTAAAATGACAATCTTCAAATAGAATAGTTAAAATAAGACCCTGAGTAGAAAGTTATTAAACATAGACTAATATATTTTTCTTCTTGTAAGCACATCTAATATTCCTCTGCTGCTGCGTTCCTGAATGGTAGCTACAATTCAAGCAATGCTTGAACTACTTAAAATACAACAACATACAAAAGCATACAATATGTCCCGCTGGCCCACAAGAATAGACAAACCCTATCTGAGGGACCCCAGAGAAGGTGTAAAGTGACAGAGACAGAAGTGATTCATCTTGGGATGATGGTTACCCTAATTTCCACACCTAATGAGCCTTCCTCAGCCTGTCACACTCAGGTCACAGCTATGTGAGAAGTGTAACTTCTAACCACTCTGATATTTCTTCCATCTCTCAAATCAGAAAGCAACAAGACTGTTGATTGGCAATGCCTCTCCTCATACATGTACATCCATCCAAAGAGAGAAACATTATCCCAGAATACACAACGCATAAATACACCACGAGAGCCTTGGCCTGCAACAGAGGAAGAGTTCCTCGGGTAAACAAAGCTCACCAGAATGACTCATTTAGCCTCAAGTTATCCACTAGAAATTTATTTATTTGTCCTTATTTTTTTTTTTTTCTTAAGTGATTTCAAGAAAAGGTTTCTTCATCCAAAGGATATCATTACAATGGGTGTTTTCCCAAGTGTTTCACAACTCTGGTAGAACAAGAATCCTCTCAAGTCAATTGCAGTGTGCCATTAAAAACGTGTTTTCTGACCTGCAAGGCATACTGCAGGCTTTACGTTTAGCCTAGTCTCCAATTTATCAGCAAGTAGCAATCACCAGCAGGCTTCATAACATGAAACTGGTCTGACTGGGACTTGTGCTGAGAGAAGCACGAGAAATACATGCGGTGCTTCCTCAGCTTCACTAGGAAACCACCCTGACAGTTGCAGGCAAGCACGGCACGGATGCAGGACCTTCAAAGAGCTGCTCGCTTTATTCGTGCTTAAAATTAGCCCTGTTAAAAACAGAGTTTGTAACATGCCTAACTTTCTCCTACACAGATTCGTGAGACTATAGATGTACTTGTGGGGAGGGAAAAGGAGAAAGAATCATCAGGTATTTTGTGATGGATAAAAACTTGGTCCAAGCACTGTTGGGTATGCATACAGTTTTTGGTCTTCCTGTTCACATGTTGCTGAAACAGTAGACTTTAAAGAAAATGTCAATGAATCCTCATAAGCACTATATGTGACCTCTGGGGTAATTAGCAATCATTCAAAAGCAACAACACTAAAATGTTCTATTCTTTATTACTGTCAGCTCTTGTCTTGATCAGCATTTTAATAAAGATGGTTCATTGCTAAGACAGTTTCATGAATCAGTCATAATTACATTCTGACATGCAGTGAATAGTAAAGCAAAACTAAATATCACTTCATCAACCTTTCTAACCTTTATGCAAGTATTAACTGTAAATAATTTTTACACGATCTTACAACAGAAAATCTGCATATTTCTTAGCTTTGTACATACTCTACCCTAACTGAATTTGCTGTGACCTACACCTGAAAAAAAAATTAATCCTACAATCAGACATAATTACTTAGCATGATATTCAGGTGTTGCCTTTCACAGATCAAATCAACTTCAAGTACAAAAGCCTACCTGATCTATAAAAATAGTGCAATGCTGTAAGGAGTTAACTGATTTTTTACTCCTTTTTCCCCACGTTCTTCGTTACCTGCAATAAGGAAATACAGGGAGTTGCTGCAATAGCCTTGGACGGCGGTGCTTGATCCAATTTTAAACTTTGGAAAAAAAAAAAAAAAGAGGAGCAATTTCAAAATGTGACTAAGTATACTGCACAATGCCAATAAAACCAACACTTTGGGTGATTTTAGAACGTTTCATTTGTGAATTGTTTTTAAATGGACTTAAAGCACAGAGGTCTGGGAAGTCAAATGCTAATAGAATCTTTCAAATGAATCTCTCTTATACCTGTGACAAGAACACATTAAACTGAAGAGTTCAGCATAGATAATATTTAGAGTTGAAATTAATTCAGTGGAAGTTGTGCAAGTTTACATTACAGTCCTCAAAACTTTTAACAACTAAGAAAGCCCGCTATTCTTGCTACCGCAAGGAACATAAGATCCATTGTAGGACTTTTCAATAACTTATTTTAACATCTATCTATAAATCAGCTACCCCCTAAGAAGAGGAAAAATAAGACAATTAACTTGTAAAATAATGGTGCACGAATAAAGACAGAGGCTCTTAAAATGTACTGTTACGTGAATAGTATTTCAGATATTCAGACAAAAGTGAAAGAATTCAGGCGGTACAGATGTGGCAGTTCTGAGTAGGAGACAAGTAGTCTCTCCTTTTTCCAGGCAAGGAGCAGAATAATGGCAAACAGCAAACTTCCAGTGCAGTGTTACGCTGAACAGCTTTCCTCATTTCACATTGCTGAGGGATAAAGAAAAGCGCCCTCACAGACTAAGTGTAAATTAAAAAAAAAAAAAAAAGATTGTATAAAATGCAGTTCTGCTAAAAAGCCACAATGACCGTAACTTTCAATCTTCTAATAAACGAGCCGTGCTGTTCTGTGAAAAGCAAATTGCCAAGAGTTCACTCCGAACTGCTAGCACAATGTTTTATGAGCTAAGGGTCAAATTCACCCCTACTACATGTATTTCACTTGAATGACGCCCCGAAGTTATTTGTCTCCATTTCTTTTTTTGCTGTTGTTTTTCTTTTTAACGTTTGATTCGTATTTCTTTTCCCAGTATTAGCCTTTGCTCCTGCCAGAGCTGTTGGCAGGCAG
This sequence comes from Pavo muticus, assembly GCA_016647715.1. NCBI lineage: Eukaryota > Metazoa > Chordata > Aves > Galliformes > Phasianidae > Pavo > Pavo muticus. The sequence goes on along the minus strand of JACDJE010000253.1, from coordinate 955,637 downwards.
GGGGAAAAAAAAAAAGTACTGATTTGCGAAACTGGATTTCTCAGAATAAGGAAAAAAAAATGCAATTAAGATCTAAACAAAGGCTAAAGATGGCTTACGCTTAGCTCTGATGAGGTCCACTACCTCATTACCAACAACTGAAAACTTCTGATGCATTTTGTTTCAAGAGAATCCAAAAGTCCTTGCTGTAAAGCAGACTGGGGGGTGCAGAGTCCATTCACTCTTTCTGTATCACGACCATTATGCGAGAAGTATAAAACACTGCCTTTATGCTGCCAAACCACAATGACTCTTCTTACATCAAAGCATTTTCACCACTAGGGTTTTTTTTCTCCGAAATTTATTCGAGCCGAGGGCAGGGAGACAACAATTCATACACGCTAATTACACCTAATTATCTATTCCTTTTTTTTTTTTTTTTCCACCAGCTTCGGCCAGTGTTATTTGCTATCTGGGTTTCTCACAACCTCCCCTTGCCCTGTCCGTCCAGCTCAACAGTAAAGTCTTTGAAGAAAACAGTCGTGGCTTCTTAGAATTTTAACAATATAAGGTTCGACTCAAATTAAATTATTCTATTATTAGTTTTGACACATTTATGTGTTAAATATGAAGGCCTCTGGGTTAATTTGGCAAATTCCTCACATCTCTTCGTGGCTAGAATCGCTGGTAACACCCTCTTGTAGGAGCTTCTCCTCGTGCTTTCTTTTCATGATCTAAATGAAATGTTTATTGGATTAAAGTTCTTCTCTGCAGACCTCCACGGTGGCCTGTGACAAAGAGCTTAAAAGCTTTATTAATTGGCTCGGGCTTTTGAGGGGGAGGCAGGACCTCATTTCACATTACATCACAAGCAAATAAAACTGCCACGTGTAATTAGACTAATTTACCCCGATACAGCAGGAATCAGTGATTCCATATCTACGATATGCTTCGCTTTACTCATTTTATTCGAAGAGCAAACAAACCAAGCAAGAATTTGGGAATTAACAAATAAAGGAAATAAGAAGGAGAAGGGCCCCGCATGGAGCTACAATAGGAGATATTTTATCCTCAGATAAAGTTTTGGTCTGAGTCTAAATAAGCCGTCCAGGAGCAAGCCCAGGCATGTGTGTATAAGACAGTCACGGAAAGTAAACAAACAGCTGCTTAGTAATGGGAGAATGCGCTAAGGCAATGGGCACTTCATAAAAAGCAGAAGTGCTTTAAGCTACAGAATTCAAGTAACCCTTGAGTTTAAATTTAAAACAGACTTTGAAGGCTGTATGCAGAAAGGGCTGATAACGTCTAAATCGACACCCTGCTTTCTAAACACAACATTTTTTCAGTTCGGTCTCACGGATTTGTCACACAAATTACCCATAAATGACACTGATGTTCAGCACAGAAATACTTGCAATCATGCTATATTTTCTATTTTTACATGTTTAATTAGGTACACTTCACAAAAGATGAATGCTCCTATTACTCGCTGAGAGAGAGAGAACAAGAACAAATGCTCCTTCTACTTAGGAGTTTGCTTGGTTACATACTAAGAAGGGAAACAAAAGGCCTAACATCTTCAGTAATGAAAAAGTCAATTGATAGGCGAAGCCATCACAATATCAAAGGATTAATCCCAGCAATCCTGACTCAGGTGACAGTTCACAGGGGTCAGAGTGGCTGACACTGACCTCAAAAGCAGGTTTTAACTATTCAACATACTGAAAGCTGCTGGGCTATCACGCCATTAGAATGGAACAAACTGACAAATCAATTTCATCAATGAGATGACTTTTTTTTTTTTTTTAAATGAGCAGACCCGCCACTCAACAAATCCCTGTATTTCCAGCACAGGTGGTTGGACAAAAGCTGAATGCACAATCAAAGAAATTTTATATCTACCAAATGCCTTTGTACAAAGCTAACTCGCACCAATTTCCTTAGGGACAGCTCAGAATGTTTTAAATATTTTCACCTATTTCACGTGAAAAGTGAAAACAGTTTTCCACCTCTCCATTTACTGCTTTGGAAGAGAGAGTATATTTTAACTAAAACTCACCAGAGCAGATAAAAACGTCAATAAATAATCACCAACCCAATCTGAGACAAATTATTAACATAGCACAGCGTATACAGACGCCGCTTTCTATTTGAAAGGTGTTTACCATGCTTGCTGCTAACAGTCATTTTAACCAAACAGTTGGAAAGAAATAATGAAACGAAGTTAACCATAGGAAGCTTACAGCAATTTCCTGTCCTACTAAAACCAGACTTCTGGTTGCTTCTTTACCTTTGGTTACCTGTATTGTTTGAACTAAAGTCAGCGTGCTTTTATTGTTAGTATTATTTTAAATCTGTACCTTTTACAGGTATGATCGGGCTATCAAAGCCCCCAAAATCTCCTGACTTTGAGTTGGGACTTTGTGCAGTTTCAGTTCTATTCCAGGAAGAAAATCTGACAATATGCTGAAGGTACGTATTCAATATTTTGACTTGGCTTGACATTTTAGAACTTCATACTACGGCTCCATGAAATCTTTGCAAATACAAGAACCGCTAGTTTAAAATTTTAGTTGGTATGCAGCTAACTATTTGAGGAAAAGTGTTTGCCTGAAGAAGCCAGTGAATCAGAATTAGGATTCTAGAGCAGTGAATGGTTGATGTAAATATCTTCATTAAATGTCTATAAAAATTAAACTTGCCAAATTACTGCCGAACCAGTAAATTAAATTTTACTTTTTCCTTTTCTGAAAAGCCTCATTTCTGATCTTACATCAAGTTGTTAAGGATGCATGGCTTTATTTGTATACTAACGTTAAAATGTTGAGAAAGTTTCCAAATTTTCATATTGCTTTAAACTAATAATGTTGGAAGCATTTCTGCTCCAAGTACTTGATCAAAGTAACCAGTACACAAGGTTTTCTTGTCAAGAACTGCCTTTATAAAAAATCACTAAGGAGTTCCATGCACTTCAAAATTCTCAGTAAGAGATGCCTCAAGATTAAAAGCTCAATCAGAAGGGACTAAATCTAATTGCAATTATAGAATTAAAAGATTTTTCCTTCCTAATACTCGTCTCTGAAAAGCTGTATTTTTAATAAAACTGCATAGACTGGAGAAGCGCTCCTCTCTGCTGCAGAATCTAAGCCCTTCTATAAAGAATATTCCGTCCCAAAGAATTTGAGCCACAACAAACCAATCAACCTAGAGTATTTCCCTATTTAAGAAAACTAGGGCTCTAAGTTACAGCGCGAAATGATCAGTGAAAATTTAGATCCCAAGTTATATAAGATTTTAAAGGATCAGGACAACGGGATAAATGCAGACTGCAGAGGGGACCATGTGTTGAACTACAGATGCAGGCTATAGGACCTGCACCTTTCACGTGGGCCTAAAAAAATGCCACTTACCAATTGCAACTCCCACTGTAGGCATGCAGCAATTACATGCCCCCAGTAGTCTACCTTCTAGAAAGGCAACGTGAAGAAACATTGCAAGATATATTTTCCATAAACCACTGTTTCCCCTTTGTGTTTATCACACAGAAATTGGCTCGCAATTGTCTTTGCAAGTAACAGGAATCCAAACACAGATACTCGAACTATGTAATCTGAATAAAATGAAATCCAAACAAACAAACAAAATCAAAGAGGAAAACAGACGATTCTAGATTTAAGATGGAAACCATTTCACTATCGTATGAAGACAGGGAAAAAGTTTTGCTACAGCTATCAGGGTATCTAGGAGCTACTCACTCCACTTTTGTAGAATAGAAAAGCCCTGAAATCTGTACCATGTCAAGTGAAATATCTCTTCACAGAAACACTGTTGATATCTTCCATTCATCCTATCTTCCTAAGATGATTTGAAGGAATTTAAGACTCAAATGTTGAATTACTTCCAGTGCTAAGGCCTTATCTTAAGATTTATGGTCACAAAAGACAGGAAAGAAAGAAAAAAGCATTGCCAAATCCCAAGCAAAGGCAGGGCAGGAGGCTCTGAATCCTAAGAAAAGTAAGACAGAAGTTAGTCCAAGTTGTCAAAGCCACTTCCAGGAAACAGGTTAGATTACAATAAAAATAACGCAGACACGTATGGCTTGGAATGAGCTGAAGGTACAGGAGGTAATAAATCAAAGATTTGCCAGAACCCAATGTAGTGTTTTTCCATTATATTTTCATTCAGAACCCTAAAAAATATCATCTTTCCACTTCCTAAAGACACACATGGAATTCTGAACAGCTGAGGAAGCTCTTTCATGCAGTAACACCACTGTAGTGAGAAAAGATACAGGGGTACATGATGCAGATTGTATGCACCTGGAGGAGGCCTAAATCTGCACTTCTCAGGCCACCACAACCAGAAGATGGGTTTCTTTACATCCAGGCCTTTGTAATGTAATGGTCATCTGTTAAAATCTTACTTTAAAATACATTCAATTCACGTGGCTTCCAATGCCTGCTTCTGACGAGCTGAATTCAAAATGTAGACTTAGAAATTTCATTAATTATTATTGTTTTCAATGACTTGTCATCACCCTTCCAATTTCCAACTAAGGTCAGAGAAACATCTGTTGATAAGCTTCATCTGATCCGCTTTTCAAGCATTATGTTTTGGGAAAGAATCATACTATTTTAGTAACGCTTACTGAATACTTATGTTGAAGGCAGGTATATTTAGAGTTGTATTAAAACACAAAGACACAGCGGGGGAAAAACAAGCAATCCAGAATTTTAGAAACGTCCTTCTGAGTAGAATATTGAAACTTCATTTCTTCCTTCGCTCGTTATTATGGTAATGTCTGCGCATCTCTCGCTTATGTTGTGCTACTTATTTCTTTTCACATTACTCCATCCTCAATTGCAGCTCTAAACCAATGCACCAACCATTAGGGCTTCTGTCAGTACCGTATCCACGAGGTCCTTTTGAAACATTTACTTTCCCAGTCCTAATGAGACATTCCATATGCGTAAACTACATTCTACTTTGTTTCTTCTGCTAGCCAAAGGAAAAGTAAAAGCAAACTACAGATAAGCATGCACGATAGATATTCATCAAGTCTGATCACAAGTGAAATAAAAGAGCTTTACATTCATCAAGGTAGAAAACGAAGAGCTAACCAGGAAAAATACATAGAAAAGATGCGTTAACAGCAAGGAAAAGAAAGATTTGTCATAGATGCTGACTGAGAATGATGCTGCATTTCAAAAAGCAAATGTATGTAAAATTATTACTCTTCTTGAGAATGTTCTACAATTACAACCTATCGTGCATCAATTAGCTACAAAATAAGCCCTTTTCAAGAATCTAAAGCGGTTATAGTTGTTCACTTGTTTTTACATTTCTTACTTTTTTAAAGCCATCCTGCTAAGAACCACTTTCAGGGGTAACCTCCCTGACTTTATACACAGCCATTCTGAGATATGTAGGGCTGCCTATGTCAACGGCATATTAACTTTGGAACATGGTAATTGTTCAAATGTCAACATCAGATAGGATTTTCAAAGGTGCTTAAGCAATTAAGTAATCTCATGATTCCAGCATGCCCCACTGAAAGTCCAAGGCACTTAACTACCTCACTGCTGGCCACCTTAGCAGAAATATCCAACCAACCAATCTATTCTGCAATTCCACATTCCTTATTAATCCAAACCTGACCTCAATTTCTACCTTCCCTTTCTTCTTAGATATTGATATAGTTCACCTTATTTATGTGTTTATGCCGGCAATGCTACCGTGAAGAAAGGAAGTGCTGTTATTTGCACTATGCATGTCACATCAGACCAAACAGAACCAAATACCGGGGCTGCATGCTAACCCCACCAGCTGCAGGCTAGCCCTCAGTAATGTAACAATACCGTCACAGTTTGGGAATTAGAAAGATTTGCAACTCGTCCAGAACTTAAAATGTGAATTCAGCATATATTCTTTTAAAAGCAAAGTGAATGATTGTATTATTCACATTTAAGAAGTATGCTTCATTTTTTCACCTAAATGAAGCAATTCACACCTGTCACACTCCAGGGAGTGTGCTTTGGAACTTCTACTTGTTGGGCATCATACAAAGCCTTGCAAATACAGACTCAGAATTCCACTTCCACATGAGGGGAAAAAATGTACAGACCCACAAACAAGGTAATTCAAAGGTACATGCACAACACTAATTTCTTTAAACCAGAGGAATATCGAGGTTTGGGTTTTTTTTGGTATAATAAATGTAAAATGTCCACGAGTATAATACTGTATCACTGTTAGAGGAATTACTATGTCACACGACAGTAGGAAAGTCCCATCCAAATAAATTCTGCTGCTTCAGCCAAAAAGGCAAACTTTTTCTTGTAGTAAATGTCCTGTTCTAGAACTATGTCTGTTCTAGAGAGGAAAAGTTCCTTTTTGCCTTACTTTCAATTATTTTTGATCCAAGCATATACATCCTATCTGGAAACTACAGGGGCTGCTCCAAAAGTAATGTCTCCTATTTCATTATGTTGGCCCATGATGTCATAGGCAGATGTTGAGGATATGGCAGTAGAGGTTGAATGTTCCCACCAATATCCCATTACACGTTGTTGCTGTGTGAGAGATGGCAGCAGAGGGGCAGTCTGACAGAACAGTGTCTGACATGGAAGTGCAGATGAAGCAAAGGTGTAACACTGAATTCCTCCGTGCAGAAAAGATGGCAGCCGCTGACATTCACTGATGCTTGCTGAACATCGATGGAGACCAAACAGTGGATGTGAGCACAGTGAGGTGGCAGGTGGTGTGTTTCAGCAGTGGTAACAATGATGTGAAACACAAGCCACGCTCCAGATGGCCATGCACAGCTGTCACACCACAAAATGAAGAGCATCTTGATCAGCTCATCTGTGCAAATCGGCATATTACGACCAGGGAACTGTGTACAGAACTGAATACTGGCTTCAATGCATTGGAAATGACAGTTGCAGCGTTGGAATTTTGCAAAGTTTGTGCCAGGTGGGTCCCACAAATGCTCACACAAGAACACTATGCAAGTTTGTCAGGATCTACTGAACCAATACAAGGCTGAAGGTGACGGCTTCCTGGAGTACATCATTAGCAGTGACAAGGCATGGTGTCATCACTACAAGCCAGAGTGAAAACAGCAGTCCATGGAGTGGTGACATATGAATTCCCTATCAAAGTTCAAGATGCAGCTCTCAGTGGGTAAAGTGAAGTGTAATGTCTGTTGAGATACGAAAAGGATTATTCTTTGGAATTTCCTGAATCCTGAACAAACCATCAACTCTGACCACTATGTCACAGTGCTAACTAAGCTGAAGACTTGAACTTCCAGAGTCATACCAGAGAAGACGAACTTTCTCTCACAACATGATAATACGAGGCCCTGGAGCACTCTGAAGACCATGGAGAACATTGTCAATCTTGGCTGGACTGTCCTACCACACCCACCGTGTAGTCCAGATTTGGTGCCTTCTGACTCCCATCTGTTTGGGATGATGACAGATGGACTGTATGGGCAACATCTTCCTAGCAACAATGCCATCGTAGCAGCTGTGAAACAGTTGGTCACCTCCACTGGTGCAGACTTTTACGAGTGCGGCATGCAGGCTCTTGCTCGTTGCTGGTAAAAATGCATAGCTAATGATGGCAACTACGTTGAAAAATAGCGCTTTGTAGTTGAGAATTTGCTCCATCAGATAGTGCTATTGTGCTCTTTGTACCTGTTGTAGTTTCCATGGAAATAAGTAGGAGGCACTACTTTCAGAGCAGCCTAAGTAGTATCGAAGCAATCCCGTCCAAATCAAATTGATTAATACAGCAGGCAAAATTGAAAAGCATTTATAAAGTGATTCTCCTTACCTTCAGCACAGCAATGAATGGTACAAAATTAGCTCTCTGAAGACCGTTTTTATAGAGATCTGAAAGAAAGGAAATCAGTACCAGTTTTGCTACTTAGTCTTAATAACAACGTGAGCTTGTCTTTTAGACTTGCAAATAAAACTGTGTTGCTAGAGCAATAAAGAACAAAAGTGGAAAAAGGAAAGCTGAAATTGATTTCTGTTCTCTTACTATATGAAAATTCATGACATTATCAAGTAAGAAAGGAATATCCTTAGAAAGTCTGGAAAAGGTACAGAGTAAAAGATGAGACATCTCTAATGAGATAACTGATTTTAGCAGAAGAAATATCTGTTAAAAAAAAAAAGGATACAAAAATGATTTGTAATGCTCAAAATAAACTGTTATAAGGCTGTCACTATACAACTGCTAAACATAAATTAGTGGGTAGAAGGGAAAGATTCAGATTAAACTAAAAATAAGCAACTTGTATTTAAAAAGTTAGTATAATTCTTTTTCAGTGTGCTTTGGTAAACTTTAACCTTTAGCAATTTCACCAGGTACACTCTTTTTCCAATGGGACAAAAACAGTCATCTCTAAGGCAAAAACAAATAAACAAACAAAAAACACCCTTATGCGAAGTTGCTCAAAATACAACTGAATACAAAAAATATTAGGATGTTCTTTGTGCAATGGAATGAGGATCTGTGCTTAGAGAAACTATCCAACTGTCTAACATAATCATAAAAGAATTATTAAGTCTGTTTTGTGAGGATGAGGAAAAACACAGTAATTTTGGTGGTGAAAATAAACCAGGATTCCTCATATACTATACCACTGGGAAAGAATTCTAACATGGTTAAGCATATTGCTAACAGTCAGCTGCTGAGTGCATCTGCTTGCTAATGAAAAAGCTACATTTTTTCTTTTGTATCTACAATAGGAGAATTTCTTAATTCAATCTTAAACCTTGATACAACATAGTGCATTAATCTAGCACTCCTTTCTGTGGAAGGATTTCAGACACACAGCGTAAGCATGTACAAATATGGAGTAGTACGGGGAAAACAAACAAACAAACAAAAAACCAACCACCACCAAGCAATGATCAGTGTCTGGACAGCAATACTGCTTATTTCTGGAAAAGCCTTTCCTTATGTGACAACCCTACCCATGGCAGGAACTCGGTGATCTTTAAGGTGCCTTCCGACCCAAGCTATTCTACGATTCTGTGATGTTCTCTGCTAAGTACGTAGTAGAAATGAATGCTATTCAGGTTGACACAGTGACTAAATACGTACTAAAAAACAGACACATGACAATAGTGGTCACAAATTGACTAATTAAGATGTAAGGAGGAATACCCAAATAATAAGAATTCCTCCTGAACTTCAGAGAGTAGTGACTCAACAGACATGAGGATGGATCCCAAGTGAGCGAGGCCCCAGTGTTGAGTTTATCAGTAGTTCACTTGGCTATATTAGTTCTGATTTTATCCTGTTTGCTTAAAAAAAAAAAAAAAAAAAAAAAAAAAAAAAGGAAAATAACGCAACAGGAAATTATTTTACCTTTCAGTAACAGTATTTGGTTGTTTCCTTGTCTTTTTAAAGATAAAAAAATCGCAGTGATTCTCTTTTACCTGATTTATTTAGGTAGAAAAATTAACTGGTACTTAGTTAATGCTGTAAACCTTTTAGTATGCTTTGCAAACATTTGCTGTTAATCTGAATTGTGAATTGTCATAAAAGTTGCATAGAAGTCATGCATTATGCTATCTACTAATGCTACGCTATAACAAAACACTATATGCTACACTATGATGTAAAAAAAAAAAAAAAAAAAAAAAAAGAATTATTGCTTGATTAAAAGCCATGCAGATTTGAGGGCTTTTAGAAGGATCTGTCTAGTCACACTCTAAAAATACTGTTAGAAACGGAAACAACTCTCCATCTAAGTACTTCCCAACGAATGACCTCAAACTAGGCTGTGAAAATGGTGTCTTAAAAAAGGGGAATGCTCCTCCCCTGAGCTGGTGTAGAAGGTCTGCAGCTTGCTAGCTACAAACTAGTAGACAAACTCTGTCTCACTTCACCTCTCTTCTACTGTATACAATCTTTTCCTGCCCTGGAAACTCCCAAACAGAAGCAATATTTCACCCATCCCCATTCCTAAATACACTCCCCCCACTGGTTTGAATAGAGTACAGAAAGTCAAAAACCACAGAAGGGAAAGAAGAGGTAAGAAGTTCAGCATGAGAAAAGAAAGGAGTAAGATGTAGTGAAAAACCTTTCTTCCTTAAGAACACAGACACACACACACAAAAAAACCCAACAACAAAAACAGGAGACAAATTGGAGTGTCTCAGATTTTTGAAGGCTAGTGAGTTCATTAGAACTAAATATTATATCATTCTTAGAAAGATTGTTTTGTAAGATACTGAGATTAACTATACCTGGTTAATAGTAGTAGCATGTTTGTTTTTACCTTCTGGCGGCCTGTTAGATGTTGCCACAACGACAACCCCATTTTGGAACAAGTTTTCAAAAAGCTGCTTCAGAATCATGGCATCAGCAATGTCAGTGACCTGCGGAAGACAACACATTTGTTTTGTCCTGCGTTCAGCTTCTGCTGCAACAGAATTGCAAGTGGCTTTATAGCTAGGAAAAATGCTTGTTAGCGAAAGCCATGGAGAAAGATTCTAATTATTGCTTGGTGAGAAAAAATAAAAGGGATGATTAATAAGCAGTGAATGTACTACAGCCTTTCAAAACTTGCCCGCTTTCTATTGCAGAACTCCACCATATCTTTACCAATTGCTAAATGATTCCATGTTAACTTCTATTATAAAACTACAGGTGGGAAACACAGAAAACAGATCTAAACATTTAAGAGGCCTAATCAATTGGAAACAACGTGAAAAAAGAAAAACTAGAAAACAAAGACAATACACACCGGCTGTTTTACATTTCTATTACCTTTGAGGCAAAGGTTTGCAGAGGTGAATTTAAATGGTCATGGGACTTCAGAAATAAAGACAAGTAGCCAACTATACATAATCAGCTGCTGTTGAAAATAGAATGATATGACATAGATACTATTGTGTGATTGTTGCAAAAAACAATTCAACAGATGGCCCATCACAAAAATAAGCAATTTCATTGTTCTTTTTAAGTGCCTTCTATTACTGTCCATGAATAATCAAAAGGCACGGCAGTCACTTCCAGCACAGTCAGCCTCTTCTAACCTTCAGGCAGAAAACACTAACAAAAAATAAAAAGGGCTGGGACAGGCGATACTGAAATAAAAAAGCCTAAACAATAAGCAATAAAGTAAAATTTCTTTAAATATCCAAGTTTAGCTGAACTAACTTGTTTTACAGTATCAAGAAATAAAAGGAATGCCAAACAGCAACCACTCTGCACAACTGAAAAAAAGGAATAAATTTGTCTGAACAGATTGAAAAAACATGACCTTGTTACAGCAGCAATTTATATTTTGCAGGTGTTCAGCAGCTGAAATCAGCGGTCCCAGCAAGTAAATCACCTTTACTATCATTAAGCTCTTGCTTCTTCTGCCTCCTCCTTCATTGTTACATAGACACTTGTTGCATTTTGACTTACCACAGACCCCAGTTCTGGGGAAATAAAAAGGTGGTGGTCTGCTGGCAGTTACACGTACTCATTACAGATTGATGCACTGCTATGCTTTTGCCAGTTTAGATATGAACATTGCAGTGGTAATGCAAGCTACAGAAAGACTGATCAGTATTGTACTTTTCCTGATCCCCACTCCCAAATTCTAAAAGACCTATCTGAGAAGCAAAATAAAGTAATTCTACATTAGAGACAGAAAAAGAATGAGGCTATGATTCTCACAGCTAGACCAGAAGCAAAAGAGTTCATAACGAAATGTAAGTAAACATCAATTTCCTTCTCCCAAAGATTTCTTTTATTTATTTCTATGGAATGCATTTATATGGATTTTCTTCTCTTTTTCAAAACCAAACTGTTTCAATATGATCAGTAACACACTTCTCAGATTTGCATCTCTCTGATCACTAAGCTTTAGGAACATGTAGTGATTCACAACTGTACTATATATCTGATGTAGCTGTTCATGCTTCCACCTACAATTTATTTCTTCCAAATATTAGTCTTAAGGAATTTTCCCTTTTGTCTTTAAAAAGAATGCATATAAGAAATCACTATATGCATTTTAGGGGTAAATGAATTTCCTGGCTATTAGGTTTGCTTTGTGATGCAAGTTTTAAAAATCCATGTTATAAATTATTTTTTTTTAAAACAAACTTGTGTTCAGAAAACACTCTAAGGCACACTACCTTTAGAAAACAAAGGCTGAAAGAATGTTAGTGCTTGCATGACAGAAAACAATGAATAAAATTCTCTTATTAATGAGAACTGTTGTTTGATGCTAAATTCTGGTGTTCTCACTGTACCACAAAAGAAAACCAAACTCAACCTCTGTCAAGAAGCCAGAGCCATTCTGAGAACTGGAATGCAAATTTAAGTTCTTTTGAACTGATAGAGCTTTGGTAAGGGAAGTATTCCACCAGGCAAAGGAACTAGCTGACAATAACTAAAGCACTGTCATTTCTCATTTTTTTTTTTCCCATACCCAGCATTCCTTACAAGGTGGAACAGAAGCAAAGGCTACAAATTAGCACTAAGGAGTGCCCAGTAATGGAGAGAATGGAGACATTTCATTAACATTGAAGAGAAATAAATGTTATGACCTAGTGCTGCTTTCCACTATGGCTCACTTACATGAATTAAAAAACATATAAAAAGCACATCACTAAGAGTTAATTTACATGTGTAAGTGCTCAAGACTCAGTCATCCACTGATTGGTATAGTTCCATGTAATGAATGATAAACATAAGCATGCATTACCGGTAATTAGTATTAGCACAAAAATAAGAGCCTAATTTTTATTAGAGGCTTTTAATAGCATGCAGGTTATGTTAGTAAAAACTCCCTAAACTGTAGCTTGGTTTAAGTCCAAGTGGTACTGATGGTGTATAAATACCAACACTGTGACCATTCAGCACAGCAAGAACAGATTCTGTTTTCATTATCAATACTAAATGTCACAGGTTACAGTCACACGGCACAATCAGAGCTTCTGATTACCAGTGTATAGTTACCTGATCACTAAACAATGACTAGTCTCGTTATTTTGGGCAACGTCTGCATTTTGAAACATGAAAATCGTAATTACAAATGGATTCATTCTCTGAGGTTTTTTTCTGTTGTTGTTTTTCAAGGGAGGACATGGTTTTAGAATGGCTAAAAGAAAAGGCTCTAGCATTTTTAGCACACTAGTATGATAAAGATCAGTAAGAAGCAGCACTATTTTAACAACCTGAGAGCCTGTATCTTAGGTGGATGCTGATGCTACACCAGCTTCAGAACGGTCAGAAGCTTAATACCATGTCAGATGGCCTGGCTCTATCACAGAGAGCTAGCAAAAATTAACGTTTAAAAAAAGAAAAACCAACAATACATCTGAAGACAAAAATCAACCTCAAGGAGTACTGAAATACTTTTGAAGTGAATTAGTCAAGCAACTGTTTGAGGTTTCTCTAGGCAACAACGATGCACTTCAGAGTACTTCCGGCTTGCTTTAGCCTCCCGTCAAGGGGGAATTTGCAACCTCAGTTTTATAAAATCAACCCAGCTTAGCCTCTTTTTTTTTTTTTTCCACAACAGAAAAGAAACTTGAAGTGCTTCAAACAAATCTCAGTAGTGTTTCTGACATTTCTTCAACACACAAGCGTTTTGCCAACGAAAGACCCAACGTGACCTCCCACATGTCAAAACAGCAGCTTTGCCTGCAAGTCAGAACAGTATATGATTTCTCTGTCCAGGCTTTTTTGTTTGGTTGGTTTGGGCTGTAATTTTTTATTTGTTTGCTTGGGTTTTGTTTTTTTAATCTAGCAATTCTTTAAATATGAATGAATCAGTCATACTGGAAATATTGGACAGATTTCACTGGAGGAATCAGCAGAGAAAGTCCTGAGTTAGACTACCAATGTTAGTTTTGCCACTCTGTGAACTGCTCTTCCAGCCACTGCACTACTTGAAGAGTTTTTAAGCACAAGGTTTCTCATTCCAAATTCTGTGCCTTCTGCACATTCTCAGAAAGCTGCAACTCCTTTTCAGCAGGCAGAGCCTGAGTGGCATCTCATGCTACAGAAGATCACAAAGAAATCTATGGATTCTGACCATTAGTGCATCAAGAACAAATAGTTTCATTAAAAATATCACATAAGAATGCAGAGTCCAAGAAATACACTTTGAAATATATTTCTTTATTATTTTCCCAACTGTGATCCACTGATAAAACACGAAGTGATTTTTACAGCTGAAGTGGTTGCTGTACCTCGACCAAGTCAGCAGGGGGAGCAGACAAACAATTTGAAAACAAAATCACCAGAGTCTCTATTCTTGGAATATAGCGAGATGACAGACAATATGTAAACGCAGAATAACAGTATATGAAAGCAGTGGGCATTTATACAGAAAAGCAGGTGTTTACACTTAATGCGTGGTGCTACTGTTAGCAAAGATGCCTCTGTGAAACCTTTCAAATGATATGTCACAAGAGTACATCACTTCTCCCTACCCCATTCCAAATCTTCCCACTTCTGCATAGTGTAAACACAACTGTCTCTGTATTTTATTTCATTTTGTGAGTTTTGGAAGCCCAGTGTTCTAGTTCAGCTAGATAAAACACATCTTAAATGATCAAATAGCAGCATTTGAAATAAGGAAAAACACACACTATATTAAAAAGCTGAAGATGAAAACTACACCATCAAAATTCAGATTGAAACCATGCACTATTCAATCTATGAATGAGTTCACAAGTTGTTCACATGTGCAAGCACACAACTTGAAAAGATGAGTGAGTCTTTGACAAGAGGAAAGAAGGGCATGTTCACTATACATCTCTCCTCACTGTCTCCTCCTTGAACTGGGAGCACCAGATATCACATGTGTTGATGGGTACAGGCAGACATGCCCAACTGAATGTATGCCAATGAACTGTTCAGAATTGACTTTTTTTTTTTTTTTTTTTTTTAAGAGAAATCCATGAGAATTGCAGTTAGAATTTACATTTTCTCTTAAACTTGGTTGTTATAAATTTTACTACAGACAAACAAAGTCAAAAGCAAAGAACAAAACAAAACTACAATCTGCTGCTCTTTAGCTGATGAACTTTGGCATAATGATTTGAATCAGTTCCTGATAAAGTTAACATATTTTAGAGAACGTACTCTAACAAAACACATTTAATAACTGAGAAGTGTTCTTTTAACACGCTGAAACCCTGCAAAAATATAACTCAAATACAACTTTTTATCAAACATTTTCAACTGAGATTGCAGTGACTCCACACATTCTGAAAGCACAGGTTAAAGGATTATTCCTTGCTGCAAAACGCAGAAGTAACAAAACTGAAACACCTACTGAATGGCTGCAGAAATCCCCTTCACGGGAGCTGATCATAAATCTTTCTTTCTGCACAAGCTATATGTAGTACCTAGGAGATCAAAATTGTTCTATCCATTTCGGTTACATATTAAGAGTGTAAAGCAGAAAATTTACAGTTAATTGATTATTCTTTTACTGGTGGTGATTTGAGCAACATGGACCTGTTCTCATCTTCCCCTGTAGTTTCTAGCTGGGATTTCTGAATTGAGCTGCTAACTGTACCTCTTCTCTCTAGAAAAAATAATAAAGCAACTCTATGCTTAAATGTGTGGCGTGTCCTTAGAACAGAATTCACAAGTAACGTAAAACAAATGAAACAATCAAGTAGCTTGTGCAAAGATGAATTTTATCACTTCATTTTTTACTTTTCGTATTTAATTCAATAGAATTTTCTCTAAAGTAGATTATGCCAACATAAGCTGACACTGACATGCCAGAGGCTCCAGTAACTCTAGGAAGGAATTCAGATTGAAATTGAAATATTATTTCCATATCCTTAACGACAGTGAAACCATTTTGTTCCACTCTGTGAGACACAGCAAAGACCAGGCACCCGAAGCTTCTATCACATCACTACTGGCCTGGGTGCTGCAGAGACTCACTTTAAGATGACTGCTCCCGCCCTGAAGCACTCACAAGCCTCTCTCCACACTCTGAATTACCCCCTAGCATGAACAGTAAGTACATGGGAAAGTGAAAGGACTGTAAGGGGGCACTTACGTAGCCGACTCCTGAAAAAAAAAAACCAACAAAACCACCACCTTCAAAATTGAGAAAAACGCCTTCTACTTTTTAACTTCCCCAGTTCAATTCTAGCCAGTAATTCAGATAACATATTATTAAAAACAAGTATCACAGTTGTAGATTCAAAATAACTGTGTGAAGTTTCCCTTGAAACCAAGGAGTAACCTCTGATTTCTTACCTGAAATTCATCAAAACACAAGAGACAGGCTTCTTCACTTATTTCCTCTGCTACTGGTGCAATTGGGTCGTATGATTTGGCCATAAATCCCGGCTTTCTTCTAGGCAAGCTCTGCTTAAGGCGATGTATTCCTGAGTAGATAAAACAAAAGTGAATAAAGTATTTCTTATGCCTTCTAAAATATTCTAAAATATAGAAAACAAAATTATTTAGCTATCCAATAAAAAGGTGACTCAAGGCAGGAAAAACAAGCAAACACATTTCAAATTTCATCTAACTCTGAGAGAGCAAAGCTACTAAGTTTGTGACCACATCCAGGCAACTAGTAAAACCACAGAGACTCTGTGATTTATATTTTCTTGCTTAGAAATATGTAAAATAAAGAACTGTGAACCCCTGAACACTAATATCAAACACTTATATTTTGTTTTAAAAACTGATCCAAATTAGTTTTGTCCTGCTCCAATTCATGAGCTTAGCTGCAGTTTCACTTCGTAATTTGGCATTTTTTGACTTCATCTTCTGAATATGAAAAACCCTTACAGTTTCCAAATCCATGGCACAGCTCTGTGCATTGCCTGGTCTGGAGATAAACTTAGAACGCGCTTAGTTACAAGAACTCAGACAAAGCAATACAATTATTATTTCACAATGTAAATAAGATAACACTGAATTATCAAATAAGGTTATTAAATACATACTTTGATATGTCATGGACTGCATTCCATCTGCCTACGCAAACACATTTGGCAAACCAAGGTCCTACAGTAAGAAGCTGGCTTTGTTAAAAATACAAGAAACAAGAAATGGAAACAGAAAATCTCAACAGTGACCCAGTGACAACAGAAAAATGGGCAGTCAAAAGGGCAGAGCTTCTTTACGCCAATGAAAGCTTTCCAAGAAAAATGCTGCTGTCACAGCATTTGTAAATTGTACCATTACACAACA
Source organism: Pavo muticus (assembly GCA_016647715.1). Classification (NCBI taxonomy): domain Eukaryota; kingdom Metazoa; phylum Chordata; class Aves; order Galliformes; family Phasianidae; genus Pavo; species Pavo muticus. Next base: position 938,447 of record JACDJE010000253.1, on the reverse strand, counting down.
CCAATTTCACAGTATTTTAAAGTCATACATTTTAGAAACAGAAGCAGCTTTTAAAATACCTATATTTCATGCAGCACAAAGCACCTCGTTCATTCTGGCAGAAAAAAATTCTGAAACTTAGGATCACCTTCCTTCTATTTCCCCAAAATTGCTAATAGCATTGCTAAGTTTACCAACCCAGAACATTTCTCGTTCTTGTTGGCATTTATACCTCATTTAGTTATTGCTTATTCAAATTACACAGATCAAATTTATCTTTACACACAACTGTTAAAGAACAGTTTACACAATGCTCTTTTTCAGCAATTGCACAATCAATTCATTGCTATAGATTCGTCTGTAACAGTGCCTTAGGAAACAAACTACTATTTGCCAACATGTTATATGGTACATTATTATTATTATAGTCACTGCCATTATCCAAATTCATTAGTTTTTCTTCTCCCCCTGTCATGACAGAGTTCATTACCATTGATTTTTGTGATTGTTTTCTGTTAATAAATACAGTACTTTCCTCTACAATCTTTATAAACCTATTCCCACAAACAAATTAGGTTATGCTTTTTTTTTTTTAATAAAGCACCAAATGTGAGAAGATGTCTGATCCCATATTTTATACTTTTTCATTATTTCCTGTTCTTTTTGCACCATTTGTCTTGTGTTCATACAATCCGGTTTCAGAAAGACTACATTTACCACTGTGAGTTGACTCCTTCCATCAGAAAGGATATCCCAAAACAGTGAGAGAAAGAGAAGGCGAATTTTGGATTATCTATGATTTAAGTTATCTTTTCATTCCCCATATACACATGCTCTCTTCACTCAACTGAACTTTCTTTTGGTGCGTAAGGACCACAACCTATCCCTTAGCGACAAATCAACAAATACTAAGTGCTGTTAAAACCCAAAACATAACATAGCAACAGCTGTTTTGTTTTTCATAAAAACTAAACTCTTCTCAGACAGAGGTGAAAAGAAATATGGAGCCAAGCAGTAATGAATGAATGTGACAACTTGACAAGTATTGCACAAACCTTGGAAGAATTAGTCCATTTCTCTGAAGCACTAACTTCATTGTCTCTGAATCATGATCCAGCAAAGAAAACAACAATATCATATTTACATTTATCTGTCCTTTTTTTCTGGTATCACCATGTTGCTTTGTACATTATTATTCTATTTCAGCAGGTGCTTTCTTTAGATTGCAGCAAAGTAATTAACCGGAGAATATTTAGATAAGGATTTAATCCTAAATATACGTGCAGTCTTCTATACAATCAGGTATGCAGAACATTAGAGTATTTGAAAAGATACTTGAGAAATAGTGTACAATGAGCATCTAATCTGGTATGACAAACAATGCCCGAATCTTCTAATTTACTCCTTTTTTTTGTTGTTGTTTCATTTGTTTAAAAACTTCAAGAAAATTACACTGTATGATGTGTAATATACACATGAGAATGAGTCAGGCTTTTTCATAGTTAGGAGTTTCTCATACAGTTCTTGTAAATATCAGTATCTTCACTTACTCTGGTGCACATCCAGCATGAAGCCATGAAAATGGACTCTCTTTTTCCTTTCTACTTCCAAGTGAGAATAGAACATGTCCATCACCATTGTCTTCCCTGTGCCTTCAAATAAAAAAAATAACAAACAAGAAAAACCCCAACCAACAGGTAGTTAATTTAAGAACAGTTACACACTGATTACAATAATGATTGTTCATTAGCTTTTAACTAATGAAACTATTGAATAACCACTGAATAAGTACAAGGCCAGACTGGGAATAAAGGTTCTGTTTTATGTTCAAACACTCAGAACAACTGTACTGTTATTTTTCCATTTAAAATTTTGATCTATATAGGGTTGGCGGAAAGGTTGCAAAAATGCCTCCATTTGCATCCGGAATACATCCTTATTATCTCAGTTTGAAAAGCGGGTACTGTTTTACTCTGTATTGCAATTATAATACATAAATTCCCTCCCTGGCTCCCCATTCTTAAATATTAGAGAGTGGGTAACATTGGAAAAAATATACACGGTAAAGCAGTCCAATTCAACAGCTTCCAAACTTCTAAATCTAATTGCATTAACTAACTCTGCATCCTTGGAGGGATCTAAGGTCGGGTTCTTGCAGCCTGATCTGGTGGGGGGCAACTCTGCCCACTGCAGGGACTTGGAGTTCGGAGGACTTTATGGTCCCTTCCCACCCATTCTATGATTCGATTCTATGAACTAACATCATAATACAGAAGAAAAATAAACCCAGAATATTCATTAAAGTAATCATGCTACATAAATTTCAGGCTTTTAGATACTTTACAATGTGAATAAACATGTATTTAGACAAAATTTCATTGAAACTGATGCAGCTGAGACTTACCAACATCTCCATAGACATAAAGACCTTTTGGAGGTTTGTTTTTTGCAAAGAGCTGCAAATCAAGAGAAGAATAATAAATACAAACATGGAGCGTAATAAAAGCAAGCACATAGCTGTGACCAATTAATCAAGTGGCTACACGTAACTACCTGAATAGGAATAGCCAGCAAAGTATAACCTTGAATAAATTATTAACTCTGAATTAGTACGCTATCTAATGTTGTATTTGAGGGAATTAAGAAAAAAGGGAGGGAGGCAAATACCAATACTTCTTTTTTAATCACCATGAAAGTATTTCCATCCTAAGTCATAGCACATGTGTTTTTTTTCTCGTTTAAACCAGAACACATACAAAATTATTAAATGTGTCCCAATACATCATGATTAAAACAGACTCTTATCAAGCCATTTGAACAAACAGACCTAGAAAAAAATGACGTAAAATTAAGCAGTGCTATTGTACTTGCAGGTATAGGTTCTATATACCAGCTCTGCTTTAGGCTTAAACCATTAGAATTTAGAAAAGCCACATGACAAAGTAGATGAATACTCCAGGTCCCCTTCCTTTCTCTCCACTTTCAATCTTAAATGCAGAGTTACCTGTTGTAAACATACTTAAAAATCAGCAGAGGCACAGTAAAAATGTGTCGTATAAGTTTATATTCAAAGTATGCATTTTACTAATCATTTTCACAAGGGAATTTAACTGACACTGGTTAAGAAGTTTTAATCTCTTAATGCAACTCAAGACGTATGTTACGATACCTGATGGTTTTCTCTGTTTTACTCAAGTATGTATTTTTATGAATACTTTCAATTTGAAACTGCCCTTCCCCCTCCAATATCGCACAGCCACTTCCAAGTAAAATTCTAAAAGGAAAGACTTTCTAAAATATTGTACATCTTAAAGAATTCTCATCAAATCGATATCCACAAAAATCATCACACAAGAGCAAAAGGTTACATTAAAGCGTTCCACTTTCTAAGCTATACGAGCTGAGCCAAAACTGAGGAAAATTAAAATTACAACCCTATGGTCTCATGTGGAGCTGAGTAATTGCTGAAGAACTTGAATCTAAAGCGCTTTACAAAACACAACGCCATCTTAAAGAAATGAGGGAGTCAGTAGCAAAACACTAATTAAATGTGGAAGAAAACATACGAACGAAGTAGAAAGATAATGTCTCAGATCTACAGTATTGATTCAGAAAATAGACAAGCATAGCTCTTACACAAGATCCACTTACAGATTTAATTTAGAGCTGCATTAATAGCGAAACAAAAATGTTTATCATCAGCCTGTGGCTGAACAGGGTTTCAGATGTTCTGAATCAGTTCCTTTAATACACATGGCTGCAACTACTCGCTAGTCCCTTTAAAGCTCTGCAAGACAATTTAATTGACATGCACATTTCTTTGTACACTTTTTAAGAGCTCGCACTCACTGAAACTAATTCTCAAAGTTATATAGCAAAGAAAGGAGAAATAGGAAAAAAAACTCTGTGCCAGAGACATTTGTAAGACCTTCTTAATTTTGAGATTAACAACACGGTTTTTAACAATTAGAAAGATGGTATTCAAGTGGTTTGCAGGTTTACAAAGAATGACAGAACTGGGAAAATACATCAGTGCTTTACTTGTCTCCGTAAAGATTATACAAGTAGAACAGGTAATAAGGCCTATTTTTATACCCTTTTGCAAACTGTAATATGTTCATTAGTTACATTTAATGATCTTAAAATTTGTACTTTTAAGTATGTTTTATTCTTTCTCCAGTATTTACCACTTCTAGAAAATGTTACAGAAAACGCTTTTTGTTTGTTTTGTTTCACTAAGGGAAATAAATAAAATGGCTTGGGCTCAATAAAGTCTAAATCAATTCCTGATTGATTCAGAAAAATAGAACTAGTTCTCTGAGAAGATGGTGGACGCTAAGTCGTGCCTCAGTCCTCTCAGTCCTTAAAAAAATCAAGTGTAAAAGAAAGGAGGAGTACTGTGGCAGATCTGAATAAATTTGCTGAAGTTGATAAACTCTAGAAGTAAATCCTCTTCAAGCAAATTAAAGACATCTGTAGGAAGTATTTTGTTTTCAAGCAAAACGTCTTTCGTTCGATTCTGATAGAAGTGACACTATTGCCACCTAGGGTATTCTCTTTCTTAATCCTTTCAGATATTGTACAATACTAAAGATGCATATCTATTTATATATGTATAGGTATATGGATCTCTACACGTATATTCATTTATATACATATATGAACTATAAAAATATATATATCTTTATATATATATGAGTAAAGTATATAAAAATATTTATCTTCCAGACTTCCGATCAACTTCACCTTTTCTTATTAAAAAATACAATACATATATATATGTAAACCTGCTATGTAGATTTCCAATATTGAAACCAAAACTTCCACAGGTTTCAAGTTGTCCCATATGATCATACGATTTACTTTTTTTTTTCCACTCCTCCAGTTAATGACTCTCATGCACCTCCTGAAGCACAGAACAGTTACTTTCACTAGGATTTCTGATAAAATGCAGAAAAAAGTCCAGTGTTGGCTCACTTGAGACCACAGCAAGAAGGTAAGAAAGCAAGCAATGTGTGGGAATGAGGAAAGCAGTAGATTGATCTTGGCTCCATCGAAGCACACGCTGCTAAGGAACAAATAGGAGGGAGATCTCAGATCTCCTAAATTAAGAGTAGATTTGTCTATTTCAGAGAGAAGGAAGAAGAGTGGGTGATGTAGAAGACAGAGTAAGTCCATGTGCTTCTCCTCACCCCTCAGACTTCCCTACTGTCCTGAGTGAGGTATCGTCAAGGTCTTAATATAATCATGTTCAGTTATTTGACATCAAATTTGCTTTTGCAGAAGTGAAAAGATGTAAGAACGTTAATGCTTACATTTAAAATGTACAAAACTGAAGACTTTAAGGAATGCAGAGAATACGACTTTGAAGGGGAGAATTCAGACATCTTAATGTTTTGAGTGCTCTGCCACATCCTTTTAAATAAGCGTATCCCCACAAACATGCCAATACTCTCATGTCCTCCAGGTTTCTTAATTCCTGTAACATTCTTTCCAATAACCTAAGAAATCATAACTTCATTGCTTCACTGAGCTTCATTACCATTAGCACTTGCTTACAATAGGAACCTTTCTTCCTTTTGAGGATCGGTTTGCTTTGACTTTTTTTTTTTTTTTTTGAAAATTATTCATACTCCAGAATATCTACAGTTACAGAAGAAAAATGGACAGTATTCCCAGATTTATGGAATTTCCTTGTTTGCTTTCAAAATGCGTTATAAGTTTCTGTTTCAAAATGGAATGCCGTGCTTTGATTCCATCATGTCACATTTATCTTCATTCAAACTTCACTTTAATCGATGAGTATCCTATCTCATCTCAGGAATTATATTCATTAAAATAGCTCCTTCTCCCTAAAGATTCTATTCTTTCTTCAGTGCATTTAACAGACTGCAACATCTTCCCATCTTCTCCCATACAGCCTGCCTCATACATCAAAAGAAAACAACTCATTTCCTGGGAATATTCATGCACCAATTTAGGAAACTTTTAGATGAAAATCCATGTATTAAGGTGGTTAATTAAAATACACAAAATTCAAGAGAGAAGTATCCAGACAGCACTTTCTTTAAACACAAAAAACAAAGACAAAACACTAACTGCCTCTTTCTCCTACTCCTTCAGACCTCTTTTTTGGTTGCCGTTGTAGCTGAAGACATTTTCAAGGTCTTGGATGGCATTTCCTATTGTTCATACCTCTTTTCAGAACATGACCTCACTTATAATTGAGTTTATTTCAAGTCATTAGCACAGCAACTCAACAACTCTTAAGATGCCCCAATTGGTATTATTTTGAAAAGCTAGAGATCTGAAACATCTATGGAAACTCTTATGGCCTTGAACTTCAATTCAGAGGATCTCAAAATATCTCAACATACAAGGCCATGCTTTCACCAAGTTGAAGATCAAAGTCATTGTTCAAATTTGAGTAATAATTCTGAAAAACAGAAGCATACTTGATTTGCAGCAACAGATTAATTGCTTTTTCCCCTTAGATTCATTCTAAGCTGATGGCCAAAAACGTATAATAATATATATACATAGTTTAATTATCATAAAGGAAGTGGCTGTTGGCTTTTTTCTTTCCCAAAACTGCTTATTTTAGAAAGGTTTTGCCTACCAGGTGATACAAGTCCCTCAGGTAAATAATGATATGCTTTTATTGTATGTCAGTATTTGTTCCTTAATCCTACTTTTACCGTGCTTTCAGTGAATAAAAGGTGACAAAAATTTACAATCAAAGCAGACATTCTTTTAATCATTTATAAATGTAGTAAGTTTCTAGTTCTGGAATAACTCATTTCTGAAAAGACTTCTGCATTTCTGTAACAGGCAATAAGATAATGAGTATCAGACCAAAGAAGAGAAGTAACTACTTTCCTACCATCCTCTTTTTTTCCTTTTTTTTTTTTTTCCCCTTTTCTTCACATTCACCTGTTAACCACATTCTCTTCAATGCCAAAACCAGGAAAAATTATTGAGATGCTGTGCATCACTTTTTTTTGTCTTTTTTTTTTTTCTTTTTAACTTTTAAAAGGCTGCCACTAGAATCTTTTCAACACGGATTCCATACTAAAAGTAGGTCAGTCACTTTCAAGAAACCTAAAAAAGCAAGAACTCAAGCTACTATGTGTAACTGATTATGGAGTTTTTTCATTTGCAATAATTTTTCAACTTAAAATACATCAATGTGTTTTGTTTAAATCCATTAAATTAAAAAAAAACTAAGTAAAAACAATGCCAGTCCTTGTATTATTAAAAAAACTGAACGTCTATAGCATAGAATGGCTTAGGTTTGCCACCCACCAGATCAGACTGCCCAGGGCCCCATCCAACCTGGCTTTCAATGCCTCCACAGATGGGGCATCCACGGCTTCTCTGGACCTGCGCCAGTGCCTCGCTACCCTCTGAGGAAAGAATTGCCTCCCAACATCTAACCTAAATCTCAGCTCTTTTATAAAAGTTTAAAGCCATCCCCCTTTATCACTATTTGCCCCTGTAAAAGTCGGTCTCCCTCCTGTTTACAAGATCCCCTCAAGTAATGGAAGGCTGCAACTGGGTCTCCCCAGTCTTCTCTTCTCCAAGCTAAACAAGTCCATCAATCTCTGCAGGAGGAATCCTCTGATAATTTTCATGACCCCCTTCCCTGGATCCACTTGAACAGTTTCATGTCTTTCTTACGTCAGGAGCCACAGGCCTGAACACAATACTCCAGATGGGGCCTCACAAGGGCAGAGCAGAGACGGATAATCACCTCCCTTACCCTGCTGGCCACCCCTCCTGTGATGCAGCTCAGGATGCAATTGGCCTTCCAGGCTGCAAGCACACACTGCTAGCTCATGTCCAACTTTTCATCCACCAGGACTCCCAAGTCCTTCTTCTGCAGGGCTGCTCTCAATGAGCTCTTCTCCCAGTCTGTACACATATGTGAGACTGCCCCAACCCAAGTGCAACACCTTGCATTTGGCCTTGTTGAATCTCATTTGGTTCATGCGGGCTGATTTCTCACGACTGTCCAGGTCCCTCTGGATGGTATCCTTTCCTACTGCCGTATCAACTGCAGCACTCATCCCACTGTCTAGATCATTGCTAAAGAAGTTGAAGAGTACCAGTCTCAAGACTGACCCCTGAGGGAAATCACTCATCACCGGTATCCATCTGGACATAGAGCTGTTGGCCAGAACTCTCTGGTTGTAATCATCCAAACAATTCTTTATTCATTGAATAGTCCAGCCTTCAAATCTGTATTTCTCCAATTTAGAGATGAGGATGTGATGTGGGACCATGTCAAAGGCCTTGTACAAGTCCAGGTAAACAACATCAGTTGCCCTTCCTTTGCCACCAATGCCAGCATTCCATCATAGAAGGCCACAAGATTGGTTATGCATTATCTGCCCTCAGTGAAGCCACAGTGGCTTGTCTTGGATCACCTCCTCATCTCACATGTCTTAAAAGTTTCCAAGAGGATCTGCTCCATGATCTTCTCAGGCACAGAAGCGAGGCTCACCGGCCTGTAGTTCCACTGGTCCTCCTTTCTCCCTTTCTTAAAAATGGGAGTGATGTTTCCCTGTTTCCAGTCATTGGAGACTTTGCCTGACAGCCATGACTTTTCAGGTATAATGGAGAGTGGCTAGACAACCACATCAGCCAGTGCCTTCAGGACTGTGGGATGCACATCATCCGGCCCCATAGACTTGTACACATACATTCTCATAAGCTGATCTCTGACTTGCTCTGCTTTTACAGAGGGATTTTTCTCCCCCAACCCTCTCCTTCAAGTTCAGGGACATGAGAAACATGGGAAGCCTGACAGCCAGTGAAGACGAAGACAAAGAACTTGTTGAGTACCTCAGCCTTCCCCATGTCTGTTGAAGCCAGTTTTCCCTTCTCGTTTATCAGAGGGGGTACACTATCCCTTGCCTGTCTCTTCTGACCTATGTACTTGTAGAATCCTTTCTTGTTATTTTTCACATCTTGCCAAGTTCACTTCCATCTGTGCCTTGGCTTTCCTTTTGGCTAAGATCAAGTGTAGTGTATTGTACCGTGCAAAGCTACAATGTGTGAGGTCTTCACAAGAGGAGAGTGCCAATGCTTACTTAAACTCTTCCACAGATGCAGACATATGAAAAGCACATGGTATCACTGCCTACAACCAATACAGTGCTTGCTGTCTATGATCTTACCAACTATTCTGTTGTAAGTCACTCTGAGGAAAACTTTTATTAAGGATGTTGATTACAACTTTACTGAAGCAAAACCTGTCCTGAACTAGAATTTAAACCACATTATTTGGCTTAAGACTATTTTAAAAGGAACCACTCCAACTGACAACTAACATCCTCAAAAATACCAGAAGAGAAACAAGGACATTACTACTTCTCCATCACAAATTGTGATTTAATATATTTACGCAAACAAGAAGCCTTTAACAGAATTACACAAAACTCACAGTTCTCTGCCTTTCCTAGGGTTCTGATCTACGGCACCACATTGGTTCTAAAACTTCTGAACCCTTCCACACAGGTATCAAGCTCTAGAAGAAAAACCTCTACACTACCACTTGTCACATTAACAAGTAATTCTACAGCTGCATCTCAGTGAAAATGACATTAGTTGCCAGTATCACAGAACTTTAAACTTAAACTTTAGACGTTTAAAATTAAAGAGTGGAACTGAAACAATTAAAAGATTCCTTTAGAATTAGAGGAAGCCCACGTTCACACCCTAAAATAATGGTATTTGAATTTTTCCTTTTAGGAGAGGGTCAGTTAGGTGGCTTTATTGTGATTAGCTCTGCTATACAGGGACAAAGTGGCATTACAATCTCCTAAGTAGAATAAAATTAGTATTACTTTGTTGTCTGCAGTAGACACTTTCTTCACTATTCATGCTTCCCAACCAAAAAAATGGTAAACAACAAACCCACGTAGCAGTTGATCTACAAACTCATTACAAGACATCTGCTCTTAACCACTATGATTCAGGGCACTCCAGTTAACACAAGTCAGCTCTCAAAGTTATTCTCAAAGGCAGAGCTTTTAGAAAAGAATATCCAGATGTCCAAAGCAGTTAACCAGAAAAGATGAGAATGCTAGCCTACTGATCCTCAGGTTAGACAGCAAGATCAAAATCTTCATCACATTTTTTCTACAGAATGAAAACGAATAAAAGTTCGGCTTTATGCCCAAAAGATTACATAGGAGCAAGCCAAATAACTAGTTTTCTCTTAAGCAATTTCCTCTTTTACAGTTCGTGCTGTACAATGTTGGTAAAGAGCAACTTTATACATTAAGTACCCTTCAAATGCCAATCTCTAGCCTGTTAGATTATGCTTATGGAAATAGTTTGCCTATGCCAGGCCAGCAGAATAGGTTTAGGAATCCAGCCTGATCTCCTTACACTCACAGGAAAACAGATCATCTTTTAGGCAAGCCATAAGATTGCTTTGAATAACAAAGATAAGCAATAATCACTTTTGAATTTTTTTTCCAGAAAGATCATCAAATTCAACAGCCTGACCACTTCAGGGCTAACCAAAAGCTAAAGCATGTTATTGAAAGCATTATCCAAACGCCTCATGAACACAGAGAGGCACAGGGCATCCATGACAGAAGCCTATTCCGGTGCTTGACCACTCTGACAGTAAATAAATGTTTCCTAATGCCCACTCTGAGCCTTCCCTGGCACAGCTTTGTGCCATTCCCATCCTGCCGTTAGTACCAGGGAGCAGAGCCCAGCACCTCCCTCTTCTCCTCAGAGGGGAATGCTCTCCTGCAGAGAGCAACGAGGTTGCCTCTCGGTCTTCTCCAAATGAGACAACTCAACTGTCCTCAGCCTCTGCTCATAGGACATGTCTTCCAGCCATGCTGCCCTTCAATGGACGCTTTCAAGAACCTTAACATCCGTTTTACATTGAAGGACCATGAACTGCATACAATATTCAAGGTGAGACTACACCAATGCTAAATATAGTGAGAGAATCACTTCTTTTGACCAGTTGGCTAGGTAGAAAGGCGAGTAGTGAGATTAACTAATCTACTGTTTGTAGAAGGTACAACTATTCTCCAAACAATTGCTGGGCTCCAAGTGCCATATCCAAGTTAAAATTATAGAATGATTTATGTTGGAAGGAAGCTCAGGAGACTGTATGGTCAAACTCCCCACTCAAAGTTTTATTAACTTTTTTCAAAACAGAACTTCCAAAGACTCATTCCTTTCAAAGAATCATAGAATCATTTGAGTTGGAAAGGAACCTTAAAGGTCATCTAGTCCAACTCACCTTCAATGTACAGGAACATCTACAGCCAGATCGGGTTGCTCACAGCCTGGCCCAGCCTGACCTTGAACGTCTCCAGGGACAAGGCATCCACCTCTAGGATCAATATTGCCTCAGCACTTTGCTCCCTGTTCTTCACCATTCTCATGTTTTTCTTTCCAGAGTTTCTGACTTCTGCTCCTTGGAAATTTCTCTCATTCAGTTTTCACCCCACTGTATATCAACAACAAAGAAAGAGCCTCTTCCTAGATGTCTAGTCTGCTACCTTAAGTCAGGAGGCAGGAAGACATTTGTAGAATGCCCAGTCAAGTATGATTAGCAGATACATCACATACAGATACAAGTATGAATTTAAAACATTCAAGGCAAATTGAAGGCAGACTGGTAAGTGAGCATTGAGACCCAAGGCTCTGTACCTTGCTACTCGAAACACATACTTTCATTTGCATAGTACTTGCTCTCACTGCAATATTCTGTTTGCTGCTTTTTTTTCATTCCTTGAAGCTAACACAATTTGCAAGAGCCTTGGAGTGGTAATTTGTGGTTTGGTATCTAAAGGATAGAGGACAGCATGTCATTTACAGGTACTTGTGCCCTGTAGGTTTTGGCTCCTCTGATCTCATACTACCTCATGTAGGGTTATCATGCAAACAAAATACAGTATTGTGCCATGTAATTGGAGAATTTGGGGTTGCAATAGTAGCAAGGATATAGTTCACTAACTACATACAGTCCAATAGTTAGTCATATCATTCTATGCCCAAGAGATGAGGTGCGTTGTATAATAAATGCTGAGAGAGGCTGACAGATTTATTAACGGGGTCTGTAGTCGATGACATAACTTTAGCTGTTACAGTCAATGTATTCCCATTGAAAAAATAAAAAGCAAAAGTAGTATAATAGAGAGAAAGAAAAGGGAAAACTCTCAGTGATGGGTGGGAAAAAAAAAAAAAACAACAGTAAAGCTGTTGACATGGGAGATGTCTCCCCAGTGCAAAAGGCCTGGAAAGTGAAGATTATGATGGTGGCAATGAGTATTCTTCTATGCATTTTCCCAGTGTGATACTTTTTTCCAAATCAGACTCACTCAAATTCCCAACTGTGTCCCCCATCCTCAGATATGACTTTGTGCTGACTGAAATACACTGATCTGGTGCACAAGTTGCACATTCACTGGTCATTCCGCTTCTGAGCACATATATTATTGACTAATATTTATCTAAGATTTAAGAACTTGCATACCTTGCTGTGCACTATGTTTGGTTTTCTGGTATATAAACTAAAGTCTACAAAACGAGAGACATGGAAAGCAGGGGAAGATAAGACATTCTCACACCAGTTCTAGCCACTTCCCATGAGAACAATACTATCAGAATTTGCAGGTGCAAGGCCACAAGAGCAAGAGCATGAAAATAACAGCACGAGAACAAGATATGAAAAGTACTGCCACAGTAGCTCTGAAAAATACTGTGCCAAAAACTTCAGGGAAAAGTTACTGAACTGCAACAGTAGGCCCTCAGAAGTCAGTAAGGTTGCTATGTACTGTACAACAGGTGCGAGCCCGATTTTTTATTAATGCTTTGAAAAGAAACCTCCAAAAATGCAATCGGGGTGCAGATCCAAATACAAAGAAAGATTTAGCTGTAAAGACCCAGCTGCAAAAATAAGACCAGGTTAATGACAGAAATTGATATATTTTTAAGCACATTCTTATGAGGAGATATAAATTCTAAAAATATATTTATCATCATCAATCTCACCTTTGAGAGGAAATTTTTTGAGCTGATGCTGTAGCCTTTAAGACTCTCATGCAATTTTTGCAGGTGCTGCACAACTCTTCTTTGCTGTTCATCGTTCCTCAGCTCTTCTTGCTTAATCAGAAAGTCGTAATGTTCTAAAGGTCCATTGCAAACCAGTAAGGCTCTAGAATTAGCATCCGTAAGCGTACCAAGAACCACCTTTTCATCTGCTGCCTGACTTGCATATGCTGTAAAACAGAAAACAGACTATTAATAGGGAAGTTTTGAAAAGCGTTCTCTTAAAATCATAAACATAGCACATCGTTAACAGTTCATGCAAAGACTGATATGCATTACTTACCTAGACAGCTGCACAAGTGTGTTATGCCTTTGTTTTTCATTAATCCACTACTAACTACAAAATACATTTAGTAGTATGCTTTAACACTTTTATTAATAAAAAGCACATACAGCGCTCAGCTGGGAAGTTGACAAGGTTGAACGAACTGTTGGAAGGAAAGTGTTGACATTTCTGTTGCAAAGTGGGGTAAAATCATTTAAAATCCCTGACAGAGAGCTTTTTTTTTCTGAACAGATGAATCATTTAGAAAGAGGCATACTGAAAGAAAGAATTTAAAAGACAGCCAACAGGAGACCAAAACAGGAGTTTTGTAAGCAAGTTTAAAGAGTGAAAGACCACAGTAAGCAACACAGTAACTGTGAAACCCTGCAATACCACAATTCACTTTGCTGGCTTTATCTTCTACCTAGAGACAGGACCATGGCAAGGAATTCTGTTTAGATTAAAAAGAAAAAAGTCAGAATTGACAGGCACAAAATGAGATATAACTACTATAATTAGGAATTAAAGAACATAAAGTCTTACAAAGAAGGCTTGTTAAATCAGTAAGATCAGAAATCTAACAAAAGAATACACTGAGAAAATGTTTAATACCTTCTTTGCTTATGGTATCATTTAAAAGTTCAAGAACAGTCACGAGTAACACAAGACATATCAATGACAAAAGTTAATAAGAATGTTCATAGAATCATAGAAGCACTAAGGTTGGAAAAGACCCACTGGATCATCCAGTCCAACCAGTCACCCATCACCAATGGTTCTCACTAAACCATGTCCCTCAACACAATGTCCAAACGTTCCTTGAACACCTGCAGGGTCGGTGACTCCACCACCTCTCTGGGCAGCCCACCGCAGTGCCTGACCACCCTTTCAGGGTAGTAGTATTTCCTAACGTCCAGCCTGAACCTTCCCTGGCGCAGCTTGAAGCCATTCCCTCTAGTCCTAATACGAATGTTAAAGAATTTGAACATTGCTAGATCTAATGAAAGTCATCCTTAAATGCTTAAGGTAAGCCCCTCAAACAGCACAGCAGCCTCCCGCAGCTTATTTTGAGGCCTGCTGGATAGTAAGCAAGGTTCAAAAAAACTAGGAAAAAAACATGGAAAGGTTCTAGCATTTAAAAAGACAAATCCCAAAATTCATAGGTCAGTCAACACAGTTTTAAAGCACACAAAAAATACTGGAATTAGTACAAGCAGATCTTGATTGTTTATTTATTTATTTTTAGCACGCGCTTAAGATAAATCGTGAGGAATAAGAGGCAGCATCAACTCTTCAGGAACAGCGTGAGAGCAACAAGTCTTCCCCGCTGACCATGTAATACATTTGGTAGAAAGAGGAAAAACGTTCTCAATCGCAGCAACCATTTTGTCATTGGGTCACACAGTGTTCTCTATATGTAAAGTAGGAAAGCTAGATGCAAGTACAAAATAAATTAGAAAAAACTGTAGGTAATGAATAACTACTACAGTTAAGCTACATGCATGTTTCCAATAGAGTGTCATAGAGGGCTCAGAAGCTCAACTTGGTGCAATTCAGGATTTCCATCCATGACCTGTGTAGGGCAAAGCGAACTTCATAGAATGAGCTTGCAGGTAAGATCACGAGGAGGGGCTGCCAACACTCTGGAAGGCAAGGCCAGTTCTTAGGGGGAATAGCTAACTGAACTTCAGAGATGGACACTGACCATCTAAAGAGCAACTCTGCAGAAAACAATCTAAGGCTATGCTGGATTACAGAGTGGCAGTGAAACATCATCACAACACTACTGGAGAGAGAGTAAGGAAAGAAGAAAGTACTCTGGGGTACAGAATCATAGAATCATAGAATGTATATGTGCATGCGTGCACACAGAAGTACAAAAACATAAGCACACATGAAATAACCTTGTTCTACTCAATAGCGATATGCTCTGCCCTAGAATACACTTTGATTTTCATATCATATTTCATAAAAGGTAAGAACACAACAGAGCCTTGACAAATGTGTGATTTAGTATTTGTTACACCATGGGTCAAAAACCACAGAGATGCTGTAAGAGGGCTCAGAGAGGCACAAGAAAACCTTAAATTTTTTACTAAAAAAAAAAAAATGGATATGGTTATAAAATAAAAGAACTGAAAACACCTCAGTTTCTCCAAAGCAAGGCAGCCAGTATTTACACCTGTAGCCAATAACTATACCGAATTCTACTGCCCCGAAGGAACTGAGTTACTGCCACGAATTAAAAGTAATTAGCTCATCCCTAGCAAAAAAGATCACCTAGAGAGTTGAGTTCAACATCCGTTATTGCAAAAATATCTATAAAATCTTTACAGAAGGCTAAAGAAAATCACACAGCTTTCTCAGGGTCCTCTACCTATCTGGAGATAAGGAAAAGACTGTAAATCAGCATAAAGCAGAGAAATGGATTAACTGATGAAAAGAGAATTTTAAGAGTAATCTCGATGAAAATCTATCAATAACGGGTCAGTAATACCTGATCTGCATTCAAATAGAAGGAGATAATGGGAAGAGAAACAGATAGATGATCTCTCAAAGTTCACCTTCATCTTATTTTTTCCA
Source organism: Pavo muticus (assembly GCA_016647715.1). Lineage (NCBI taxonomy): Eukaryota > Metazoa > Chordata > Aves > Galliformes > Phasianidae > Pavo > Pavo muticus. The sequence goes on along the minus strand of JACDJE010000253.1, from coordinate 922,528 downwards.
AATATTTACTCCTGCATAAACTCAGCCTCAGTCCTGTGGTTTGCACCTCCAAATTACTGACTGCCTTCACAACACATACAGCTCAATGGCTCCGAGAGGTCTGATGTGAGGGTCCAGCCTTACCCTGCTATACCTACAAAGTCTGTAGCTCCCACTGCTTACCATGAGATTAGAAGAAAAAAATAAAAGCTGGTTTAGGGATAAGAAGGGGTTTGTGGCTCATTACCTTTCTGGCCACAGACAAGGGACACCAGCAGGGCTGCTCACATGCATGCCTTCTCACATGCATGCCTTCTGTGTCAGATTACATGTACTCACAGCTGACCATAAGTGGAAATAAAGTGGGAATAAAACACTATGTCATCAACAGATGACAGAGATGAAGACTGTGCAAGTGATGACGGAGGGCGCTGTGGGCTAAATTGCTCACTGTTCTCCTAAAATAATACTGAATGCCAAGATTGAAATATGGTGAGGGGTACCAGGAGACACACAGTAAGTGATAAATTCAAATGTGTCGCTGTAAAGCAAAGTCATAGATCCTAAAAAGAACATAAAGCATGTATGAGTTTTAAAGAGAAGTCAACAGAAGACAGCTACTCAAGTGATAAACTATACTGAGAGACAAAAAGCAAGTCTTCCATTCTCACCTGCACTGCAGAGAAGACTGCAAAAATCATTCACTACACTACAGCTTCTAGAGTAATCTATTCACCTTCAGTAAACAAGCACTGATTTATCCCTGCAAAGGTAAGTGCTAACATCAAAATCTAAAAATAAAAAGCATTCTTAACTTCAAAGACATTCTGCTCTGGAAAACAGCAACAAATTGAAAACTTAATCAGTACATTGTCAAGCTTTCCTTCTGCCACTTAGAACTCATGTCTGATATGACACTGGAAAAAGGCAAGCAAGTTTCAATGACACTGCTTCTGAGAGCAAAGCTCACAGCTGAGGCAGGCACTAGAGTTATTTATGTAAGAAGACAATCTGAAATGGAAGCTGGATTGTGGCCTGTCATAAACCGATCTTGACAGAAGCCAGGAGGTTGACAGGTCAGAAGGGTAACTGAGAAAAATACCACTCACCCTGGCAACCCTTTTTTTCTCCCTCTTAGTTGTACATAATTGTGTAATTTGAACCTACAAAGGAACATAGACTTCATTTTTTCCATATTTCTATGAGTGTAGAAACCAACTCCTTGAAAACTCACAGATTAATAAATTCAAAGTTATGCAGGGAAGATCTCGTGTCTAAAATGATTATTCATTACTGAGAAAGTGTTGTACTTCCACAGATTAATTCAAATTTGATCTGCACAATCCTTTACCGCTACAGAACAAAGCATCTTTAAAACATCTGATTAAAACTGTGAACCTTCAATGGAAAGAAATATGGAAAAAATCTAAAGAAAAAAGGAAAAACATAAAAAAGATGCATAATATCCAGCTGAAGAAGCAAAGGTCAAAGAAATGGAACCTAGCTCCTTTTATTGCAAAAGGTAAATCAAGCTTCAGATAACAGCATTCACTTCATAGATTGTCAGCCATATACAGTACTTGTGTAAATGTGTATAATTAATTTCAAAGTTAATCAAAGAGGAAACAAATCCTCGAAGGGATTTAAAATGCATTTAACCTTTGTTCTGTATGTGTGCTTCAAATCACTCCACCATGACAGCGATCACAAGTACTATTCCTGCATGGAGATTAAGGACAACAATGAACCTTTTAAGCATTAGGAACAGCAGTATTCACCTAATTACCTCTGAACTATGCCTGCGAATTGTGATTGACTACATATTCTGAGGAAGGTGCATTGCAAAGGTATAAGAGATGGGGAATCAACCACTTCCTATACTAACTTCCTCTAGTGGTTAATCGCTCTTTGCCTTCAAGACAGAAAATACTCCCAGCAGTTGAGAACTGCACCTAAACCAAACTCACCACAGGGCCTACAAGTGCACCCAAGTCCACAACCAAGAGATCACCCAGCTGCCACCTCTGCAGACAGCTGCCATCAAGAAGCTGGAATAGCACTGGCTAAGCCAGCGCCAATGCAGGAAGCACATCCATTTCATTGCTGCTTTGCAGACTTCAATGTGTCTTTAAGAGCTTTTCACAAACACCAGAATTTGGGGAGCGACAGCAAGGTGTAACAGAAAGCAACTCTTACAAACTGTTCAGATCAGAAAAGGCAAATTGCAGCTAAGACACAAGATCTTAGACTGTCCATTCATCTTTGTCTCCCTATAGGAGGAGAAACTTACATGAATCACTTAAACCATATTTATAGCCTTCTTACAGTCCATTCATTATATGAATATTCCTATATGAATATATATTCCGTATGTAGAACTAAAACTCTGATTTTTCCATATGTGTCATGACATTAGGAGGAAAATTAGATTTATTGTCCTATTTCCATGCACAGCCCATTTAACAACATCAGCTAGAGGTGAAAGTAGGAATGACAGGAAAGTTTGTCAGGGAAATTGTTCGCAGGTATTAATTCTGAAGTCTTTCAAGCGGTATAAAGGTACAGCAGGCAGATCACACAAAAAAGAAAACACTGATTATAAGAACAGGATTATAAATCAATTCAGTGATTATTGCCCATCCCTGCGGATGTCCTCAAACAATAAGTGGAGCAACCACCTTTTCTTTTAACATGGAAGCCAAAAAAATGCAGATAAAGTCACCAGATTTGCTCTGACTTAAAAAAAGGACACAAAAGTAAATTTTTGAAGCAGTATCACAATAAAAACACAACCACTGTACTAACTGTAACACTCATTTAATCAGCACATCTCTTTTCAGTCTATTTGCCTTAGGATGTAAGTATTGTACTGTCACAATACAACACATGTATGTGAATGCTTATTTGTCCCCACTGACCCTCAGGGATCACTGAGTCCAGGTTCGGGCTCCACACAGGACCATCCAAAATCCAAACCCTATGTCTGAGGGCACTGTTCCAACACTCCCTGAACTCCAGCAGCCTGTGGCCATGTTCACTGCTTTGGAACAGCTCTCACTAAAGAGAAATGACCTCAGCTTCTACCCTAAGTCTCAAGCTAACAAAACCTGCTTTCCTAAGAAATTATGTACTATGCTGACTTTTTCAGGCTACGAGCAAAAGCTCAGCTGCTGTGACAGATGAGAGGACCCTTCTGGGGAATAGTTAACGAGACAAGAGAGCAGTCAGGCAGAGCCGCAGTCCAGGCTGGCCGGAAAGTCACAGGGCCGGCCTGCCGCAGGCCCCGGGGCGGGCAGAGGCGGCAGGCCGCAGAGAACCGGAGGACGCGGCAGAGCCACGCAGGGCCAGCCAGGCGCAGCGGCCGCCTTCTCCCCCGGCACAGGACCGGCACGGAGCTCCGCCGGCAGCCCCGTGGCAGAGTCCAGCACTAGCGTGCCCCCTCTCCAGTGAAGCCGAGCCCGCCCGGCTCCCCCCTCCAGGGCACCGCGCTCCCGGGCTCTCCCTCCCTTGGGCACGGCGCTGGATTGGCGGCACTGACCTCTCGGCAGGGCCCGTCCCAGCAGCAGACGGGCAGCACGCCGCGCCGGTGCCCGCAGCAGGCAGCGCGCAGTAACCAAGGGCGACACGGGCGCCGCCATCTTCCCGGCGCGACCTCCACGGCGGAGGGCGCGGGGCGAGCTGGGAAATGGAGTCCTGGGGCGAGGGCGCTGGGACTGGCACCGGCTGTGGTGCCTCAGGGGAGCCCGGCGCTCGGCGAGGAGTGTCACCGCTGCAGCCACCGGCTTCAGTTTGCCAGACAACTTGACAGAAAGGCACAATGCAGTAAACAAACAGACAAGCGTAGATTCCAATGGAAGGACACTAACAGTCAGGAGCCAATAACCCTACCATTCGCCTGCCGGCTGGTTGCCTCTCCGTTCCTGTCACAAATGCACCCACGTGTCAGGATGTGGCCTCAACAGATGCTGCTCACAGTAAAAGCATGAAGGAAATGCTAGAATTGATTTTTGGCTTTTCAATATCAGAATTCCTATAATATATTCCAGAGTTAAATTTCTGTGCAACACGAGCAAGTGAACAACTCATTATCATAGAACACTCTCCAACAGGGCTTCTTGTGTAAGAAGGGAGCAAAATACCACATCGAGGCACTGTAGAACTGATTGCAAACATAATCTACAAAAGTAGATTCTACTGAACAGTATTACTCTTTTTTTTTTTTAATAAAATTTATGATCTTGAAAATATGAATGATACTTGAAGTTATTTTCTAACATGTTGGAGCCACTGTCCCTAGAGGCATCCAAGGAACATGTGGCACTGAGAGACCTGGTTACTGGGCATGGTGGGGATGGGCTGACGGTTGCACTAGATGATCTTACTAGTCTTTTCCAATCTTAATGATTCTATGATTCCATAATTCTATGTTCAACTGTTTTAAAATATGCAGTTGCACCAGGCACATCTTCAATACTACATATCTAATTAAGCGGTGAACTAAAATGCCAGTTTATCACATCTTAAAAGAGCTGTTCTCAGTGCATTTTCTTTCATCTTCCCTTTATTGAGCACTTATTGGTTTTGACTCGTTCTAGCTATCAACACCTGTGCCCATTTAGGAATGAATTTCAGTACAAATCATAGTGAAGTGAATAGGCGTTTCAAAGATGCATCGCAATTGTTGCAATATTTTTAGAATCTCAAACAAGGAAACAAACAACTTCAGTAAAAGTGATTTAAATAACAAATATCCTTATAAACAGCTTATCTCCTTGAGAACAAAGAATAAACAAGGCAATGAGAGCCGTTCTTTTTCTTCCATTATTAACTCAGATCACAATACGACTGGGTGAAATGTCAAGAATAATTGGAGAAAATGACAGCATAATCTTCAGCAAAAACATCTGATATATTTAAATTGTCACTGTTTTTTTTTGTCTTAACAGATTCTCTGCTTAACCTTGTTATCCAAGACAGTATAGAAAAACTTCCCGTTTGGGTTTGTTCTGTTACTCTCTACCTAAGTGAAAAAACTTTTTGCAGTGCTTCTGTACACAGCAAACTCTGAAATGCCATGATATGTGCCACTGTATTGAACACCCTGGGAACTGAATCTGCATTCGGCAAAGTCACATTTCGTTGTTAACCTAAAATAACAAGAATCGGATTATCTGTAGATTGTCATGGTTAATGTCTTGTAACAGATAAAGATCCTTTCTATAGGACATCCGTACACTTCATTCACTGTATTCACCTCTTTTCTTGCCTCCAGAAAAATAAAGTTACAAAGATGATGGAATTAGATTGATGCTTGCTTAACTTAGCAGCATTATTAGTTTGCAAGCTAACTGAAATAATAGCTGGTCTTAAATAGGAATACAAACAGGGACATAATAACTGAAGTCCCCCACTCCAGCCTCTGGAGTTACAAAAGTCACTCCTCTGGAAAATCAAGTCTGTTGAACCCACAGGGATGTTTGTGTCCAAAGATCCTTGGATCTTTTCCAAACCTCCTCTGAGTTCCTTCAGAAGGAAGGCAGGGTCTACCTGCCTGCAAGGCTCCAGGATGTTTCCATCATGGGAAACATCTTTGGCTCCAATACATATATGTACTTTTGATGTAAGAGTGGTCATTCACCCTACTCTAGGAAATGGATTTTGTGGTTTGTTTTTATTAACACAAGTTTGCATCAAATGCCATTTTGCTAGGGTTATGACAGAACACTCAGGTAAACTTGATTTTAGCTTTATCTATTCAGAAATAATCAAATATGCAATAGATAGTTTATGTTGCTTATCAAATCTAAGATTCTTAAAGCTGCAAAAATGTTCCCAAACTTATGGACTTAGAGCTATTTTTACACATCCATCTGTTTACAGCTTGCATTTCAGTCAGCTCACTCAGCTCCGTATGTTAGAAGCTCATTGCACAACTTTCCTGCTACATGGGCACTACTCAGCTTCTCTAGAACAAGGGGTTCACAAAGTAAATACCTGTGAGCTGGTGGATGACATTTTAAACAATAAGAAATCTAAAAGTATATATGAGGATCATCTGTGTTGAAAAATATCAGGTAAAAAGAGAGAAGAGGCATTGAATACAATAGTTAATGTACGTGGATATAACAAGTTATATTTATATACAAAATATTTATATCTGGAAGAACCAAATGTAAATCTCAAAACACTATGCTTGAAAGAACCACCTACTAATGCTGGCATCAGGAAGTCACTTTTCCACATAAAGCATTGCACAATTAGTTCAATGTCTTATGTCAGTTTTTCTTCTTCGGCTTATCCTGGGTCAGCATTCTTCAGAAGTTTTGACAAAGTATGCCTGTGGTGACTAAAATGTATTAACTCGGGAGCTTGTCACAAGGCTGGGGAACCCCAGCTGGGTAATGGAGAGATTTGGTTTCCTACCAAAACTCTTTTTTCTTTTAAAAACAAATAACTACTTGAGAGGTATCGCTATACTAAACTTAAGAATTATTCATACATTAATACTTGCTTCTGGGTACATGTCAGGAAACTCTAGTATTTATAACACTACTTGAATTTATGCAAGAAAATCTTAGCTGAATAAATAATGTGTGGCAACAAATCCATGAATTCCTAATCTCTTGGTTGTTTGTCTAAATGCTTGATTTCTTGCATATCGTCTTTGGACCTACAAACACAGTTGACCTCTCCCCCTCTAGATTTGGAATTTGGCCCAAAGTTCACATCAGAAATAGAATTAAAACATTCTTTCTGAATTTATGGTTCACCTTTTTCATCCTGACAGATGAACCACTGCAGGTAGTGTAACTACAGACAGTGTAACTCCAGAGTCTCATGGTTCACAAAAAATATGATCCATAATTCAGAATAAACACATTCTTTGAAGGTTGGAAGGAAACAAGCAGACTCAAAGGACTCTAATTTTCCCCCACCTTCATTCCCCTCTCTCTGCAGCATCAGCCAGCCAGTGTGGCATGTGCTTTCACATATGCAAGGAGGATCTAGTTTTGAAGCAGGGCATCTTCCCCTTTGTCATGCAGTACAGAGGATCTGATTCCCAGCTGAGATAATGGAAAAAACAGCAACAGCAGAGATGGGAGACGTTATCGAATGGCTGTAGCCTCCATACTCACCAATACTATTGACGCATGGGCACTAAAACATTCACTCCCTTTTGCTTGCATCTCTATGGCTCTCCAGCACCAGTTATCTCTGTTAGGAAAAGCAGAGAGAATAGTGTTGCTAGGATGGTATGCTGTGAGAAAAAAGTCAACTTAAGGCTCACTGTTACTAGTATTTACTCAGCGTAAGAACAAATTCTATTCATCTTTCATCATATGCTCCCCATCTTCCCAAATGTGCAATATTAGGCACTTCTTTATTATCTTGAATGGATAATAAAACCAGTCAGGCAATATATTACTTAATATATACTTAAGATAATAGCAGTGCTCTGTCTTGTTTTCGTGTTTGCAGTCAGATGTGGTTGCATAAGTTGTGTAACAAACAAAAGTGTATGCAGAAGTGTATACAAGTAATCCCAGCAGAATGCATGAGATTTTCTTGCCTTGGTTGCAAGACCAGTTTAATAACTCATGTAATTCAAATAAGGCTTTCTTTCACTGTTACATTGTAAAATTATGTCAGCTTAATTTCTGTTTATAATTATAAAGTGAGTAGTTAGCAGCTATTAGCAGTAAGAAAGAATAAGGAAGGTGCACTAGTAAGGATAAGAATTATACTGGAGGAGTGATGAGCAGGAAATTCAGAGAAAAGTTACCAAGCAAAACACCTACAGCATTCTTGTTCTTTGGATGGGCTATTTTTGTAACTTGGGTTCATTTCAGCTTCTTAATTACCTTTTTATTCTAGACAACTGTTATTCAAACTCGCTGGATGTGAAATTTGAGTCTCTTGAATGTGATTTGTGGGCAACCTGCCATTTTGCCTATTGCCTAGACACAAATTCTTAGGAAAAAAAAATAATAAATAGCTTTTCTACAGTCTCATTCTATCTAGCTAGTAGTTGAGTGTTACCAGAACTCTTTCATAATGAAGGAAAATGAAATACGCATTTTCTCATTGTAGGGATACTATTAGCAGATATTAAATCAAAAATCAGGAAGACGATAAAAATCTCTAAGATGATAGAGCCGTTTAGCAATGGGGTGATAGAATTACCGTTCACTGAAGTCCTTGGTGAAGCAGAAGGCAAACTTTCCACTTCTTTTGCCAATGGTTGAGTTGGGTATTTGAGTCAGGTACAGAAGCAGCAATGGCCTTCTGTCTTTGCAGAGAAGGCCACACTTCTCCCTCTCATTCTTTTCTCCCCCGTTTACCTTTCTTCAAGGTCCTAGCCTCCCGCTTACTTATTTTCTGGGAACACAAATTTCCGTTCTTATACTTTATAAATGAAATGTTAACAAAATCTTAACTTTGTAAGCTATCAAATCTGAGCTATCAAATCTAGTTGGCTATACTGCTATTAAGTGCATATCGTTTGAGAAAACTGAAGGATTTGCCATTGCTAAAAGCCTTAAGGCTGCTGCAGACAACACTGCCACTTTCCTTATGGCCTTGTCCATCCTCCAGGCTCCATTTTCAAGGCAGGGCCTTTGCTGGGGTCCCTCTGGACCATGTCTGGCACCTGGTACGGCCCACCCAGGCCTCCCAGCCTGGCTGCTGACATTTTGCCTTGTGGAATGACAACATCAGAATTTTTTTCCTTCATTTGGTACAGACAGCTTTGTCCACACCTACTGGCAATGCTGTCACAAGGATTCTTTCTTATTCTCAAACTTCAATTACGAAAATTGCCTCGTCAAGTGTGTCTATAGTCCTCCATTTGTCACCTGAAAAACAAAATAATTGTACATACATTACTGAGGTGTCATCTGCTAATTCAAACCAGCCCGTAACCACAGGCCCACTGCCCATTTCTTAATGTTGCCCACACATTTATAAACACTTCCAGAACTCCCTCACAGCCCCCACAGCAAGGCAGGACTGCTGGCCAGGCATAATGCTTCACCTCGGCTACGCTCCTGGCTAACATAACCTATCCTGGATCCCCCATCCCTACGCACAGTGCTAAGATTCGCTGGTGAGAAGTTCCAGCTCAGAGTAAAGTATTATTTTTGCCGTAATCGCTAACCTCCCTTTGGTTTAAAAACCCACATCCACGGGCGGGCCCGAGGACCCAAGCTCTTTTAACCACCGCGTCACGCATGCCCCGCGCACGCCGGGACTTGTAGTTCAGAAGGCGAGCGGCCGCGCGGGGCGCAGCGAGCGGGGCTGCGGCTGCGGACTACAGCTCCCAGGCTGCCTTGCACGCGGGCGGTGGGCGCATCCGCTGGCGGCGGCGTGGGCGCGCGTTGCCGGGCAGTCAGCTGGCCGCGGGGCGATAAGAGGGCGGGCGGCGGAGGGCGGCCGCGTTAGGGAGCTTGGTCGCGTCCTGCCGGTCATCGGGTAGGGGGGGAAGGCGTCCGCTCCACTCCGCTATGGCTGAGACGATCGCGGACACCCGGCGGCTGATCAGCAAGCCTCAGAACCTGAACGACGCCTACGGGCCTCCCAGCAACTTCCTAGAGATCGACGTGGGCAACCCACAGACCGTGGGAGTGGGCCGCGGCCGCTTCACCACCTACGAGATCCGCGTCAAGGTGAGGGCGCGGCCCGGCCCTCTCGGGGCCCTGGCGCCTCGCACGGCAGCGTGAGGCCGAAGCGGGACGCCCTGCGGCCCGGGGCTGCTTTCTGAGTTCGGCCGGGCTGGTGGCGGCCGCCAGGGCCCGGGCTGGGGGCCCAGGGGCGGTGGGCTCCTCCCTCGGCCGGTCGGTAGGCCCCGCCGCTGGGCTGGGGGCTGATAAAGCGGCGATTGCTCCCGCAGCACGTCTCTCTTGAGATAACCGGGAACGAGCACGGCGAGGTGCGCTGCTGCTGGGCTGAAATACTCCTCTAGGACGTGCCATTGTGTGACTGTTTTAATGTCACTAGAAGAGAGTGAGCTTTCAGCTGAGAAGGTGTAATGTGGGTGGATCTACCTAGAGAAGGGAGTTCATGTTCAGGATTCCAGTGCTCTCAACATGCTGTAGAGAGTGTGTAAACAAGCCTAGCAGGCAGGCTAGGTTAAACCTAGCTTTCTTTGTGAGTACATGGGAGAAGGGAGGAAAAGCTGTGTGAAGTTATTGCTGTGCTCCCCATTCCTGATGTTTGTTTTTGTAAACAGGACATTGGAGGAGTGGACAGAAAAACACAGTATATGCAGAACACTCAGTGCCTCTGGCTAGCAGGTACCTGAGGCAGGACGCTCTTGCAGTCTATACTGCTGGGGATAAGTTCGTTGAGAAAGATAATCTCCTATGATTTGACCTTTCTCTTTATTTTGTGATTGAGTCTGCTGCCTTGTAGCTGTCATCATTGAAGCTGCTCAACAATAACTGCCTGCAGTAGAGACTTCACTGATTTCTTGCGCATGCACTCAGCCTCTGCAGTATAAGTTCTCTTTTTCGTGAATGCCACAAAGTGTACGTGCCTTCCTGGCATAGGAGGCTTAAGCTGACATCTACCTTCTTGGCCATTAAAAGTCTTCAGATGAAACTAAAACCCTGTATCTTCAGGTACTAAAGATCTGTGTTTTCAGCCTACTGTAACTTTGCTTAGGAATGCAAAATCAACTGAGATCTGAAGCTACTAGAGAGGACGCTGCTTTAATTTTAGTGCTGCTAAATTGTCATGCTCTAGTAGCTATTATAAAATTTCAGGATGCATCTGTATGGCAGGAGGAATAAACTGAAATGGAACTGTAGCTTAAGTTTGGCCTCTGTGTGAGGACAAATTGGAACTAGCTGCCTTATGTTATGCTGTCATTATCAGGACATCAGCCACCTTCTTAGCAGAAAGAAGGATGCAACTTTTTGCCTTGTTGATGGGTAAGGTACTCTAGTGCCTTAAGTTTCTGATGTCTTTTCTTTCCGTGAGCCTGAGCATCTGGAGTTGCTGGATCCAAGGAACGTAGTGCAAAAGAACAGTCATAGCCTTGGTATGTCCTTGAGAATTACATGGAACTGCCTGGGATTAAAAAATAAAAATCCAACTGAAGTCCTTCAAGTTAAAGGAAAACAGAAGGTCAGGTTTCTGGATTGCAGATGGGTTAAAGTAGCATATTTAGGATAGAATGTCCTGAATTGCTGTTGTAGTGAAGAGCTAGAAGTGACCTTAACAAATGTACTCTGTAATGATACAGTGACCTTCTATTTTTCCTGCTAATCCAGTTACGGTATAAACACTTCTCCCTTCAACTCCCTTTCATGCATCTGTGGGCATATGTGTACAAAACTACCTCTTGTAGTACATGATTATTCCCTTTCCAGTTGTGTGTTATTGTACACATTGTGTCCTTGATGTGTATTCTGATAGGTATCCTGAACTGTAAAGGTGAGTTTTATGTTTCTCTATGCTGAAAGGCTACAGAGCAGGTACTGCAAGTCATGCAGAATGATGTTTGCTGTCTAAACTCGTGTCCATTAATTTTTTCTCAGATGGACACAAACTATATTGCTAATATGAAAATTTCAGCATGAAAGTAGTTTGAACTTGAATTACTCTGGTATTGCTTTTCCAAAAGGTAGATCTTGTACTATAATCTGCTTGTTGAGCGTTACAGACAGAAGCCACTAACTAGTCTCTGTGGTTTGGTGTCTTGTTGTGATCACAGAAGACAGTAGCTGATGTTCCCAGCTTCCCCCAGCAGTGCTAGTAGTGTCAGCAGAACAAACCTGAGAAGATGGATTGACTTACCTGTGTTGTATTTGTTTTAGACCATCACCAGCACTAACATGTGAAGTGGTGCAGAAATGAATGGCTAAACGCCTAGAAAATTCTGGTAGAAGCTATTGGACAGCTTTATCATGTGCAGAAAGGCAGAACCATTGTCACAGAAGATGCTGAGATGCTTCATGTAGAAGCAATTAGACTTGTGCCATTGTTATGGTGCCTTCAAACCTGGTTTGAAGGTAATTCTATCTTTATTGCTTTGTCTGGAGCGCAAAATTTAACTTATTTCAGGAAGACTGAGCTTGGAGCGAACTTTTGAACTGATGTCTGATAATTAATGTTTTGCTCTAAAGGTACTTATGTGAAGCATTGCAGATTTTTGCCATCACCTTGATTGGAAAGCTTTCTGCTGGAATTGCAGCTGAAGCATAGCTGCAGTTTGGAAGGCAGCAAGTGGATCGACTTCATGTTTTCTCATTTTGCTGTAGCCTTCAGCTTCTGGTGGACATCAGGCTTGGAAAGCTTAATAGGGAACCCGAATGTGTTGACACTGCTTAGCAATATACTACTGGATAAGCAAGTTGGTTGTATTTCAGTATTTAGAAAAGCTTTTTGTAGTTTACCTCTCTGTGCAGGTTAGTGTAGTGGTAAATATGGGGTATGTGGACAGGCAGTTAAACCTTCCTGTGTGTACTGCAAGTGCAAGCTTTATATAGAGGTTCCAGTGGGGCAGCTTACTTAACAAGTGATCAGTTACCTGTGTGGTTTTTGTTTTCCTAGCATTTAAAGATATGCTTACATAGACATTGGAAACTTTCAGTAAAAGCTGCTGGGTGGGATTGGCCAAAGTGTCGTCTTGACTCTGTGCTTGCATGAAGTGACATTCTTTTCTCAGCAAACTGGATTAGGTGATGATGGAAAGCTTTTCACTGCAGCAACCAGTAAGGCACACGACGTGGCAATATGGAGCTATACTACTGCAGCAGCATCATGACAATAAAATCAGATATCTTGTTCAGTATTGGTAAATGATGGAAAACACCATTTTGTCACTTAAGTGCATTACTAAAATAGCAAATTTGAGAGGGTAATGTTCTTGACAGGGTACTTGAGAATTTGCTTTCCGTCAGCAGCATTAGGCAGTGAGTTCATACTATTCTGAGGTGTGCTTTGTGTGGAGGCTTAGGGTAAGCTAAAAAGGAGAATAATGCGGTTAGGGCATGAAGCTCCAAGTATGTTTTCTAGGTAAGTACAGCTTGGTAAACTAGTCATCTAAGGGAGTCTAGATGACTTAGACCTTGTGCAAGGGTTAAAACTGATAAAAGCAACAAGATTGCCTGTTAAGCCAATACAGCAAGGTAGTTTATTGCCCTTGCCCCTTAAGGAGAAATGTGATTTAACAGTTAAGTTCTGAGTGGAAATATACTTGCATGCCACGTGCAGTTTCTCAGGAGTCTTTACTGGCTTTTCAATCGAGTCCTTTTTGTGGGGAAGAGCACCTTCCTCTCTCAGAGGGCAAAAGCTATCCCTAGACATATTTTTTTTGTTTATTTTACCTTTTCAGGCCTATACATGTCAGCATGCTTCAGCAAAAGCGTAAATTACTCCTTATGGACTGTAAGCTAGAACTTTTTCTGAGTTGCAGGAAACAAATCTAGAACAAATGACATATTACCCTCTTAGAGCATATCTTCGGTCTAATCCAGTTCTGGGTATTACCTGATTTATACTGCAATTGGGAGCAATGGTATTCCCGGTAAGTGGGTCAGCAGGAGCATCCATGCTCAAGTGGGTTCTGTGCAACAACCTTGGTAGCTAAATCCCTTAAGGAGACAAGATTTAAGCTTTACAAGCTGACTTTGATCTCAGCAATTGGTGACACTTCAGAACCACGCTCCCATGATAGAAGCAGTGCCGCAGGAGTTGAGCACACAGGTTAGGAGGACAACAAAGCATACAAATGCACAGGAACTTAATATATTTGGAAAAATATGTATGAACACAATTCCTTGTAGAAAGGTAACATGTGGCTGCTTTGCTTCCAGATGTGACATGCATTACTTGAGTGGAACTAATGCTCCATAAGGCAGTGGTCAACTTTTCTATATATTTTGCACAAAGGTATCTGTGGGCCTGCAGAGGTACGATGGCTGCTCCGAAGGTAATGCCGTCCATTTTATTGTGTTGGCCCATGATGTCAGAGGTGGATGTTGAGGGTATGGCAGGAGAGGTTGAACATTCCCATCAGTGTTCTGTTAAATTTTGTTGCTGTGCAACAGATTGCAGCACAGGGGCAATTTGAGAGTGGCATCTGACATGGAAGCATGTGTGAAGCAAAGGTGTGTCACTGAGTTCCTCTGTGCAGAAAAACTGGTACCCTTGACGTTCATTGGCACCTGCTGAACATTGATGGAGACCGAACAGTGAATGTGAGCACAGTGAGGCGGTGGGTGGTGCTTTTCAGCAGCGTTGGCAGCAGTGTGAAAGACAAGCCATATTTCACTGTGAACGTGCACAGCTGTTGCACCATAAAATGAAGAGTCTTGATCAGCACATTTGTGTGAATCAGCAGATTACAATCAGGGAACTGTGTAAGAAGCTGAATACTGGCTTCAGTGTGTTGGATGGTGGCGATGTTGAAATATCAAGAAGTTTGTGCCAGGTGGGTCCCACAAATGCTCACACAGGAACAGAAAGAACACTATGTGCAGGTTTGTCAGGATCTACTGAACCAATGCGAAGCCAAAGTGACAATTCCCTGGAGTGCATTGTTGTGAGAAATAAGACATGGTGTTACCACTATGAGCTGGAGTTGAAACAGCAGCCCTTGGAGTGGCAATGTGCAAATTGTCCGACCAAATAAATGGTTGAAGGCGCAGAAGAAGCAGTGGATAAAGCGATGTGCACTGTCTTTTGGGTTAGGAAAGGGGTGATCTTTCTGAATTTCCTGGCATCAGCTGTGACAGTTATGTCGTGATGCTGTCTAAGGTGAAGGCTTGAACTTCCCAGAGTAAGGAATCCTTCCTGTGCAATGCAATAATGCCAGGCCACGTACCAGTTTGAAAACCATGGGCCACATTGCCAGTCTTGGCTGGGCTGACCCACCACACCCACTGTATAGTCCAGATTTGGTGTCTTCTGACTTCCATGTGTTCAGGCCAATGACAGATGGACTGTGTAGGGAAATTTTCCTAGCAATGATGCCATTATATCCAGCTGTGAAACAGTGGATCGCCTCCACTAGTGCAGATTTTTGAGGGTGGCATGCAGGCTTTGTTCATTGCTGGTGAAAATACACAGCTAATGGTGATTGTTGACAAATAATGCTTTGTAGCTGAGAATATGCTCTATCAAACAGCGTCACTGTGCTCTTTTTATCTGTTGTAGTTTCCATAGCTTTACTGTCAGAACATCATACATACTTGACTGTGTAGACCAAATGTGGGGAAGGAAGTGAATATGGGCTGTGAAATGCGTGTGGTGTTAAGAATAGTATTGGTCTCAAAGGATTGGGGAAGTAAATCAAAGTACTGCTAAACTTCAGTTTCTTTTGAAAATTTTGTCATCTTAAACCAATGTGTTTTTTCTGTTTGGATACTGTATTTGTATTCCAGATTACTGGTAGTAGTCCGAGTTGAGTAGTTATATCATCAAATCAATACAGAATGATTAATGAACAGAAAGCATGCGTCTCATATGTGGTACTCTTGAGCTAGCAAATGTGTTTTTGATGTGTTTTGTCCTTGAGCCATAGCAAACTTCCAGTCCTTGAGTTCAGCAGGGGTTAAAGTTGTAGACCTCTCCTGCCAAGGGAAGAAGAGAGTCTGCTGGTACTCATAATTCACTTTAGTGTCATTCAGCTTTATGGCCTGTGAAGCTTGTGTTGGGGTAATGACTAAACACTGACTCAGTGTGGATATGTTTAGGGATGCATAGTCAGCATGAATTCTCTATGCCACTGCAACTTTTGTATTACATTGGAAGACTTATTTAATGCTAGCTAATTACTCTTTTAGTATACTGTTCTAGATACTGATACTAATTGTGAATGTTTTTAGACTTCAAAGAATAAAAACACAGTGATTCAGGTAACTTTGTTCTATAGCCCAGGTACCACACACTTACAAACATTAGCGGTTCTCTTCAGCAATGATTCAGAGCATTAGCTGAAAAACTAAGAAATTCCCAGGATACTAACTGAGGAGACCAAGAACGGGCATGTTTGCAACGAACTTCTGAAGCAAGAGCAGTGGATTTACAGATCTATTCCATGCATTTGCTCTGAGCAGCTGATTTTTCCGTAGAGTTCTTAATTTAAACTAAACTCGGGAACGTAGTCAAAGGTACTGGACTAGCTTGATGTTGATGTCTGTCACTATGTAAATAAAATAACCAAGTCTTTGAATAGCACTTATTAGTATATTAGTTTAACTAGTGACTTGGACACTTTTTCTTTCTGCTCATACAATGCATGCGTTGATTGTCATGTATTGAGTGCACTCTAATACAGTGCTGAACAGACCAAATCAAACAGAACAGTGTCTAATCTTTGTAGGACAGATGGCTGTGATCCAGGTAGGCATGTGATGCCAGTGGTTTTTTTTAATGCATCTTTATTTTTAGCTGGCTTGCAAAAAAAAAAAAAAAGTCAACTTTAGAACCGTAAGGGGTCTTCTGTTTTTCATCTGGTGAAATAAATAGCACAGTATAAATTCTGGCTTTGAACTGTAAAGGAAGTATGTTATTTTTTTTCCCCCTTGGTATTGCAATACCAATTGCTCTACTGAAGACCATTTCAGTAAGTACAGCACCGTGTTAGGTTGATGTTGCAACTTTTTGATTTGAGGATGGAGAGGCCCTCATCTTCTTGGTGAAGTCAGGAGGGGGGCAGCAAAACTGCTACCTTGGACTTGTGGAGGGTGTTCAAGATGCTGGTAGGGAGAGTCCCTTGGGATTCAGTCCTGAAGGGTAAAAGGGTCTGGGAAGGCTGGTCATTCCTCAAGAAGTAAGTCTTAAAGGTGCAGGAGCAGGCTATCCCCCAGAGCCACAGGATGGGCCAGCGAGGAAGAAGGCTGGCATGGATTAACAGGGAGCTTTTCCTGAGGCTCCAGGAGAAAGAAAATCTACCTCCTGTGGAAGAAGGGACGGGCAACTCAGGGAGAGTACGAAGAAGTTGTTAGGACATACAGGGAGAAAATCAAAAGGCAAAAGCCCAGCTTGAACTCAACTTGGCTACTGGGGAAAAAGAGAATAAAAACCTTTTTTACACATATATTAACAGTGAGAGGAGGGCTAAGGAGAATCTCTGTACTTTACTGGATTTGGTGAACATGACCACTGAGGATAAGAAAAAGGCTGAGATTCTCAACTCCTTCTTTATATCTGTCTTTAGAATTCGGACCAATTATCCTCAGAGTACTCTACCCCCTGACCTGGAAGTCTGGGATGGGGAGCAGAATAAACCCCCCATGATTCAAGCTGCTTTCCACCATCTGTCAGCGTTCCTGATCAGCCAGAGAGATCCCAGAGGATTGGAGGCTTGCCAGTGTGACTCCCACCTACAAGAAGGGTCATAAGGAGGATCTGGGGAACTACAGGCCTATCAGCCTGACCTTGGTACCAGGAAAGATTATGGAGCAGATCATCTTGGGTGCAATCACGGGGCATGTGTGGGACAGCTGGGGGACTAGGCCCAGCTTGCTTGACCAACCTGATCTATGATCAATTGACCTGGTGGGTGAGGGAAAGGCTGTTGACATAGTCTGTCTAGATTTCAGCAAAGCCTTTGAGTCTACCATAGTATTCTCTTGAAGCTGGCAGCTCATGGCTTAGGTGGGTACACTCTTTGAGTAAAGAACTGGCTGGATGGCCAGGCTCAGAGAGTGGTGGTGGAGTTAAATCCAGCTGGCAACCAGTCACAAGTGGTATTCCCCAGCGGTCAGTATTGGGGTCTGTGCTGTTCAGTACCTTCATTGATGACCTGGATGAGGGGACTGAGTGCACCCTTAGTAAGTTTGCAGATGACACCAGATTGAAAAGTGTCGATCTGTCTGGGAGTAGGAAGGTCCTTCAGAGGGATCTGGACAGGCTGGATAGCTTGGCTGAGGCCAATGGTATGAAGTTCAACAAGACCAAGTGCTGGGTCCTGCAGTTTGGTCACAACAACCACAGGCAGTGCTGCAGGCTTGGGGCAGAGTGGCTGGAAGACTGTGTGGAAGAAATGGTCCTGGGCATGTTGGTCAATGCCCAGCTAAATATGAGCCAGCAGTGTGTCTGTGGGGCCAAGAATGCCAATGGCATCCTGGCTTGTATCAGAAATAGTGTTGCCAGCAGGAGCAGGGAAGTGATCATCCCTCTGTAATCAGCTTTGAGGCTGCACCTCAAGTACTGCATTCAGTTTTGAGCCCCTTACTAAAGGAAAGACATTGAGGCCACACTGCATTTTTGGAGAAGGGCAATGGACCGGAGGAGTCTGAAGCACAAGTCTTATGAGAAGCAGCTGAGGGAACCGGGATTATTTAGTCTGGAGAAGAGGAGGCTCAGGGGAGACCTTATTGCTCTCTACAACTCCCTGAAAAGAGGTTGTGGTGAGATGGGGGTCAACCTCTTTTCCTGCCTACCTAGTGACAGGACTAGGGAATGGCCTCAAGTTGTGCCAGGGGAGATTTGGGTTGAATATTAGGGAAAACTTCTCTGAAAGCGCAGTTAGGCTCTGGAATGGGCTGCCCAGGGAGGTGATGGAGTCACCATCCCTGGAGGTGTTCAAGAAACATCTAGGTGTTGCACTGAGGGGCATGGTTTTAGTGGGAAATATTTGTGATAGGCAGACAGTTGGACTGGATGATCTTGGAGGTCTTTTCCAACCTTGATGATTCTATGATTCTGGTCTTTGTATTCTTATAAATCTTGACAATGTTTGTTATAAAAACACATGCCACCAACTAAGGACAGGTCCATGGCAAGTTTTTTCTGTAAGTATTTCTTGAGAATCTAGCTCTAGTCCTGTTGTAGGAGGATCTTCTGGAACTCATAGGAGCATGCCTTGTCTTCATGAGCAGTCTTGAAAGTAGTGCTATAAGCTAGTGTATAGCAGCTTTGCTCTAAAATTCGTGAGAAGGAAGCTAGGTTTTAAGTAGTTTTAAGCCACTTCTAGATCTGGGGAAAAAAAAATCTGGGGGATTCTTTTTAATGGGTTTAAGTTGCAGCATCCCTAAGGCTGAGGATGTCTGACAAATTACTCAACAGGAGCTATTGGCTATTCTGTAGCTGTTGCAGGATTCTTAAGAATGTGAATGTTACTGCTCCAGTATACCTGGAAATGTGATGAGACTTTTTTTTGGCTACTTATGTAGCTAGTATAGAAATAGGTATATTATCTGTTTTCCTGCATGATTACATCAAGTGTAGGGATATTACAGTCAGTAGCTCACAAAGCATATTAAAACTTTTTTCCTAATAAAAACCATCAGCAGCAACTAATTGTGGGTTTTTTTGTGCCTATTTGGCCATAGCTGGTAGATATGAACTAATGATGCTAAAACATCAATTTAATTTCATGCCTCTTTCGGTCATTCTTATTGAGAAAATAATCATTTGACCTTACAGTAGGCTATGCCAGAGCATATGGCAGTTTTACCTTGCAGCTGTGTGAAGGGAAAGAGAAGGAGCTATCAGAAGAAATGCTTGACATTTCAAAGGAGGCTCTGGCTTGGAAACTCAGAAATAACTACCTAGATTTACTAATTCTTTGCCTGAGTGTGTTCTCTTTAAAATGAGCCCCTGTTTTTAGTCTTGGCTGCTGGGGATACAACCTGAAGCATCATGAAGCAATCTGTTTTTTCTAGTTTAATCTTAAGGTTTATGCTGCTTTGAGCCTGTCGACTGTGACACACCTAGTTTAGTTGCTCAGGATATTGGTGAACTTTGCCAGGTGATGACAGAACCTGTTTAGCATACATATCTTTGAAGTTGTTGGTTTTTTTGCCAATTATCATAGAGCAGCTCTGGGCTCAAGACAGTTACCAGAAGTTAACTTCTGTCTGTAGTTGAGACTGATAATGTTTGTGGTTATTTCACTATTAGGATCCTACTGCTTTAGTCTTCAAGATGAAAAATATTGTAGCTTTGTGTCTCAGTACTGTGGAGTGGGAAGATCTGCAGAGCTTGATATAGCTAAAGTCAGCACTGTTTTAAATCCAGGCTTATTAGATGTGGTCAGATTCGTTTCAGTGTTTTACTAACTTTTTGGTGTGTAAGATACCTACAGTAGGCCTGGATGCCAAGTGGACGTAAGGGAAAGCTGTAGAATTTGGCTTTGATCAGATGACTGATTTTTAGAAAGCAAGTATGAAAATAAGTCTTAATACATTCACTTCTGCTGCAGGGAAAGAAGCTTGCATTTGGTGAAGTGCATAGCAAAAAGTTTAAACTTGCAGTGACCTGAAGTTTAGAGCCTGCTTGCTTTTGTACTTGTTTGTTATAATTGTAGGAAATGGGCAGGTTGCTGCTTATGCCTAGTGTGGAAGGAAACAAACCACTGACGAGGTGTCTGCAATAACAGTGGACTGCTGGAGCTGTTTTTTGTTAACAGAGGATGGTGGGCTCTGGCATTAAGAAAACGGTGATACTTTTTCTCCACCCTGAATGCTGCTCACTGTAACACCCTGCAGCTGCCATTGGCTGCCTGTGAACGTAGCCGGCGGTGTGGCTTCTTGACAAAGATTGCAGTTAGTATGGCGAGATGGTAAGAAGCTTGAATTTAGCTTCTGAGAGTCAAGGCCGCAAACTTCTATCCCAAGTGAGCTGAGTGCTTTCTTTCATTCTATTTTAATGGAAATAGAGTAGTATCAAGGCTACCACAACCTCCTTGAAAAGACAACTTCAAAGTAGGTGCTATGGCAACAGTGTCTCTTTATTCTCACTTTAAGAGTAACAGGCATGAGCAATGCCATGCTGCTGGTTAGTGCAATATTGGTATATGAGAAAACGAATCAAATCTGCCTCAAGCTGTCCTAGTTAGCTATGCTTGTGGAGTTGCAGCAGTCACAGAGGTGGGCTAGGCTGTGGTGATGTGCTGAGTCAGTCTTGTGGAGTGTCAGTATGCTCTTTGAAGGAGCCCAAATGCTGTTTAGTTGAATTTATATCTGGCAACAAATTCATAGGTACAAGTCTGGCTATTTGCTAGCCTGTTTACTAACCGCGTGAGTTAATTTAATCTGGGTAACAGAACACTTAAATGATTTGAGTAGAGTAGTTCATAATACTAAAGCACCTCAGTTGTCTTCCTGCATTTAAATTAATTTCTATACCAGAATGGCTACACTGGAGTACTGTTGCATATGAAGTTGAAGCATAGTGTCGGCTTGTACTCATTTACTTGTGCTCTGCGTGTGCAGATCTCTTCAGTTGCATCTCTACACCATTCTAAAAACTTGTAACTGGGCATATCATGGGAATTAACCATAGTAGCAGCTAGAAGACTATTCCGTAGTCATACAGACTGTAGTCTTTGGATATTTGCCAGTTGCTTCTGAACTCTCCTGACTTCTGACTCCTGAGCTTGGAATTAGACTTTGTAGTTTGAATATTATAAACATAGCTGAAACAGTTTCTCTGCAAATGTGGGTTTTGCCCTAAAATGTGTTAGTAGGCAGCTGCTGCTTCCTGCTGTCAGTTAGTTAAACACCAGTCAAATGACTTGGTTGTGGAAACTTGCCTGGCATCTGAGTGGAGGAATGCAGGAGTGGCTTTAGGATTTGTTTTTTATCTTTGGATTTTTAACAAAGTAGTTTAACTTGGCAACAGTTCTGACAGTGCTTATTGTAGTGTACTGACTTGGCCATTAATTCACACAGCAGAATAAAATCGAGGATTTTAGAATATTCAGAGAAAGCCTAAGGGGTGTGTGCATATATTCTGATAAAGAAAAGAGATACTGTCTAGTGTCATTTCTTAGTATCTTCCAATACTTGGAATCTGGGGCTATGCAGAACCTCTGCAGTGCTGGCTTATTGGTACTGTGGTAACTATTTATCTGCAGTTCTGATAAGTGACTTGCTTGTCTAGTGTGTTTGATAGCACCCAATCCTTTCAGATTAATAACTTGCATTCAAACTACTAAAGAGACTGGAAACTTGTTAACGATGTTTTTGATAAAAATGAGATAATTGTGCTGTAGAAGAAACAATTGTTACAATAGCTGTGCTGGATGAGCTATGATCCAAAGGCTGTGCCAAACTGGGTCATGAGTTTCATGTCAGACCGTGCAGATCAGCAGGCCAGAAAACTGAAGGAGGTGTTTATAAAAATGAAATCAGTCTGACTTGAAGTTTTGTACATTATTCTCATCCCCGTTCCAGCAGGCAAACAGAGCTAATACAATGCTCTGAGTAGCCACTGTCTCATTGGTGGCTAAACAAAGAACTGTAAAGCTGAGCGTAACTTTTTAATACACTGTATGGCTCTGGTGCTGATGTTTTGCTAGGAACTGAAGTTTCTGTTGACATTTTGAGTTGTCTTCTACAAAATTCTGGCTCAATGGTTGCCCATGCTTCAGCAACTGACTGGCTTGTTTAATGAAGACCATCTCTCTGTGGTGGGTGGAGGCACGCGGAAACCCCTTCTTACTGAAGGAAGAAATGGTCTGCTCAAAAGGGGTAACAATCCTGCAATAGGGAAGGAATGTACTTCAGGTGTGAATATAACCTGAGTTAAAAATAGGTGCTTAAGATGTAAGTAGGCTAAGCAGTGTAGAAGAGAACTCTGATTGCTTTTTTACATGGATCCTTTCCAACAGCTGCATAACTGAAGAACAGTGGAATTTCTGGAGGAAGGAGAATTGCTGCAGTTTGGGCTTCAAGAAACATGATATTTAGAAGCTGATCTCAGCAGTTCTGAGTTCATGTCTGGATTGAAGAACAGTGGACGTGCTCTTTCCTTTAGCGTGTAGTTTCAAGTTGTGGCTTGCGAGCCACTTAGTATGATGCTAATCTTTTAGCGTACGCCTTTGAACGTTTTCAGTGATGATCAAAACTGGGGAAGCTTACTCAGCTTGGAGGGAAAGCGAACCCTATAACTGTTCCTTTCTCCAACCTGCTAGCTTGACTAGCATGTTAAAAGTTGAGAAGGGAATCCAGGAGGTAAAATGAGCTTAATTGGCCCTTCTATCCCCGCATTGTACCTTAAAGCCTGATATGTTGTTCAGAGATTAACTTTTTTAGACCTATCTTTTCATGCCTATAAGCATGAAAAGAGTTCCTGAAGACCTGGGAACTTGTGTTTATCTGCTATTATTCAGTTGTAATCCTTCTTGTAAGTAATTTGATAGGAGAATGGAATATTTTCTGCGGATGAGAGCCTAGATGTTAAATATTATAAAGGACTTTCTGTCCAAGACACTAACAAAGAGTTGATGTTGTAATGTGTGAGGCTGAACTTGGTTAAAAAGCCAGTAGCTGAAATTGGAGAAAAATAATCCACTGCTTCACTTCTGGGAATCTCCTTCATGCACCCTTGGGGACCTAGATTCATTCACTCTTGAGTAGAGTATTCTTACTGGGATGAGTGTTTATAAAGCCTGACTTCTGACATGATAAAATTGCACTTAGGGCTATTATTAGCCATCAGTACAATGAACAGTAGTTGCCTGGGAATGAGATCCTAAATACTTTTAAACATTCAGCAATATGAGATTTCATAACAAAATACTGTTTTGTACTTCATGTGTGAATTGTGGATTAAATAGCATCGTGTGAAAGTACCTAACTTCTCAATTACTTTTGAACTGTCACAGCCAAAAGCTTGTTATTGACAGGCCATAGTACAATGACCTGTAGTCATAGGCCTGCCTGGTGTGAGAAAGTAGTTTGGCAGTTAAGCCTATCATGAATAGCCAAAAATGTCACTCGATAGCTAAGTGTAACAGCCCACAAATGATATTGTTCAGGGATATCCACTCAAACTGGGGCCAGAAGCTGAGTGGGATGTTTGAGCCATCCCACTTTAAGTTACTAGCTGAGAGTAACTCCTGTGCTTCTCCCAATAGAAGAAAACTTTGTATAATCGTAGTTAAATCCTAGTATCAGAGTACTCCTAGAAAGCTTCCTTGCTAGATGTATGAGACAAAGCTGGTGAATATGCTGTCAGCAATCTTTACTGTTACTGCTGGTTATGCATGGCGTTTGTGGACCCTCGGTCTTGCTTATAGCAGATCATAACTCCTACATGAACTTTTTTGCAACACTGTCAACAGTTTGCCATCACTATTTGAAGTGTAAATGTTGTTAAGATCTTGGAACTTTCCTTTCTGAGAACATCATTAGAAGAGTGTTCTTCATGTCTGCTCTTTAGGTGTAGTTTAGATAGCAGTGGGATAAATGTGCATCCCAGGAATTAACAGGATTAATATATACAAATTAATACAAGGTGGCATGCAGCATTATAGCCTGACTTGCATTTGATGTTTCTTAAGGACATTAGAGTTGAGAGCTGGCTTGTCTAGGAGTTCTGCCTCATGACATGCTGCTTGGTTTAACTTTGAGATCAGGTCGTTTTGCTACGTTGAATGTTGTTGCATCTCAAGCTTGTAGGCTTCCCTAAAGCTATCCAAACTAGAGAGCTTGTGCTGACTGATCTTCAGCTTCATCTGTCCTGAATGGATTTGATGAAGATTGTAGGACTTGCTTTGCTTTTAAAGATGTTGGAGACCTTGTTGCCTCGGGTATCAGAAAAGAATAGGAAACTTGGCTAATTCAGTATGCTGGCACCTGAAACACTCCCTTGAGCACATTAAGAAGAGCCTGAGTGGATAAAGGCTTTTTTATTCTGACTACCTCTCTCCAGTGTAGATATATTGACATTGGGAATTTAGCTTTTGAGAAAGTAAGGCTAGCAGATACCTGTGTGACCTTAGAAACATCGCAAGTGATGAGCAAATCTACTCCTAGGCAATATGACAAAATGCCAGTTAACAGAATGCTGTACATATGAAAGGCCTGCAGTTGAGCACTTTGAGACATAGCTTAGTTTTGTAGTGTACAAAGAGCTTTATCAGCATTTCTGTATGGAGTGTTTCTCAATACTGTTGTGTTGTTGCTAAGGCAGCGCTAACCTTTAAGATCATTTTTGTTGCTTCTATGTATCAAAGCTTCATACTCATCTAATTGGGCTGTATTTCATTTCCAGACAAATCTCCCTATCTTCAAATTGAAAGAATCTACAGTCAGAAGAAGATACAGTGACTTTGAATGGCTAAGGAATGAACTAGAAAGAGAAAGCAAGGTGGGTAAACTTAAAGATGAACTAAGTCTTCATGTACATACAGGGAGAACTGATTATGAAATGTTATCTGTATCTTATGAAGGATATAGATACATCATAAAGCTGATGTTGCAGTTGAAAACTTCCAGAGCTAAAAGTATATTTGAGGTTTGCTGAAAGACTAACACAGTGCTATTAGGCTGTTTAATGGCACTGAATTAGAGCAGATGACTTAAATTCAGTTTATCAATATGGGCAATTACTATTCTTCTCTAGTCCTGTTTTCCTTCACTAGAGATCTAAATGAGTTGTATCCTCTAAGAGGAAGACATGGCACAGGAGTTGTATGAACTTGCTTACAAACTGCACTTAGGATGCATTTCTAAATGTTTCAGGTCGTGGTACCACCTTTACCAGGAAAAGCTCTTCTTCGTCAGCTCCCCTTCCGAGGAGATGATGGCATATTTGATGATTCCTTTATAGAGGAAAGGAAGCAAGCTCTTGAGCAGTTCATAAACAAGTAAGTATTGGGTCTAGATATGTGGAGACAAACTCAGAAAAGAGCTGTGTGAAATGGAATTATAGCTGCTAATCTGTTATGGTAGCTACACTAGGTTCAGTAATTAAAACTTTCCCATAGTCTCACAATAGGACACATTAACATTGCTCATGCAGTGTTAGGTTTGGATATCTTGATGCTTACCTGAACAGCTAAAGTGAATGCTAATGTTATAGTTAATTTATGCAAATTACTACTAAAATTATAGCATTCAAAATAGTTTTTTCACTTTGAAAAGGTATCCTGCACTAGGTGAACAATGAAACTTACAGTAGGCTTACAGTGGTTTACTTTAATTGCAAATATGAGGTATTATCAGCTTGTATAACTGTGCATTTTCTGTAATATTATAAGAATCTTTCTGAAGATGTAAAAAAAAGAGTGCTTGAGGTATGTATATGTAAAGTTTGAAACAGGCACTTTGAACTTTGTCACTGACTTGCTAAGAGTGAGTAGATATATCAGTAAAAAAGACCTGTTTCTTGCTTTACCACCTGACACTAGAACTACTCAACACATAGTGATTTGAGGAGCTACTTTAACCTTTTATAGTGTAGGTCCAAATCACAGAATGGCTTGGGTTGGAAGAGGCCTTAAAGACCATCTTGCTCCAACCTCCTTGCTGTGGGCAGGTATATAATCCTACAGGATTGGACTGCCCAGGGCCTCAACCAACCTGGCTTTGTATGCCTTCAGAGATGGGGTATCCGCAGCCTCTCTGGGCAACCTCTTGCAGCCCTTCCCCTGTCTGAGTTAAGAATTTCCACCTAACATCTAACCTAAATCTCCTCTCTTTTAGTTTAAAGCCATTATCTTTTGTCCTATATATACATACTATTACAGTATGTGAAAGGTCGGGTTTTTTAAGTTTTGTTTGAATACTGGAAGGCCACAATGACATTTCAGCAGAGCTTTCTCTTTTCCAAGCTGAACAATGCCAGCTCCCTCAGCCTTTCTTCATAGAGGAGGTGCTATAGCTGGATAGGAGGGAATCCCATCATTACCTAGGCTTTAGAGATCAGACAAACAACATCATACCATCTGGTTCTGGACTTTTTTTCATCATGAGGTTTGAACTTGTCAGTTCCACTAATATTTTAATCTTGTTCAATAATAATGCTGTTTAATGGGAACAGGAGGTACCCTTCAGTTGAACAAGATCTTAATCTGCTCATATATAGCTGATTATAGTCAGTTTTTGTTGATCAGTTCAGGCCTGTGGCTTGGGGAGTCACAAGTGAGTGACTAGTTTACTAGAAACTAAAACTTACTTGCACGAGTGTGGATTTAAGTCTTCACATAGTTGCCTGCTAGTTCAGTTTGGAGGATCTCTAATGTTTCTGAGCAAATAAAATGCTTCCAATTATTACTTCCCCTGTTTGAAGACAAGTGGAATGAATTTCTCGCACATTCAGTTTTGCTTTTATGGTACATGAAGGCAGATGTGCTTGTGCAAGATAAAATGTGTTTCCTGTGTACGATACAGTTATAACTGTGGAGTACAACTTTCATTCAAGCAGGCTTGGGACTGTCCAGTTTGGAGGAAATGTACATACTAGCACTGAGTTTATCAACACGAACAGAAAGAAGCCGGCTGACATTCTAAAGCAGCTGATAGTGAAACAGCTTAACTCAAATAGCTGAAGAACATCTCGGAGAAGAACATTTCAGTATAGCTTATAGAAATGGAGCAATCAATTTGCTGATATCACTTTGAGTCTTACAGCCGGTGATGCACTGATCTTGTGGCAATATGAAACTTCTCGGTCAATTTTCTCTTCCTTGAAAGATAAAAGCAGGCTGTTAATGTAGTTATTGATGTAGTGGCAGACTTGAGTACGTCTGGAAAAAGACTCTTCAGGCAGAACTCAGCTATTCAAGCTCATCAGTCTATTCTAATGGTTGTATTTGCTTGAGTTGCCTATGCCAATTAAAGTTTTAAATCATGTAGCAGCTTTTAAGATTCTACGAAATATTCTGTGCTAGTGAACTTAGCCTAGAGTGGTTCTCACATAATGCAGTTACATTCTGCATTCTCAAAGCTCATCTTTATTCAGTGCCTAAGGTAACTGGTACTGCTGTATCCCGAGAAGGTCTTAGTGCACTAGTGCCAGTTCCTGATACTCAGGAATGTTTAGGTGAGTGTTGTTGAGAAGTTCTAGACAACACTGAGCTTGTTTGAGTTAGCCCTAGTGGGCCAGCTTGCTTGCAAAGCCATTGATACTATTTACAGTGCCAGATGCAGGTGTAGCTATGCTGCAGAAGCCTTTTCTGCTTGAACCTAACTTAAGGAGGCATGAGAACTTCGCAAGTGTCACCTTAGTGAAGAATACTGAGGAAAAAAACAGTACAAAGTGAGGTATTCATGTGAAACCAAGAGCTGGATGTGAGATCAGATCTAGTCTAGCAATTCAACCACCGATTTGTACCCTTTATATGAGGGTGAAAGAATATACTGTTTTTCTTTTCCTGTCTTTTTCTTTGAACTTCAAGAGAAACAATTTAGTCAGATATGAGTAAGAACTAGCTGCTCCAGGCTGTTCTGTGTTTTGCTTTAGGCTACTGCCTATTTGCTTGCACCTGTTAAGGTTGATAGGCTTTGACTATTCTCGATGCAATCTATCAGTGCTGAGTAGGAGAGCTTTGCTTGTTAAGGGGTACCCTCAGTGGCCTGTGGTGTCAAGTTAATCAGTCCTGTGGAGGAATAAACACTATTAGATACATGTGGAGAAGGTGCATGTAAGTTCTTTAAAGTACTGATGCTGAACCCCTGAAGTTGACTGTGATTTAGTTTTATGAATAATCTTCCACTTAGAGCAGATGTTCTAACAGATATGGGAGCCATAGGGTTGGTGCATGCTGTGCTTGTGGGTGCAGCTGAATTAGATGGTGGATAGAGAGGGACTGTCTCCTTTAAAGGGAGAGGCCTGTGTTGGTTGAACTGGATCCAGTTTTTCCTGGAACGCTTACAGGTTTTCAAACATATTAAGTGATCAGATTTCAGGGATCCTGATTTTTTGCATACACAGGAGGCTACTAGGTAAGATGTGCTTCTTTTCCAAGCTTAGATTGCAATTAGATGGGAACGTGTAATTCAATTTCAGCTCCTTTACTAGTAAAAAGTGGCTTGGAGTAGTTCATATCTGAAACAAAAATATATGATAGAGATGTTATTCTCTTCTAGAACAGACAAGCTCACTCTCTCTGCTATATTTCATATCTAAGGACATCTTCAGTTAACAGAGTGGCCCTATCTAGTACCCTTTGGTTGAACATCAGTGTTGCTTGTGCATACTGAAAATATGACTGTGGTGAGGTGCTGCTTTAAGTTGTGTCAGGGCCTGCAGAAGACCTTCACACCCCCTGGTGGACTAACTGTTACTCTGTCTGGGCTAACTAAATGGAATCAGACTGAGAACTGATGCGTTAAGCTGTTTTTAGGGAGGTATTCTATATCAAAGGCATCAAGACCAATAAAATCAGTTTAACTTGGCTTAACTTTCTCACGTTAGAATGGGTGCTTTGATTGTACCCCCTCAACTGCAGTTAATGGATGACAACATGCTTCCTACTGATCTGAGGTGACTCAAAGTTCCTATGGACTAATTTAATGCAGGGGAGAATGGCAAGTCTTGCTGCCAGACATCACTGTAGACACCAACAGTAAAATGGAAGTGGATCTGTGCTGAAGAGCAATCCCATAGGTTGTTGATATAAAAACCCTTGCTACTGGCAAGCTGCAAGTGGGCTCAATTTGCGAGTACTAATGCTTCCTTTTTTTCTTCTCCAGGGTTGCAGGCCACCCACTGGCACAGAATGAGCGCTGTCTTCATATGTTCTTACAAGATGAAGTAATAGACAAAAACTACACACCATCCAAAATAAGACATACTTGAATTCTGAAATCCTTTCCAAACATTAGTGGTTCTTATGCTTGATTTTTAAGAGGTTGTAGTTTGTCTTAGCATGCTGAGGATACAACAGGCACAAAGTCTCCACTAACATCAGTACACTGCTTGGTCTTTGCATATACTTTATAGCATTAAAAAACTCACTTGTCTTTTAGCTAAATCCCTCTGATTTATGAGTACTATATTATGAGGCCATCCACCCCTTGCAATGTCTCACAAACCTTTCCACTCATTTGCAATGACTTAACAATGTTTACTGACTTGGCCTTACTTGAACTTGCACAGTTGTAGTGTCACACGTTCACTTGTATTTGACTATAAACTGCTATGCTTTCTGAGGTAGTCATTTGTCTGAACTTCTTTAAGAGACTGCTTTCTTTCTGATAACCCTGTGTGAGATACACTTATGCAATTGTCTTCAAGCTTGTAAAACACTTTATACTGAAGTAATGAGGGAATTATCTTTATATTCTGTAAGAGGAAAAAAAATCAAATTTATATACTAAAATAACTTGTCTAAAGTTTTGAAATAAAAGTGAAAATGCACTTCAGATGTTTGTCACTCTTGACCTTGAGTGTGGACTATCTCATTTCTGAGAAGCAAAGACTTTGCTATACTAAGTGAACCGATGTTTCAGCCTTGCTGTAATATTCTTCTGCAAGGTAGTGCTTCGCCCCTGACACCGAATACCCTTAGATATGGCCATTCACCAATCCAGTGTTATCATAGAATGGCTTGGGTTGGAAGGAACCTCAAGAATCATCAGAGAATGGGGCATCCACAACCTGTCTGGGCAACCTGTTCTAGCACTTCACCACCCCCTCAGTGAAAAACTGTTATTGATAAAGGTGTTAAAGAGTACTGGTCCCAAGGCAGGCCACTGGAGGAAATCACTCATCACCAGCCTTCACCTGGCCATAGAGCTGTTGACCATAATCCTCTGTCTATGACCTTCTAACCAATTCCTTACCCATCAAATAGTTCACCCTGAAAAATCTGTCTCTCAATTTTAGAGATGAGGATGTTGTGGGGAACCATGTCAAAGGCCTTGTGAAAGTCCAGGTGGATTACATCAGTTGCCTTTCCTTTGTCCACTGATGCCATCACTTATAGAAGGCTACTAAGCTGGTCAGGGATGACCCTCCCTTGCTGAAGCTGTGCTAGCTGTCTCAGATAACCTGCTTGTCCTATGTGTGCCTTAACATGTCTTCCAGGAGGATCTGTTACATGATCTTCCCAGGCACAACGGTGAAGCTTACTGGCCTGTAGTTCCCTGGATCCTCCCTCCCTTATAAATGGGAGTGATGTTTTCCTTTTTGTCGTGTTATAGAAAGTATTAAAGGCTGTTCCAGTGTTGTGGACCTAAAGCTGCTGCCCTGTTCATGGTAGGTAGTCAACAGATATATGGCTTCATTAAACTTGGAAGAAGGATACATCTTCACTTGGTATGAGAAGCCTCAATCTAGATTCAGCTATTACATGAAAATTATACCATTCTACAGAGAAAGAAATGTTGACATAACCCATGATAGGGCTTGTAGGTCCTACAGCTGAAGATTAAGGTGGCTCTGATCTGTAACTGCTATT
This sequence comes from Pavo muticus, assembly GCA_016647715.1. NCBI lineage: Eukaryota > Metazoa > Chordata > Aves > Galliformes > Phasianidae > Pavo > Pavo muticus. The sequence goes on along the minus strand of JACDJE010000253.1, from coordinate 891,459 downwards.
ACGGATATGGAGTCATGCAACCATGCTACACAAAGTGATCACTTCCCTGAACGTTAAGAGAAGGAAAGGCTGTAGCATTGTGCTTGTATGACCAATGGTGAAATGCAGATTATGAACTCCTGAGCTTGAGTTTGCAAGCAACATTACTTTAAATAATCTTTCTCCCTAAATGCTTCTGTGGCTAGAAGAGCCTTTTTAGTACTCTGAAACATGACGTGGAAGTTACCTATCCAGATGCTCTTGAAAACCAATTCAAGAACACTAGTAGCAATCTGATCCAGTGTTTTGTGTTCTTCTTAACAGTGCATGTTCTAAACAATTTGAGTGCATGTTGGCTTAGAGTTGGTTTTGCTGCTTTTTCCTTCTTATATATAAAATATACTCTGTTCTATCACTATGTAGAGGACATGCTGCAAACATGCAAAGTTACTAATTTTCTTTAAAAAAGACTGTTAATCTCATTTTAAACTTCTGCTCTGTCATTTGTATAGAATTCTGGATGTGAAAGCTTGAGCTGACAAAACATTGGTGGGCTGACTGGGTTATGTGTAGTATCAGTGAACGCTTGTCTTTAAGCATTCTATTTTGTGGCTGCAATAAAACAAGAATTCATTTCTGACTTTATCAACAAAGATTATCTGGTTGCTCACAACCCAAGTGCAATCTTTATTTTTGGATTTTGGAATGGAAGGAAACATGCTAGATGCTAATGGTACAGCTGGGCTGCAAGTGGGCTGTGTAAGTTTTGATGCTTGATTCCATGGGTAGGACTGTGGGATAGAATCAGCACAGTCTTTGGTATGTATGAAGGGGGCAAAGATCAGTTATTTGAGTCTCAAACTTTTTAGTCTAGCTTTTCAAATAGTTCTGGTTAATGCGAAGCAATCTACTATAAAATTCCCTCCTACTGTTGAATTATGCTTAAAGGCTGAGTTACTCTTGAAAATGGGGAAAGAAGGGCTAAATGTATATGAAGTTTTATTATTTAGATACGTAATCAGGTGTCCTTTTTCTTCTCAAACATTCTTTTCTGTGAGAAGCTTCTTTCTGAAATCAAAGTAGATGTTCTGTCGTATCCCTAAAAGATGATGTTATGATCTTTATCATCTGCTACAGCAAAAAGAAATCGAAGCTGAAGAGGGAAGAGCTGCATACTTGATGTCAGTAGATTCTTCTTGTATTTCTGAAGTGTAGCAAGGACTTTGGAGTTGTTACAACCTCTGAAGTTGACACGATCTGGAATTCAGTAGACATCTGCACTGGCTTCTAGGATTTCTTCTGAGCGTCAGTGCTTCGAAGCCAGCTAGTTCTAGTGTAGCGTAAGCGATTCTGCTGCTGTACAATCTGCGGAGGAACACTGTCTGAGATTAGCTGTGCCTAAACTATAGAGGTGTGGGCATGACTCCCAGCTTGTGAGTCTGCTGCTGTTCAGATGAGCTAGGTCCCACAGATAAGAAGATGATAGGGGCGTTCACCTATTGCCTTGTCAGCTTGGCAGTTGGGTTGAAAGCCAATACGCTCTGTTGCGTTCTATAGGCTGGATCACCTAGGGACTGGGACTGGATAGCATACTGCAGCGTGCAGCTACCTCAAATCTTAGGTGCAGTTCATGTTTATTGCTGCACAGCAGGAATCTTGTTGAAATGAGTGTTTTGTCATGGGTTCTGAACAGTGGTGGCCTCAACCTTTTTAACTCATAAACCGTATTGTCACAAGGGTGGGAAATAACAACTGATTGTCTGCCATCTTCAGTTTTCTTTAATGTAGAGCAAGAAATAGTAAAAACTGTTGGAAGTGCAGAAAGAACTCTTAAGTGTCGGCTGCTTTTTTTTTTAGAGATAAATTCACTACACCCTATGGTAAATGCATTCTCAAACACTCCATGCTAGTTCGTACAGAAGGTGTTCCAAAGTCTTGTAGTCCATACATTGTCTTACCTGACTCATTGGAAAACTAGTCTTGTACATGTAATGGTCCTGCTGTCTTGGAAGGAATGGAATGTGAGACCTCTCAGCCTTAAGAGAGATGGGGTGGAAGAACTTTGACCTCTGTGTTTGGAGTCCATGGAGTTGGGATTTCAGTCATGGTCCATGTTTCTTGACACCAACAAAGAATGAGCTGTTGATATACGCTGTGCATTTCCAGTTGTCATTTTAATGTGCACGGTCTTCGGTTACTCGTTGCCTTATAAACAGTGTGTTTTATTTCCCGTTTATTGCCAGCTTCATCCTGTGCACTGGAGTTTCTTACCCTTTTTTTGATTTGATAACACAACTGGACACCTTAATAAAACTCCCGAATCTTTTTAGTTGAAGCAGTGTTTTTGTACTCATCACCCGTTGTGAGCTGCACAACTCATAGATACTAAAAACTGAAATAACATGATATGGAAAACTTACACAAGGTTAGACATCCAGAAAAAGCTCTATGTCAGATGCTTGAGAAGGAAATGTTAGAAACCTTGCAGTAAGTATATGTATGGGTTACCAAAAACAGCTCTGTGCAAGACTTCAAAGTCCCTTTTGGCTGAAGGTAGCATCACCTGTAGCTGAGTTATTCCCTTAATGTTTGCCTTGCCTGTACTTTAAAACCTCTGGTGATGGAGATCCCCACAGTACCTAAGGCAATACATTTTAGTAGAGATTATTTCTGTTCCCTGTTAAGTAGGGTACAGTGAAAGATGCTAATCCGGAAACAAAAGGAGAAGTGTTAAAAGGACAGTGGAAAGTAAATTCAATATATTTTTATTCTTTGTAAATACGAGTACAACTTTTTAACTTCACAAATCAGTTAATCCACTTTGTACAGGAAAAGTTTTACTCATTCTATGATAGTCCAAGTGCTGATTTTTCTCAGTGCTAGTTTCTAATAACAAATCAAATTTTGAAAAGTACAGCAGCTATCCTTAATTTTTTTTCTACGTGTTTCATACATCAAATAAGCAGCTTATAACATTTTTGTGTGTAAGAGGGTGTAGGTGAACAAGGCTTCGAAATTAGAACCTGGAGTTTTCTAAAAAAGGCATTGGAGACTTTTGAAAGTTGTTAGCATCGTTTCAGTCAACCAACTTTATTTCCTTGAAATAAAATTATTTCCGTTGGTGTCTTTACAGTCATTTCACTTCTCTGCACATCTCACTGACAAAGAGTTTGGCCGCCGTTGCCTTTGGTTTCAGCAGTGTGCCAACGGGACAGCCAGCAGCTCACTGAAGCAGTCATCTCCACTGGATTTGGTTTTGCTGTTTTTGTCTTCCTTCCTTGACTTGGACTCTTTGCCGGGGGCTGTGTGGGTGGGTGCGTGTGCGCAAGAAGGAGAGAAGGGTTGGGGAGTTGTATAAAGCTCTTCTGTCATGAGATGTTAATTCTGGTGGCATCTGCATCACAGAACACCAGTTTATTTTGCAGGAAGAATGGAACTGCTGTCATAAGCTACTTTTTAATCAGTTCTGAAGGCCACTTCATGATGTATTACTGCAGAAGCAATGATTTGGTAACCCGGTCTTAAATGTTGCCTATCGTATTAAAACATTTTACCAACATAGGCTACTTTTAAAACAGTTCTGAAGGCCACCACATCTCACGTTACAACAGAAGCCAAGTTTGGTCACCCAGTTCCAAATACTGAACAAAACTAAAGTACCTTCTTTCACATTTCGTCTCAGATCTGCCAGTTCAATGAGAGAATAGCACAGTCTTTGTTAACTATGACTGGCATCTGAATTGCCTCCATCCTGTAGTAACAGGAAAAGCAGCCAAATTCCAACCACTTTCACTTTTTTTGTAGAACAAAGCATTCTCTCCATGATCTAAATCGCTCTGTTCAGAGCAGCAGAATCATATCTACTGGGGTATTTTTTTGTCAATGGGTTTAAAGGCTAAACATTCCCAGGCTTATGCTTCCTGTAGATTTTGTTAGTTGAGGCTTATTCTCCATAGATAAAAGTTCTTCTCGAACTGTCCATCCTCATCGTTTGTTTTAAGGAGATTTATATGTCACTGGATTTGTACATATCTGAAAGCAGTCTTGTGATTGGTACATTCCCAATGGTCTTTTTGAAAAACACTTCTTCTATTGTAGATGGACTAATAGAACGTAAAGCTGGTAGAAGCAATAAAAGTTTTCCGAAACGACAGGGTTGTGTAGGGTACCTGGGAAGGAGAGAGGAAAAAAATGTTAGTGAAGTTTTTAGATGTTTCTCCAAAGAAAATCCTGTACGTGATAGAGAAGACCAGTATTCAGTGAATTGTACAGGTGCGTGCTAACTGTGCTAAGCCCCTGGTTTGTACTCGCATGAGCAAGAAGGTTGACCCCAGGGAAAACTCTCTTAACGGAGGTTAGCAGAATATAGACCAAGGTCCCTGAGTTTTGATTAGCTCCCTTGTTTATTCCCTCAGAGTAGTAGCAAGACAGATACAGGATCTGCTCTGGCTTGTCGCTCAGACAGCAACTGTGTTCTTGATGCAGTTCAGGGACGAGCTTGACCCATAATAAATACCCTGTCATTTAAAGTGCAATTTAAACTTAGCTGGATTGTCATGGTAATCGTTTTGCCTCTTTCTGATTGCCTTACACATTTAATAACAATTGACATTTGGAAAGAACTTTTTTGATTAAAGAACCTGTGTTTTGTCCCCAGGTAATGCACTTGCATAATAGGATATTTTCCATTCTTTCTCACGGCTTTTGAAGCCAGTATAGCACAGGATATGTATTCTACTTGTGCTTACTCTGGCTTTACACTAGTGTGATTCTCAAGTCTCTGCGTAGCAGTGGTTTCCCTATAAGCAGGAATCGATCCACGAAGAAACATTTCACTTCTCCAGACTGCCCTCCTTTGCACCCTGCTGAGTGCAACAGACCCTGCTGCGATCAAAGGGCGGCAGTACTCTTAACACTGACAGGAAGGTACGCTCAAGCCTGAGGGTAAAGCATGAGGTGAAAGCCATTGGAGTCAGTGTGGCAGTACTGGTAGCAGAGCCAGGATTTCTCCCTTTCTAGAAAAGCTGCAGAAGCTTTGATTTCCTGATATAGGAGGATGAGGTTGTTGAGCTTTGGTCATTTACACAGGTAGGCATTACTCGGAATATAGGCAGCCTTTCACTACACTGTTTGCAGCATTCGTTTCTTTGAGAAAAGTAATCTTTTACAAAAGATTCTCTTTAGCTTAATATTTCCTACAGTGCAAAAATGGAATGGAGATGTCACCATGCCTGGATTGGAAAACATGGCAATGTGACAATATCTTTCCCTGACTTTTCTCTCCAACAAGCCCTGGCTCACCAGAGTCTCCAGGGAACACTCTCCATGGGAAAAGCCTCCTGGGAGAACGGGAACAGTTGCTGCGCAGTGGTGATTCTTTTTGCACTGAACTAGCCAGAACTGGACAGAATTTGTGTTTTCGCTCCCATCTGCATGGCAGGACATTGCCTTTGGGCTAAACAGAAGTGCTTCAAAGACTGCTGCCAACTATTCTCTAACATGGAGTTGACTTCTGCTAGGCAGAACTGCTGTTAGAGCAGATAAAAGTTTCAGAAACAAAAACAGCATAACAGAGCCTCTTCCACCACTTCATCTCCCACTGTGCTGCTCTCATGGATCTCCACTGCATGGGCTATGATGTGGACTTCACAGGACCTGCTGCAGCTCTCCTCAGGCATCGTGACCCAGCCAGGGAAGCTGATGCGGAGGATGCTGGGTGTACTCTTTTGGCTTCTCCCCTGCCCCTCGTCTCTGTACAGTTCCATGGCAGGAGGCTGCTCGTCCCCTCAGCCACGTGTTACAAAGTGGGGATTTGCATTTTGTATAGCATATGTAACCCATTCCTAGGTTTAGCCCTCTACAATTTGTGGGATGCCAGCTACAGCTTGTACAGCAGGTTTTAAGATTGCTGTGCCCTTGGGGACCTATACTAGGTGGGGCAGGTAATTTTTCTTTTCTGAAACTGATTCTCATCACTCTGCTCTGACACCAAAATCAGTTTCACAAGTTTATTTTTTTTTTCAGTTTGTCTTGGAAGAGTCGTTCAGCTTCTTTGTTTCTCAATTTCTATCTGCAAAATGGGGGAAATGATATGGGGAAGTGTACTGGAGATCCTGGGTGAAAGGCACTTACGCTGCCATGGGGCATGATGTTAAGTGTCACTGTTAGCATTACTTAATAGAATAAAAGGTGGAGGAAATCTAGCCTTTGAGAATGCAGAACACCCCACAGCCGTATCACTTCCCAGAGGAAAATCTCTCCTTCCACCGTTTTCCGCTTGTCTGAATAAACACCATTCTCCTAGTTTCCTTGGGAAATGCCTAATTCCAGGCATTTCCAATACTGGCTGCTGTAAAAACCTGGGTGGTAATGTCCTCTCTGCCACAGCGGGAGCGGGATGTCACCCCTGCAGCTGCGGGAGGGATTTGATGGAGCTGACCTGGTATGGATGTAGCTGTTCAGGGTGAGCTGGGCCTCATCCTGCAGGGCGGCGATGGCAGCGGCATTCCGGAAGCTCCTCAGCTCGGACCCGCTGTGTGTCGGCACTGGAAAGCAGATGGTTACGGCTCAGTGGGGTCAGGACAGACCAGCTGACACTACCCATGGTCATTAAGCAGTCTCATTAGTTCCCCAGTGCTCCGCTGCCAGCCTTTCAAAGCAGAGCACTGACTATTGGAATTCCATACCAGGAAACAATTGGGCGGTGCAGTGCTATGTGTGGTTTAAAACATCATTTTCACTTTTACGTGGCAACTTCAAAGCTATCGGCCAGATAGGTGTGAGGTGACTTCTGCTTACCAGCTTTGAAAGTGACGATGCATTTGAGACAGGCAAATTCAGTAGCATCTAGCCGGAGTTGTCTAAATCTAGCCACAACCTCCTGTAAAGCCTGTATTTCTGAAATAATTTTATTCAGCTTCTGAGAATCTGTATTGTCACCGTTCATGCCTGAAACAGAAAAAGATGAAATAAATAATATTAAATGCATTTGCTTTATTTTATATTGATTTCTGACAAAATCCTGCGTATCAATATCCATTCTATTGTCACACTCGTCTATCTGGTTCCATGTAAACTGACTATATTGTATGAAAGTTAATATAAAATCTTCTCTTGGATGATAACAAACACAGTAATTTGCATTTAAATGACAATGCAAGCAGTCATGAATACAACAAAACAACATTATTTGCATTTAAATATAGATTTATAAATGACAGGTATGCTCTATTGTTCAGTAGGAATTTGTTATTCTTTACATGTTGTTCTTTTTTCAGTAATGTATTTTTATGGTAATTTTTGTAACAAAGTCATTAAATTGTGCAATTCTTACCAGATACAGCCAGTAGAGTGTTAGCATCAACTGGAATGGCCCATTGTGCTATTCCTAGAACAAACAGTTCTCTCCAAGCATCTTCCAAAAGCATCAGCTGTCATACAATAGATGTACAATATAACATAGTGTATAATTTATAGATTTACAAACAATTTAAATATGTAAATTTCTGTTATTTTAAAAACTGCTTTAAATGCTTGTCATGGTATTTTCCCCACCAAATTTGTTAGCTCTTCTCTTAGCTTTTAGACAAGGTGTCTGGAAATAAGACTATGCATTGTAGACAATCACTTGGTGTTGGCTCACTATGCACTGTGTTGTAGACCAAAAGGGAAGAGAAAGGAGAGTGAGAAGTCCTGCCCCCGAGAGCTCACACTTGACCTGAGCGCTTGCCTATGTTTTTCAGCACAACTCCTAGCAGCATGGGCTTTCTCCTGCTCTCTGTGGGTATATAGAACTGTCCTAGGACAGGTTGGAAGAGTGCTTTTGTCCTGTTTTCCGGGGATTTTCAGCTCTTCCTAACAGCCATCAGCAGGGCAGTGGGCTCTAAGCTCAGCATCCAAGCAGCTATGCCGTCAGCATCGCCACTTCCCTGCAATTTTTGTACATTGTCTGGCTTTACAAATGATGTGCTTTTCTCTGTTTGGAGGCAATGCCATCTTTTTCCGTGGAGAGGCACTGGTGCATATGAGGAGACGTGACTCCTGATAATGCATATGGCAAAGCCAGAATAGGTATATTTAGTACTGAGAGCATCTAAGGGTTGTTGGCCTAGACCAACTCTTAGGAGGGGTTTGGAGGGTCCCAGTTCAACTGACATTTGTTAGCTCTCTGACCTAGCCTAAAGGACATGCTGAGGGGCCTCCTGTCTCTCTGTGTGGTGGGAGAGATGTGGAGGGGTGAGACTGTAGTGGGCTCAGAAGGGGTCATCTCATGGCTCCATTCAGTGCAAACAGATTGCACAGAATACGTGGCAAAAAAGAGCAAACCACAGTAATATTGCTGTGGTCCCTGAAAATAGCAGCAGCATCTTAGGGAGATAGAAAGGAAGGCATATTAAGTCTAGAAAATTCTGAGAAAGGAATACCTCATACCAAATGAATGTTTTCTCTGGAATTAGATATATGAAAGTAATAGATGAGACAGAAAACATGCACTAAAAATGAATCCTTTATCTAAGTGCCCTAACAGCACTGAGAGTTTTAAACCACCCTGCTCTGAACAGAATGAGAAGTGCTCTCATAAGCTTGTTGCTACAGTCTTAAGACTTCAGTGTGCTATGTGCTTTGTAGAACTTCTACATAACTTGGTTAAGGAAATTGTGACTGAAAAGCGTGTTGTCTCTGGTTACATATAATTCGTTTGAAATAGTTTCATTGACAATACTAGAAGCTGCCCAGATCATTGTATGTGGGGGGAGTCTAGGCACAGCACCAATCCAGCCTGAGCAGAAGCTGCCCGTGAGCCTTGGAAATGCTGCAGCCTGCCTGCCCCAGCCTCTCCTCCAGGTAATCCCAATGGGTAAACAGGTTTCTGTATGACATAGGAAATGATTTGCCAGCTTTTCATTTGTTTTTGTAATACGTTTTTTGTCATTCATTCATGCAGATACAATGGTAGTGAATGGTGGTTCCTGGAAGATATCAATTTCATATGTTCTTTCCCACTGAGCGTTTAAAGTCAGAGGACTTTAGAAATAAGAGACTATTCCAATAGCTGAGGCTTTCTTCATGCCTATGCATAAGTCTGTAAAACCATCAATTAAAGTAATTCATGCTGAAGTCATACTCAGCCCTTCAAAGAAACAAGAAATGCCAGGTTTTCTAAAGGACCGGTTTTTGCTTCTTAATCCATCTCATCTTGCTAGCATGGCCTTTTCTTGCTTTTTATTGCATTGGGCCGATCTGTCTCGTGGAGCAGCTGGGCAGGCATGCAGGCCAGCAAGCTCAGAGTACGGCGTTTTGGTTGTGTGCCTCCACTACAACAGTGTGACGGGCTCTGAGGAGGTGGGGAAGGGGTAGCCTCCTCAGTCAGAGGAGCGGCACGGCCATCATGGGCCTGTGTCTGGACAGCAAATTGTCTTCTGCTTGTTTCCGTCCCTTCAAGATAAGGCTGCTCTGGAGTCCCAGAGTCACAGTGTAGTTCCCTTTTCAGAAGAGCAAGAAGCAAGAGCAAATCCGGGAAAAGGTTTCTGATTCTACTCAAGCAGATGTCAGAGATACAAAAAGAGAAATTCAGACATTTACAGATGGGCCATTGTCAATTAAATACTGCAACGGCACTATTATAAAAATCAATGGTCTGATTATTTGTGAAATAAGGTGATCAAAATCAGGGTTATTTCTTCTCCAGCTTTCCTGAACACAACAGGGGAACCATGTGGCAAAAGGCCCAAGCAGCTCAAGGTTTTGAGGAAAACAGTTTGCAATGAGGTGCAGCAAGTGGGAATAAGGATCTAGGATGGCTGGGATTTTTATATGTAGTTCAGCCATATTAGCCTTGAAGGTGAAGAAGGGAGTAGGTTGTTAACGATGACAGGTGGCAGAAAAGCAGGCCTTGCTGTTTGAGGTGTGCCTGGTCACATGCAGTGGAAACATCCCTTCTCCCCCACACAGAGATGGCCCGCTGGGAAATGCATCTGTATTATGTCAGATGAAGCCTTCACCTAAGGAGCTTCCGGTGAACGTTGTTGGTAGCTGCAGACATCGCTGGTCTGGAGATGGGCCCAGCACCTTCCTGCACCCTGCAGCTCTACTGATGCAGCTTGCTTGCTGCATCTCCTTGTGGGTAGTGGGGCCTGCTCCTTCTGATCCAGTGCTGCACAGGAATAACAGCAGCAGAAGACAACAGTAGAAACCAGTGTACTGCAGTGAGACCACTGCCTTCCTGAGGGTGGTTGCTTAAGGCCTGTGCGGCCTCCTGGGCCCTGCCCATCCCTCCTCTCACACACTCAGTCCCTAACAGCATCACAGCTGCAGCCAGGTCCTTGTTACTCTGCTATCATGATGGAGGTTTTAAGACCTGGTGCTATGAAAAAGACTTTTCAATAGACCTTAGCTTTATGACACACTGTCATGGTGTACCCTTCAGCATAAAACACTGTGTGTTCCCTAAGAAGCTCAGTTCAAAATCTATATTTGCATATGCAACATGAATCCATGGAGAGCAACTAGTTCCTCTGACGTCTGATACATGCAACATCTAAAGCATGGCATTTCTAGTAACAAGTTTGTGAAATTAGCTCAATCATATCAAAGTATTAAACATGTTTTATGATTGGAGTTTTGCATAGATTTCTCCCCTTCCATTTTATAATTATCTGATTGCTTTTTTAGAATTAGTGCGTTATACAAAGCACACAGCGTCCTCATCGAGAATCAAGTCATTAAGAAATTGCTTCATCTTGTATGATTCACGTGTGATTTACTTGAAGCAAAGGCAAATTGTCATAGAGGAAAACAAGACAGATTAGGGAAGATTTTAATTAATGGTGAAAAAATATTGGGGGCTGGCCAAATTCTCATGCCACTATATTGGACTAATTGTAATGTAAGTTCACAGAAAACAATGGGAACGAGAAAAAAATGTTGGCTGTGCAAACAATTGGAGAGGAGAGGAGAGGAGAGGAGAGGAGAGGAGAGGAGAGAAGACAAAAACTAATGCTCCCCAGAAAGATACAAACTGCAGTGGCAAATCTGGCAAAGATAATTAAGCCATGTCCGTATGAAGGTTGAAATTAATCAGAAGGAGAAGAACCAGAGTTTATATGATTTCCTGAGCTTGTAAAAAATTCTTAGCCAAGATCACCAGTAGGAACAGACGCTCCACAGAGATAGAGAGGTGCATACAAGCACTGTTTCCCCTGCTCTGTCTCATATGAAAGAGCAGTAAACAGGAGTGGCAGATTCTCTGAGCACATTTTTTCCTTGGCAGAAGCCCAACCAGGTTCACTGAAGCATTCTGATAGACTGTGTAGGAAGTATGGGAATACCTGTTACTTGAAAATGGATCTTGATCTGGGACTTTGTCTCTAGATGGACTAGGGAGGATGCTGGAAAGAGAAAACTGATGACTTCATGGTGGGTACAGTTCAGTAGAGCTGACTTCCTGGGCAATTGTTTTATAATTCAAAGGATCAAAGGGATAAGCTTGAGCATGAAAAAAAAAAAGTAATAAAAATCAGTTTGATGGCCAAGGAATGCGAGGTAATTTTGGCCTCATTTGTTCATTTAGCACACTGGCACACAGCAAGGTGAGATCAGCTTTGTGCATCTGAACTGTTGGTCTAACGTGCTGCCAAGTCCCTGGCCACCCTGAAGCTGTTCAAGCCAGAATCTGGAAAAGCTGCGTGTGAGCGACAGCACAGAAACACTGAGAGCCAAGGGCAGCTTCGTGCTGAGATTTGAGTTGGGCTGCAGGACTTTACAGTGGGAAAGGCTTTACCAAGCTAGGAGTGATACTAGTATAGCCCTCCTGGTGATATTAGAAGGTTTTCCGTCATCGAGAAAAGATGCTATGGGAAAGAAGAATGCAGCAGCAGCAGCAGTGTTGGCTGGTGGCTCCATGGGGCCAAGACCACCTTGTAAAGCAGAGCAGGTGGAGATGGTTCTTCTCTGCCTTTCCTTCCTACCTCATTGCAGAGAGGTTGGCAGTGTGGGCAAAACCGGGTGGGGATTTGCATTAAGTACAGGGAGAGTATTAGCTTACATGGTAGGCATTCCTCCTGAGCTGCAGCGAGCAAGACTTCACCAGCAAGATTACCAGAAGTGCCAAGATACACATCACGTTTATATCCTAGGTTCTGAAGGAAAAAGTGTGGAGGATGAAGGTCATTTGTCCCATCATGACAGCCCACAGCAGTCAGGCTGTGATTGAACCCAAGACAAACAGCGGTGCGAGCCAGAAAAAAAAGGTAACTTGACCTACCTGTAGGAAACAGAACTTTTGTAGAAAGCATTGAAAACAGGTCTGTGAAAAAGCAGTATGACCACGTTAGAGCTATTATAGTTTAACCAAGAATGGACAAGAAGAATATAAGCTATTTTTCTCACTGTGTCCATGTTAATTTGGTGAGCAGCATTTGGGAGTTGAGGTGGTAGCGAGGCAGGACCAGCAGCAGAAACGGGGGCTTCACTCAGAGCACAACTTCTCAGGCCAAGTTGTTTAGAAATTGGCAGCCTCACACATGCAGCAAACACCAACACATCAGAATGAATTCAAAGCTGTTATCCCACAGATCCAGAACAACAACAACAAAAATATAGAAAGGTGTTACCAGTGTGAGCCCTGCAGAATTTGTGTTTGGCTTGGCATCAAAAGCATGTTGTGAGATTTTTGACCTGACGGCGTCAGCTGTGGTCTTTTATTGAGAAAATTTATGCAGCCCTGAAAGTGAGGAGTTGGCAATTAACAGGAGCAAATTTGTCAACTGTGCTGCCTTATTTGGACACTGTAGAAAATTCTGTGCACACCACTTGAAAAAACGTGCATCCCATCAGATATTTTCACTGTCAAGAAGGTATAAGCTTTGGATAATCATAGAAGAAGGAGGTGCACTGGCAAAAGTGTGAAATATCTCAGTGTAAACAAATTTAGACAACATTTCACCCTCAGTTTAATTTATTACAATTTCTTCATGGGTTTTTTTTTTTGGTTTTTTTTTTTTTTTTTTTTTTTTAGAATAGGATCCCCTTTTAAATAGGACGCAATCTGTTTGGAAACATTAGGCTGCATGGTGTCTTGCATATTTACAGGGCTAAATTTGCTTTGGCATATTTAAATAAGCTACTTTGAGTGGTGTTAGGATTTTAGTGGATAAGAACTACTGTGGGCAAGGTTTTCAAGAACAGATCTCTGAGAGGCATCTCTATCGACATTTATATATAAAACTACTAAATTTTAAATACGGCTTTCTGAACTTATCAACAGGGTGCAAAATTGAGTTCCTGGATTTAGGATAGCTGTGCTGGAAGGGCATGTCCACCTGCTGTAGATCTGAACAGCACCATGCAGCTTTGAGAGCACATGCTAGCCTGGATACCTTCATATTGCCCACTGTTATGCCAGGTAAATATGCCCCACTTGAAATGTGACATCCAAGTTATCAGCTAATATTTGCTTTTATCAAGTCTGTTTGAGGATAGTCATATATCTTATTGTCACTGTAGTGGAAATTTAGGAAGCACAAATGATTTTCCTTCCTGGCTTGGTTCATGTGACTACTTTATGACAAGTTATGGTACTGTTACTGCCAATGAAGGCGCCTACTCTATGAATAAAAGCTATTAGGAATACTATGGATAATCTTTAAATTCATAAACAGTACACTCTTTATTTAATTATTTTATTATTACAAATATCTTCTGCTGCTTGTTGTCATTATTGGGTTATATAGAGACTTCCTTTGTTCTCTTTCCAAGGGACAGAGTAAACCAGTCCTGACATCTGAAGCAGTGTATCTATGGCAGTACATAGTGTGCTACTCTGTAGAGTGACTCACCAGCTTTTTTTTTTTGTTTTTCCCTTCCCTTCCCTCCCTCCCTCCCTTCCTTCCTCCCTTCCTCCCTTCCTCCCTTCCTTCCTTCCTTCTTTCCTTCCTTCCTTCCTTCCTTCCTTCTTTCCTTCCCTCCTTCCTTCCTCCCTTCCTTCCTCCCTTCCTTCCTTCCTTCCTTCCTTCCTTCTCTTTCTCTCTTTCTCTCTCTTTCTCTCTTTTTTAAGATTTTGAAACAGAATATTAAAAAATGCTGCTTTGCTTTCAGATTAAAAAACAATAATTTCACATATCTGTATTAGGTAACTGAATATAGCATCCACACTGGATAGATTTTGTCCTTGTCTCCTGTCTTCCCAGGAAGAGAGGAAGCATCAGTTGTCACTGCTTTGTTAATTGTTCAATTTCTCCCCATGGTAAAGAAGCGAGTTTTAAATGCCAACTGGCACAGTTTGAAAGGGCGTATAATTTATGAGTGTGTGAGAAACTGAAAAGATAGCTACAATCAATATGAACATAAGCAAAACACTCAGCCTTCAGTCTCTGCCACAGAGTGTGGCTGCCCATGCCTAGTTATCACTCCAAACACATTTTTTACTTTCCTGAACTGTAATTCTCAAGTCATTGGTTTCTTCAGTTGTGTTTTATTTATTTATTTATTTATTTATTGGAAAGAAAATCGTCCTTTTTTTTTCTTTTTTTTAGTCTGGAATGCTTCTCAAGGGAAAGAGGGACAGTCTGGAAAAAAGAGAAACAAACAAAAAAATATGAAAAAGTATAAAAATACATATATCTTGCCACAGACAGATCGACACTGATGAATATTGTAGAGGATGGAGGGGATGTGAAGGCAGAGTCAGGATTCTTACACAAGACAGGTTCTTACTGGAAATGGAAATGGTAGGAAGAAAGACGGGCAGGCAGCCTTTCACAAACAAGAGGGGAAAGGAAATGCAAGCAGGTGTGTAACAATCATGAATACGCAGAGCTCCTGCTATTAGTTTTTAACTTTTCTAACCAAGCTATCTGCTGTTCTGGCACTATCTCCAGAACAAAAGCCAGGTGTCTGCAGATTTGCATAGATCTACATATGTTTTGTGATATCTGAGCAGTTTTGCAAAAGCATATCTGATCATATACAAAAAAGAAAATGGAAATACAGAAATACTTTGGGATTTACATTCGGGTGTTTTTTTTGCATGTATATTCACCTTCTTCCCCCACAGCAGGAGAATTTCTCTCTGGTATCACAGCATACTGGAAAAGATTCACTTGATGAACATCCCCACAGCCCTCTCTCCTCCCTTAAGTTAACTAAGCTGCCCAGCTCCCACAGAAAACCACAGTTTACTCTCAAAGTAAACCAGCCTTGAGCTCCATACATCTCAGCCAGGTGTGAACACAGATAATGTTTCTTGGTGTAATACGTATCCAATCACTTTATTAAATAACAGTCATCTGGCTTAAATAACACAAAGCAGTGGTGCCAGTACTGCTGGAAGGGGTTTGGCAAAGACTGTTGTGTCTGTGCTTGGAAGTGCACAGTCTGCAGACAAGGATTTATGTTGTCATGTGAAGAACTCCGTCTGGGCAAAAAGACTGTTTGTGCAAATCTCCATTACATACCTTTATTCACGCAAAATTACTTTTATGTGGGGGCAAAGAAAGGAGGAAAAGATGGAGCAGACTTCAGCTGAGCATCGTGTCCCCGGTGTGCATGAATGTGCATGAGAGGCAATACCTCAGTCTACACAGAATTGTAGAATCACAGACTGGTTTGGGTTGGAAGGGACCTCAGCCCACCCACCCCCAACCCCTGCCATGGGCAGGGCTGCCCCCCACCAGCTCAGGCTGCCCAGGGCCTCATCCAACCTGGCCTTGAGTGCCTCCAGGGATGGGGCACCACAGCTTCTCTGGACAGCTGTGCCAGCGCCTCACCACCCACTGTGTACAGAATTTCATCTTAACATCTAATCTAAATTGTCCCTCTTTTATTTTAAAGCCATTTCCCCTTGTCCTATCACTATCTGACTGTAAAAAGTCAGCCTCCCCACTCCTGTTTATAAGCTCCCCTCAATTACCAGAAGGCCAAAATGAGGTGTTCCCAGAGACCTCTTTTCTTCAGGTTGAACAAGCCCAGCTCCCCTAACCGATCTTCATAGAAGAGATGCTCCAGCCCTCTGAGAATTTTCATAGCCCTCCTCTGGACTTTTCCAACAGCTCCGCATACCTCCTGTGCTGGGGGCCCCAGGCTTCGACACAATACTCCAGATGGGGCCTCATGAGGACAGAGCAGAGGGGAATAATAACCTCCCTCTCCCTGCTGGCCATCCCTCTGTTGATGCAGCCCAGGATACCGTTGGCCTTCCGGACTGGAAGAGCACACTGCTGGCTCATGTCCAGCTTTCTGTCCATCAGGACCCCCATGTCCTTCTCCACAGGGCTGCTCTCAATGAGTTCTTCTCCCAGTCTTTACTCATATCTGAGATTGCCTTGACCCAAGCGAAACACCATGCACTCCAATAAGTGCACACATCTGTATGTCCTCAGAGGTACTTTAAACTGTGTGCTTCCCCTTGGTGATCCCCTGATCAGAAGAACACAGGCTAACTGGGAGAAAAACCTAGTGAAGGGTCCATAGCACCAGTGCTTAGGTAGATCTCACTAATGGTTAACAGAGCTGAAGCATTCAAACAGACAATGACAATTGTTTGATTTTGTCTCCACTACCTTTGGTGGAATAATTGCAAAATCCATTTATTTTGGCTTAATACATTTTTCATGTGTATCTGAATTTCACCCTTAAGTGAAAATAATATTCAGGATTCTTTTGTATTAAAATCATATACATCTTCAGAACAAAAAGTACTCACTCTGAAGATAGACTTGTTGGCCTATCTGTCTTTCTGGAACTATTTCTAACTGGGGCAGCAGACTTAGACTTCCAGATTGCAGTCCACAAATTATTTCACTACATCTTACAGCAGTAGCAGGCAGGATGATAGCACACAGAATTATTTATCAGAGTGAATATGATTATGTCTTGAAGTGAAAAGTGCAAGAAAGAAAGAAAAAATTCAGTAGACCAATATGGGTCAGTTATTTACTGAATAGATATGAGAAAGCACAAAAGGAAAAGCGCAAAAGAAAAAAAATGATTATCTTCTCTCCAGTACAAGTAATTGTTTTAGCAGATCTCCTGTCAGAAAATGTTTCCCCAACTAGTCTTATTTAAAGATTCTGTGAAAGGGCAAATTGTCTAGTAATCAAGCCATTTCATGACTTAATTTACCTTGATTAGCATGGCGCTTCTCAAAAAGTGCTAATCAATTTTAGCTTCTAGTAAACTGGGAACACTACGCAAATTGCTGTTGCAGCCTCAAACTACTAATCAATTTTGAAAATCTAAATCAGCATGTATTTTATACTATTATTTTTCAGTCACTGGCTGAAATGCCTTCATTGACCTTGAAGTGAGAAATGCATTTTCATGAAAAATAATTAAAGTATTGCAGTTTTTAGTTAAAATACTGAATGTGTGAGAAATATGAAGAGCAAGAAATTTTTTTTGTAAGTAAAGTCATCATAAGGTCATTTCATTTTTATTTTTTCATCTGATGAAGAGCATTCTTACATATTTGTATGCTCTTTGAATGCTCTTACAAATTCTTACGTTCTTTAAGCATACAGTGCATATTTACACCGCATAATGTAGTGTAAATGCTGGGCATGTTATAGTAACAGGTTTTCTAAAAAGCTGCAGCCAAAAAGATGTTTACGTTACATGACTTTTCTGTTTTGCAAGCATAAATGTATCCCAAAGAATACCATGAAGTAACTGATAGCACAACCACATAACAGTTTTCTATATTGTTATTCATCTCTTTCATGTTCTGTGTTGCTACAAATAAACATATCACAAGTCTTTGGGCAGTTTAACTGTGTCTGAAAATTGTGAATTTTCAGATGTTAAAGGCTGAGACATTTTTTAGCAACAAAATCTAATCATCCACCATCTGGAGCTTCTTTCACTTATATGTTTATTAGAAGGACATGAGGACCTGCTGTCTTTTGGCAGGAAGAAAATTCTCCATTTTAATTCCAGAGACACAGAGACATAGCCTATTGCAGTATGCCTATCTTTTTTTTCCTCCACATGTTTCTGAAACGGACACATAAAAATTGCCAGCAAAAGGCAGGCCATCACAAATGAGCATCTGATACACAGGAACTGGCTGGTTCTGGGTGTCATTCCTTGAACTGGAAAGAAAACGGTGTAAGATGGGCTAAGTTTTGGGAGAAAGAACAGAAGAAAGAAAACAGCCCTCTGTAATATGGAACAGCAGCAGAGCGGTGCTGACTTCCTCCAGAAGACTCTGGTACAGATGCAGGACTATGTTTTCCAACTTAAGAATTAGCAAGTAAGGCAGAGTGGTCAGAGGCCAAAAAATTGTGCCATATGCTCCTCCAGATGCCGCCCAATGAGGAATATTACAACTACCTGTAGTTGTATGGATGCCTATGTTTAGAAGTCTCTCTGCTGCTAGAGAGCCCGAGAAAATTTCAGAGCGGCCTTTTTGAGCTATATTGCCATTTGCCTCCCTTTGACTGCACGTAGAGCCTCCTAGGCTCGTATCTGCACCTTGGGTAGGAGTTTGTAGTTGCATGATGTAAAGACCTCTCAGTGCCTGCTCAGGCTGCGCCTTGTGCTTCCTTCTTGTTTCCTACCACTGACATGTCCCTTCACTTGTGATAGGGATTGAATGACTACACATGGGGTGAAAGTCACCTGCTTTTTATGTCTCCTTTGAGCAAAAGGCATCAAAAGTCTATTGACCCCATCCATTTCAGTTGACGGGATTCCTTTCACTTGCATCTCAACATAGAGAAATACTTGTAGTGTGCAAAACACCTGACTTCTTCAGATGTCTACCTTGGGATGAGGTGACTTGCATGCTCTAAAAATGTTGCAAGGAGTGATTTGTTCAGACATAACCAGCTGTGTTCTGGATATCTGCATTTAGTCAGATTAATCTATTCAGTCTGAGGTGATACTCTGAAGTGTCGCTAAAACGTATAGGTAACTCAGGATGTTGGTTATTGAAGGCGATAACAATAAGCAGTTAACACTTTGAAGATCTGCCATCATGCTCCTACCAGACAACTGAAGGCTCGAAGAGACACTTATGGCCTGAACGTCAATAAATGTGGGCTCTGTCAGAAAACGGATAGGTGGAGAATACACATTTGAATAAAGCACTGACACCTGAAATGCTCTGCTTCAGATGTCCATGGACAGAGATTAGAAGTCTAGGTGCATTCACTTCTCTCAGCAACATGAGAATGCCAATGAAGATCACATCAAAAGATTCTGCTGGAGCCAAATTAATGATTATTATGCTGCAATTCACAGTAGCAAAAATGTAAACCTTGTTTATATATGAAGGATGAGGCAGAGAAACGAAAGCAAGAAAAGAAATAGAACTGAGAGGAAGGAGGTTAAAAAAGGAGAGGAATTATGGAAGAGTGGATGAGAGCAGAGAAGACAGGAATTCAAGGGAACAGGCAATACAAAAGTGAGAGAGCACATACCAGTATAAGAATTGTCATACCACATCTGAGCCACTGCCCTTGATGCTCAACGTCTTGTTTCTGCTAGAAACCAGGACTAAAAAATGCTTCAGAGCATGGTGCAAGAAAACTGTCCGGTGAAAATCTATGGTGTAATGAGACCATCAAGGATGTTTTCCTCCAACTGAGATTATTTGAAGCCCTGATCCTCTGAGTTCCACCACTAAGCCATGTCTCTTAGTGCCAAGTCCACATTTCTCTTAAGTGCCTCCAGAGATTGTCACCCCACCATCTCCCTGGGCAGCCTCTTCCAGTACCTGACACCCTCTCCATAAAGAAATTCCTCCTGATATCCAGTCTAAACCTCCTCTCGTGAAACTTGAGACCACTGAAGCATAGATAGCTACCTAGCAACTCCACTAAAACTCCTGTCCAGCAAAGGGGCAAAGAGTGGTAATTGTCCCAGCACTACACTTCTTCTGACAGTAAAACAGATGCTGCTCTCCATGCTTGCTCAGCCAGCACTGCTTGTGGTACCTAAAGTAGCATGAACTAAGAGGGAATCCAGGAATGCCATTATGCAAGGATTTTATTTCAGTAATTCAAGACAACACAAAACCCAGAAATCCTTCAGAGTAGATCCTTTTATTCCTTCAGGTGAGCTCTTCTCATGATGGCTCTAGTACCAGATGTTAAGTAGAAGTGACAGCCGGACCAGGTCCTGTGCACCTCCGCATGACAGATATTTCTTCAGGAGGAGGGAACCAGAGGCAAGAAGCTGCTGCCCAGCATTCACCATGAGCACAGAGGAGGGGTCATATGTGAATGTTTTTTCTTCTTTCAGGACAGTGAATCATCATATCAGAGATGTCTGATGTGCCAGTTGTGTCAGCCAGCTGTCTAGAATAAGTTTGTATTGCTCATGGTTGTTACTTCTGTTGAGATTTAATACAGGACCTACTAATTTTGTGGTATTGCCATCCTTACTGTGGGCATAGACTTTTATATGTGCTTTGGACAAAAAAATATAAGAAAATGCTTCCTATACATGATCCATACGTCCCAGAGTGCTTCAGTTCATGCACCTTCACTTACTTACTCTGTAATAGAAACTTCACTTTTAGGAGAGTAAATGGAATTCCATCTTAGCGGGAAATCCTACTCCAGAAAACATGCAAATTTTTTCATCTTCAGAGAAATAAAACCCTTTCAAGACATGACAAGGTGAAAAAGAGAGTATCTGGCAAGAATTCCCATGCTGCCATAGCAGAGTGACCCTTTACAATGCTGATTTAAATGGCATGCCTCTTTTCATATTGCATTAGTGTTTCAACTTCTGCCTCTCCTTGAGTTTAGCTTCTGGGATTTTGCAATTTATAGTCCAATGTTCCGCTTTTTTTGCTTCTAGTCTCGTGTTGCTGGGTTTGCCCAAGCCTGTAAAACCAGATGACCATCTTGCTCTGACAAATTTGCTCAGGGTCATCAGGGTAAAAAGTCTGACAGGGGAGTTATAAAAACAGAAATGCACAAAGACATGGGCAGAATTTTTCCTCAAGCACAGCTAAGTCAGCTCCAGACTCACTCTTTGTTTACAGCATAGCTGCACTGTTTGCGCTCTGGGGAGGGAGAGGGAAGAAAAGTAGTGCTGGAGGAATTTGAATATGCAGTACAGAAAGCGCACTTGTTTGCCGTGGCACCTGATAGACCCCCTCATCACGCAAATGTCTGAGCGTAACAGATTGCTTTTTCTCTGAGATTCAGATTGGAAATGCTTGGCAGACAAAATAAAGGAATGACTGTTTTCTAAAAATAGTCGATCTGTTTTTCTTATGACAAACAAAGATTTACGTGGACCCAAATTAATAACAATATGTTTCACATTTCCTGGTCTGACTGCTACGTGTATCTCATCAATTGATATCTTTATGCATAGGATACAAAAAATAAAACTTGTAAGAGTAGCGTTTTTCAGAGGATGAAAGGAAGAGGATGGTGTTCCCAGAAAATAAGGCTATGCTTTGTGCAAGAGAGCAGGAGCACTGGGCAACAGGAAGAGGGGTACTGTGTACCAACTGTCCACCCCCTAAAGTGAGATGTGAACATTTATGTCTGCTTTAGGGCAAAGACTCATGACATATTAGCCCCTTGTTAACTGGGGAAGAAAGGATTAGGTGATAGACCAACAATCCTGTGAAGATTTCCTATGTGATACTAAGCATGTCATTTAGGGACTCAGCTGCCTTTAGCCGTGTACGAGTTAGAGAGCTTTTTAAAACTACTTAAAGGGGAGAGATGTGTGTATCCAAGAAGAAATAAGCTCATAATTTCAGGGTGATCTGCCTTGCAGACAACCCAGCAACTGCAGCTCAGTGCCTGGTTAAACCCTGCTGTGGTCCGGCTGCACTGAGTGGGTAAGTGCCTGGTGCTCCAAACTCACAGCGTGCTCATATAGGGCTGAGTGTGTCCGAGCCCTGGATCTCCTGTGGGACTGCTAAGCTGTTCTGCAGGAATAAGTGAATAATAACAGCAGCAGTTTATTGCCTCAGGCATAGCAAATGTGGAGCTCTGTAGCAGGAGGTATCTTGATCCAGAGAACTGCAGTGTGAACAGGCTTCCTAACAGAGCATCCTATACGGTTTTGTGCTTCAACTTCTGTAATTTATAAATCCACTGACAATAAAACCAGGAAAGCTGGCTCCACTGAATGAAATATACAGTACCCTGTGTCTTTACTTACCATTCATGGTTGGAAATCTAGTGTGATCTCTCTGACACAGTAACACTTTCACAGCTTGTTATGTCGATTTCTCTACTGATTCCATTGGCATCCATGAAATCCCACTGTGCCTACAGTGCGCCCGGGCATATCCAAAGTTTAATTCAAATGGAAACTTACCTTAGCATTTAACAGCTTGTCCTGCTCCACACTGTCATACAGCTGAGCCTGTGCGTATGTAAGCTATAAGTATGACGGTCTGAGTTCCTATGCACCCCATTGCAGCTGTGCTCTGGTGCCCTTAGCCCCCATGCATGGCTTCTTACAAAAGCACAGGGAAACATTTTCAAAGTGAACAACTTCAAAACATTCCTGTCTCCAATATGGATGGGTTTGGAAAACATGTGGTTCTCTCAGATTTGACACAACTTGGCAGAACCTGCCTCACTCCTCCTGGGCTCTCCTCTCAGGAAGGCCATGGCATTGTGCATTTTGGTTCTGACTCTGAGAAAGAACTTCACTGTGAGGGTGATGGAGCACTGGGACTGGCTGCCGAGAGAGGTCGTGGAGTCCCTTTCTATGGAGATATTCAAAACCAACCCAGACACTTTCCTGTGCAACCTACTGTAGAGAATCTGCTTTATCAGGGGATTGGACTTGATGATCTCCAGAGGTCCCTTCCAACCTCTACAATTCTGTGATTCTGTAATATGGAAAATGTAAGGGGGGGAACAGCAGTAGATGTTCAGATAGGGCCACTCCAGCAGAATACAAAGGGGAAATTTGTTGTGTTTGTCTGAACTCCTGTATGCTCAATTCTTGTCAGTGGGTTTTTCTCTTCATACAAAAAACCAGGGCACATGACTTGGCCTGAGAAGTACTTGTCCCTGTCATGGAGGAAGATTTCCGATCCCACTCTTTGCTCCTGAGCTGGCCTTGAAATTGTCAATCCCTTCTCATGTAAGCTGACATTTACCCCACTTTCCTTCTGCCTCCATTCTTTGAGAAATTAAATTTTTCAGAAATAAAATAAGCACACTGAAAATGGACACACGTTTCTCTAATTATGCACAGCCAAAAGTTTCCATTTTAACAAACCTCATTGATATTCTACTGTGAACATGACGAAGGGAAGGAAAAAAAAAGAACACAAAAGGGATTTTACCAGTCAATTGACTTTACCTTAAAAAAAAAAAAAAAAAAAAAAAAAAGCTTTTGTGGATTAGAGAACATTTCGTTTTTCGCTTTAATTTCCTTCCTCTCTCTTTAAGATTGCTGCAATGACAAGACACCTCTTGGAATCACCCTAAGATTCTGAAAGGGCTGTGGTATCCTAATATCCTGGTACAGGAGCTAGTGTTATTTTCTGGATTAATTCCAAGCAGCAGGGTATAAAGTGTCAATATTGCACAGGGCTTTGTGCTGGATGTGAACATGCCAGCTCTTAGGCCTCTGGGAGAAATATTTATTTATCTCACAGATGCGGTTAAATCTCTCAATATTTCATGACCCCTGTCACTAATGCACTTAGACTCTACATGATCTTTACAAACAGTGTTCATAAAACTTACATATACAGGGATTTAATAGATCTGAGAGCAAGCTCAAGAATCATGATGTGAGGCATTGAATAATTTATTAGAAAATGTAGAAAACCTCAAAGACAAAAAAGAAAGAAGAGCATTTTTTCCTTACAAATCCTCTGAACGTTATTTTCTTAGAGGTGGAAGCTGTTACGTTTTGCTGATCTTGGGAGATTTTCTTTATCATTATCAGTAATAAATAACTTAAAAATAATGGAATTATAATTTCATAAGTGTCAGTACTCTTCCTTCTCAGCTAAAACATATTAAAATCTGAACTGAACCTACTGCAGTAATTGGCTGTACCATGACAAATATGGTGTTGTCATGAAAAATATCACACCAAATCACTTCCTGCATTCTTGGATGTGAAAGCCACTTGTTATGCTTGAATAAAAGTCTTTAATATGTATCAGTGACTTAAGAGAATAAACAATAATAACATTTTATTGCTTAATAGTCTAACCAAAAAATGAAAAAACTATCAGCTATACTATGAAAACACAGAGAGAATAGCACAATGGTTTGAACCTGGTCCCTGTATATATAGGGATTTTTTCGTTTGTTTTTTAAACTCCCAATTTTCTCTGCTTATGAAATTGGGCAGAATTTCTCTAAAAATATATATGCAGCTAAAAATCTGATGTGAGTTTGTGAATGTTGTCTACGATATCAATAGGTTTCTATCTTTGTCCTTCTGAGCTGCAGTATGCCATAAACCTCCTACAGGGTGACTTGGCTTGACAGTGGGTTCATACTATCCCCACAACCTCTGCTCTGCTGTATATTCTCCTCCACTGTATCTGAATACTTTATTTGCCTCCCCTATGAAGTCTGGGACACTACTGTGATAGATGCCAGCTTATGTGGCCCATGTCTTAGTTCTCAAGGTGGTCACCTTCACGCCAGCTGCATGAAGAAGTATCAGCCTTTCTTCCTTTTTTTCTTGCTCCTTTCTTTTTTTTTTTCCTTGTATTTTGACAAAAGAATAGCATCCCCTCATAGCCGAGTATCCCAATATTAGATAAGATGTGCTGATACATGAACCAAGGCTTCCTCTGACAGCTAGCTTCATGCATACATTGGTTTGTTTCTAATCTTTTCATGCACAAATACAATTTTCTCCAGAATTCCCCACTGTGCAAAGCTCTTCACCCATCAGTCCCCCGACACCACAGAAGCATCAGGGCTGATTTTGCTGCAGATTCAACAAATCTTCATTACATCATTCAAAGCACAAGCTTTGCTAACTCAGTGAAGAAATATTTATGTGCTTTCCAAGGAGACATGGCTCTCTAGTCTTTATCTGTCTCCAGAGCTGTTTCTCAGCTCTTTCCTTCTCATAGTATTAGCAAACTGGAACAAGTAAACTTAAATGGATTTACTAACTTAAACCTACTGTAAAGGTTTAGAGGTTGATACTGTACTGTATTACAGTATTGTTACTTTTGATTTTCTTTTTCCATCACTTCTTGTGCTGGGACATAATTGCACACTACTATAGATTGTCATAGTTACAGTTACAGCCACAAAAATATTCCTCACTAATATATCTCTTCAGTGGGTGTTGCTGGATGCCAACTAAATGTAAGGTGAAAGCAGAAATGAAGCTTTGTGTCTGGCATAATGAGACCTGGCAAATGCCAACAGTATTAATGTCTCCATTTAGCCTATTGATTCTACAGAATATCTTGCAAGGGGAATAATAAAAAGAGTTTTATTTAAGCATATACTGTCTACAAAAAAATAAAGTAATGCCATTTAAAAATGTAAAAGTTGCTTTTAGTCAACTTACTTACAGAAAAAAAAAACCTGGATGTTACTAGATTATCTAAAGATCTAAAGCCCTCTGAAATCAAGAGGAGCTCTTCCATAGGGAAAAACAGCAGGGTAGGATTTTCTCAATGATTTCACAAATGAGAAAAAAAAAAAAGGGGGGAAGAAATAGGTGTGACAGAAGATGCAAAAGCTACAAAATAAGCACTATGAGATCATTTGAAGGAAAATACTACGTAAAATAGGGAAATCCATTACTGCCAATAATAGGAAAATACATAGGACATTTAAGAAACTCTAGGCTATATCTTTGTGCCTAACAAATGAAGGGAAAAAAAAGAACCGGAAACAAAACCTCCACCATATTCTAGGTGTCACATTAAAAAAGTGTATTATTTGAAGAAAGAGCAGAAATTTTATG
The DNA here is from genome assembly GCA_016647715.1 of Pavo muticus. Taxonomy (NCBI): domain Eukaryota; kingdom Metazoa; phylum Chordata; class Aves; order Galliformes; family Phasianidae; genus Pavo; species Pavo muticus. The sequence continues at coordinate 865,587 of JACDJE010000253.1, read as the reverse complement.
TAGCAGAGCTGGGCAACATTTATAAGTCAGGATTTGTTGAGGACCAGAACTGCAAATTAGTTCTTCCTCAAAGATTACATCAACTCATTTCACTGAATTGCTCTTTTCAAGGACAGAAAACAAAGGAAGAGAAGAAGAAATTTTCCAAATGAAATGATTTGAGTTTTCAAACAAGCTTCTCGTTTTGAATTTCCTTTTCTCTCATCTCTTCTTCTGGGGAGAAAAAAATGTGCCTATGTTTCAGAATGATTGCAACTGGAAAGAGCTTCAAGTTGAATATGCTACTTTAATGGGTAAAAAAAATAAATTGTTCTTCAATGCAGCAAACTTTTTTGACACAAATTTGTTTTCAGTTTGTTCTGAGATTATTGTTACTTCTGTCTTTCTGGGACTGCCAACAATACTGTCAAGAATGTTGCATGTTATTAAGACATCACAAAATTCTGTTGGAAAAGATCTCCAGAGAGTTTATGTGAACTCTCTGTGACTGGTAAACAAGGACAAACAGAATAATTTACAATGACAATGCCAAAAATTATACTGACTCCGCATTCAGTGTAACCAAATGAATAGTTATGATAAAACAATAACAACAATAGTAATAATAACAAAAATAACAATGAAATTCAACTTTTCTGGATTCCATGAATATCAGCACAAACCACTTGCTGCCCTGCAACCCAGTATTTTTTGCTCAGGTTTGTATTCTTGCAAAAGGACCAAATGGGCCCTTAGACTGCATGCATTTTTTCTTCCTCAACAGAGAAATATAATTTGATGACTGTGACCATACAGAAAACTTTACTTTGTTGTGTTCAAAGCAGAAAGCTTTCCAGCTTTGCTACATTCTGGAACTCATCTGAGAAGCAGCTTATACACTGAATATGGGCAGTATAAAGGGCATGTCTGCATTGAAGCTGGCAGCCCATGGTTTGGGCAGGTGTACTCTTTCCTGGATAAAAAAACTGGCTGGACAACCACACCTAGAGAATGGTGGTGAATGGAGTTAAATTCAGCTGGCCACAGGTTACAAGTGATATTCGTCAGGGATCAGTGTTGGGGCCTGGCCTGTTTAATATCTTTATTGATGATCTGGATGAGGGAATTCAGTTAACCCTCACCTCAGTAAGTTTTCAGATGACAGCCAGTTTCCTGGCTTGTATCAGGAATGGTGTGGTGAGCAGGACTAGGGACATAATCCTGCCCCTGTACTTGGCATTGGTGAGGCCTCACCTCGAGCACTGTGTTCAGATTTGGGCACCTCAGTACAGAAAGGACATCAATGTGCTGGAGCAGGTCCAAGGAAGGGCAACAAGGCTGGTGAAGGTCTTGGAGAATATGCCCTATGAAGAGAAACTGAAGGAACTGGGGCTGTTTAGCCTGGGGAAAAGGAGGCTGAGGGGAGACCTCTTCCAAAATCTGAAAGGTGCTTACAGCAAGAGCGAGGCTGGTCTCTTCTCACTGGTGACAGGACAAGGGGAAATGGCCTTAGGTTGCACCAGCAGAGGTTTAGGTTCAATATCAGGAAAAACTTCTTTACAGAAAGGGTTGTTAAGCACTGGAATAGGCTCCCCAGGGAGGTGGTTGAGTCACCATCCCTGGATGTGTTTAAAAACGTTTGGATGTGGTGCTCAGGGACATGATTTAGCTGAAGGTTGTTAGAGTTAGGGTAGTATGGTTAGGTCATGGTTGGACTCGATGATCTTTAAGATCTTTTCCAAGCTGAGTAATTCTATGATTCCATGACACTAAGCTGAGAGGTAGTGTCGATCTGCCTGGGAATAGTAAGGTCCTTCAGAGGGATCTGGATAGGCTGGATCACTGGGGTGAGGCCAGCGGCATAAGCTGTAGGAAAACCATGTGTTGGGTCCTGTGTTTTGTTCACAACAACCCTGTGCATTGCTACAGGTTTGGGGCAGAGTGGCTGGAAGGCTGAGTAGAGATAAAGGATCTAGAGTTGATTGGCAGTGAACATGAGCCAGCAGTGTGCCCAGGTGGCCAAGAAGCCATCCTGACTTGTAACAGAAACAGTGTAGTCAGCAGGAGCACTGAGGTGATTGTCCTCCTGTACTCAGCTCTGGCGAGGCCACACCTCAAGTACTGTGTTCAGTTCTGGGACCTCACTACAAGAAAAACATTGAGGCCCTGGAGTGTGTCCAGAGAAGGGCAACAAAGCTGTGAATAGTCTAGAGCACAAGTCTTATGGGGAGAGGCTGAGGGAGCTGGGATTGTTCAGTCTGGAAAAGAAGAGCCTCAGGGGAGACCTTATTGAGCTCTACAATTGCCTGCAGGGAGGTTGCAGTGAAGTGGGAGTTGGCTTCTTCCCCCAGATGACAGTGATAGAAAGAGAGGGAATATCAAGTTGTGCCAGGGGAGGTTTGGGCTGTATATCAGGAAAAATTCCTTCTCAGAAAGAGCGGTGAAGCAGTGACACAGGCTGCCCAGGGAGGTGGTGAAGTCACCATCCCTGGAGATGTTCAAAAACTGCATGGACATGACAATGGGGGACGTGGTTAGTCATTGGACTAGGTGATCTTAGAGGTCTCTTTGAACCTTAATGATTCTGTGATTCCTGTGTAAAATCTGTAGACCAAATCCTGACGGCATCATTCAGCAGCTGAAATCTTTTGTCCTCATTGAAATATTCGCCCTGAAGTTTCACTTCCCAGACTGATTAGAAGTTGAGAAAGGATTTCTAAATTTGGTAGTTTATAATTACTCTCTCTGAAATTGAATTTAGAAATTTGTTTTGGTGTCTCTTAAAAAAGACAGCATATTTCTCTTCAGCCACTCATCACTCCCAATTAGAAAAAAATATCATTTCTCTTGCAAACAAGTTGCCTTGTTCTTATGAGATGGACAGATCCAGGAGAGAAGTATTGAAGAATTCGTTCTGTAATTCTTCAAAATGAAATTTATTTGTAGTATTATTACTGTAGTAGCTCTGGGGAAAAATCATTTAAAACCAAATGAAACCAGAAGATTGCACCAACACGAACACAGTTAAAGAGAGGTGAGAGGAGAAGGATAGAGGGGAGAAAAAAAAGAAGACAACAAAGCAATAACATAAATGTATCTCTATTGGGTCAGACTGAAATTACATGCATCTCAGTGTCCAAGAGACAGAAGGGGATACACTTAGTACAGAAAAATGACAAGCACACATGGTGCTTCGCATAAGCACTCTTGGTTTCCAGACAATTGAAGCTGTTGGACAGCCCATGTGAGTCATGCTTTTTATTTAACTGGCGTTGCTTCAAGGATTTCTGGATCCAGGTATTTGCTCTCTCAGCATCTTTTAAATCTTTGGGTTTATGATAAACTGTTTCAAGAATTTTCTTAGATTAAACATCAGTGTTTAAGAACGGCCTGCTTTTGCTTCCTTTGAACTGATTTCCTACTAACTCCATTTGATGCTCCTAATCCCAGACCGCGAAGAACTGGAAGTAATAATTGGCAGTCTATCTCAGTTTGCTTCTTTCATGCCATTGGTAACTGCAACTCAGATGTTAGGTTCCAAAGCTGGAGGTGTTTATTAATTTAATTTTATTTCAAATTAACTACTTCTCATATAAGCCATGACAGCTTTCAGAACTGACAAGGACTTGCATCATGTTTGGACTGTGAATACTCTGGACCTCTAAAAATGTAGATTGCAGTAAAATCTGGAGATGCTTGGTCTGTAATGCTAGGAATATTTTATAAATTGTGACCGAATTCTTCAGCAATATAAAAACATTGTTAGGATTAACTGTTAGGTTTAAGTATGTTCACTAACGTTGTTTCACAGAAACTAAATAGATTTGAGCATTATCAGTGATCATATATTAAAAGAATGCATTTTATATAAGCATAAGTACAATGGAAAAAGTAAGGGAGAGAGATCTGAAAGATCAGAAAAATAGCATACCCAAAACATATAAAATAACAGCGGATTTAACTCATATCCACAGAAGCCAGAAAAAAAAAAAATCAGAACTAAGCCTACATTTCCTTTCTTAAGTCATCCCATTTTGCTTCAGAATTTCAGAAGCCTTTCAAAATTAATAGTTGATCTTGTGATTACTGCCTTGCTCTTCAACAACGCAGGTTAACATAGCTTGGGACAGAGGCTTACCGGATTGTGGAGATCGTCAGGCTCTCAATGGTGCTCTAACGTAGTCTTCCAAGGGGTGTTCTGACATGCAATTAATTATCTTGTTTAGACAGATGACAATGCGGCAGTGATAATCAGCATTCCCTTGAGAATGGCAAACTAGAAGTGAAGAGTTATCTTACTTGATACATCGTTCTAAATGCTGAGAACTCATTCAAACTGGAACATTAATCCCTATCAAACCCTCATGACAAATGGCCCATTTCCACTAAACCTAGCCCTTGTAGCCTATGTTAACACCACATGACTACTATTATGGCGCTGAATATAGGTAAATATTGCTGTATGAATGTGCTTCAGATTCCATCAGACAACTTTTCCACGTCTTTGTTGGAGTCTGAGCAAATTTGGTAATAAACTACTCATAAAATGCAGGGGAAAATATAATTACTGTAGGAATAACCTACCAGTAAGAGTACCTCTGCTAACCACATACATGCCCAAGATGGGCTGGGTTGAATCTTACCTGGTGAAGTTTTAAATGTTTTACAGGAGATTGTCCCTTTTAAGAAGACAGGTATTCCATGGCCTTATATAAAAGAACTCTTTGAAGTCGGAACCTGTTGTAGAAATGATGCTTCCCCTCCCCCCCATTTCATTTTCAAAGACCGTCATTCATTAAACCACTTATTTCCTTAACAAGCAGAACTAAATATAACCACAAAAATATTTAAACCAATAAAAACAGCACAGAGCAATCCAATGTTCTATAGTAGTTTACTTTGATAATCTCTTTTGTTTACCCAGGTGAGATTAGCTGCTCATGACAACTCTACTCTTCATCAAAATTTATAGCCCATAAATATATATTTATACAGCCATGCATCAAGATTTAATGCATTTACTGGCAAATGTTTGCTCAAGCTGTTCTAATAGGTCAGATCTGTCACTTTGGCATCTCCATAGTAAAGTCATGGAATATTCAGATATCTGCTAGCTTGATAACAGTGGATTAATTAGCGTTTCAGCTAACTCCACGTCAGTCAACAAACAAACAATAACCCAACAACAAAGGAAAATAAAACACAGGTGTTAGGTGTTTGATTTAGTGTGCTAGAACTACTGACCAATTAAGGGAAGACAACAAATACTCCCCAGTTCCTTACCTGTATTCTTTCTGGTGAATCTGGGGGAAAGCAAGCAACTTTAGTAGGGTGAGTGTAAGCAAATTACACCTTCTCTCTAGTTAGGAAACACATAAATCTTTTTATCCATCTTTTTTCCTTTAGTGCTATTTTTATCTTCTCTATTGGTATCTGTGGCAGTTTTAATCATTGTAAGTCTTACAAAAACATGATAGACTATTCTTAATGTTTTCTTTTTTACTCATAGAAGTAAGTATTATTCTTGCACTGAGTTTATGACTTGACAATTAGAAAATCTTTAACCCCTCTTTCCCTTTTCCATTGAGAATTATGAAGAACTGAATGGGCTTTTACATTGTTTGTTGCAGCAAACATTCGTTTAGAGGCTGAGGTAGAGTTCTGTTGTCTTTTTAAAATTATTTGTTATTTTTAATAGAATGATTATTTATGGAATACTGTAGTAAATGATACCATTGCTACAGAGCAGTCTCTCAGGAGACTAGGAATATGAAATTTCAAAAAGCATTTCTTAAAGTGGTTCTTGGTAGGATACCACGGATGAAAATGGACTTGCTATTAATTGCTTTACTTTCTACCCCTACTTGTACGTATGAAAGATAGTTCATTTTTATAAACCCACAACATGACAAAATTGTGAAACCATTTTATGGTTTGGATATTATTTTAATGAAGTTGAAGCACAAACGTAGACTCCTGGTCATCTTCAGTGACTGCATGGCTCCATGGAGTTGTAGAAAAATACAGGAAAAGCTGAGTCTTTGGAACCCTGTTCAGGATTTAAATAATCTGAGATTCACCACTTGTTCAGCATCTTATCACAGTTATGTTCATCATAGCCACAGAGATTGTTTCTCTGTAGTGACTGTTTCTTTGCTCCATTTGTTTGCTTTTCACCATTCACTTATCAGTGTAAAAGTCTGAAGTTTACATCTTGAGATCCTCCTATCTGTAGCTACTGCATTCACAATTGCCATTCCATCCCAATGACCACAATGTAGAATAATACAAAACAAAAGCCCCTGGAGAAGTGGGAGGTAGCATGCCTTATAAAATGGTTCATATCTGACTTCAAACATACTGTTAGCTTCCATTTGGAAGACTTTTTTTTTTTTTTTTTCCATTTCTTAAAAGTTTTTGGATGGGTAAATGGATGTTCTCCATTCTTGATGAACGCAGACTACTTATATCCTTCAGGTGGTACAGGTGTCTATCAGGATCATCACAGTAGAACCTTGAGACATCACACAAGAGTTTTATTATTTTTTTTTTCCTGAAGTATAAAGTTGCAATGCAGAATTTCTTGAACTGACCTGATTTTAACAATGCACTGTCCCCAAGGTGAGAGCAAGAAATAAGACAATATTACATCTTACAAAAAGAGAGTTTTGTCTGGGAAGGTGTACTCATTTCTCAAGTATGTTTCCAGAATCTGAGGACCAGCCTGAGGTCTGCAGGTAACAGCCTGCACATTCATATCTGCACAGGTAGAATTGTGAACAACACTTATGAACAGGGCCTTATTTGTACTAAAATGCAATTACTAAGCCATCAGGCAGGATTTTGAAAGTACAAACATAATAGACGCTGCTTTATGTACAAATTGGTTGTCACTATCTGAAAATTTTTTCTCCAAGTTTTCTTCAACTCTTAACAATCAGTGATCTCTATGAAGACATATGGAAACCCAATATGACTCTGTAAATTTTGGCAACAAGAAGTGGAGAGAAACTATCCCCATTGGTACTAAATTAAACAAATCAGCCCTCTTCTAGGTCTTGATCCTACCATCAATGAGAACAAAAAACCTTGATTCCACTTGTGATACAGGTCAGATTGGCTTTGTGATGGTCAGTTTAATATCTATTCTCATATAATCTCAGTTATGTAAGTAAATAAACAGAAGAAACAAATGACTGTCTTAATTACAGATATTAGCATATTGGCTCTAGTTGTTCTCTCATTTTGATGCACAGAAATATGGCACAGCTATAGCATGCTCAATCTCAGACAAGAAAACAAAGACCAATGTAGTGAAAAAGGAAGGATTTTTAAGATGTGGAGGAACAGTAATAGGTAATCTATGTAGATTCTGTGTAACAAGACTAGATAAGGAAAATCGCTCAGATTTATAGATCCAGACTCATTAACTTTCAGAACAGACAATGGTGTTATATCAGCAATCCCTCCAGTGCACCTACAGAGGTAATATGACCTTTCTATTCTTGATTAATATCCCTCTGTTTACATGTGGAAGAACAGCATTAATCCTTTCAGCTGTCCTCTTTATTGTTCAACATGTTTTACATGAACTAATTCCTTAGTAAGGTGTTCAGGGTCATTAGAATACTAAAAACATCTATACAGCTGAGTATTTTATATAATCCAAAGATTTATATAAAAAAAATAAAAAGATAGCATCTTTTTCCCAGAGCCTGTCCCACTGCTCTTCTGTATTAATATACCTCTTTATATTTAACTGCACAGAAATGTTGTAATATTAACAATGAAGTCAGATGACATGATATTAATATCCCATCATTTTCATTTTTCACCATTGCTCCTAGCTGCTTGTTGTATAGAAATTTTAATCCATGACTGTCCAAATTTTTATCTTGCCTGGGCTGCGTTGAGTGAAGAGGAATTGTTTTGAGCCACATATATGTAGGTTGCTCCGAAAGTAATGCCACCTATTTTATCCATGGAAACTACAACAGATACAATGAGCACAGTAACTCTGCTTAATAGAGCAAATTCTCAGCTACAAAACAATATTTTCATTTTTATCATTACGCATGCATTTTCACCAGCAATGAACAAGTAAAATTCTGCACCGCCAGAGGTGACCCACTGTCACCACTGCTGAAAGGCACCACCCTTCGGTCTCCATTAGCATTCAGCACATGGAGGAATTCCATTCCACACCTTTTCTTCATCCACACCTCCACATCAGACAGCTTTCTGTCATAGTGCCCCTCTGCTGCCATCTGTCACATCACAACAAAATGTAACAGAACATTGGTGGGAAGGTTCAACCCCTACTGCTATACCACCACCATCTGCCTCTGACATTGTGAACCAAGGCCATGACATAGGATATATTGCTTTCGGAGTAGCCCTCATAAAATATATAATATAGTTAATGTATATAAGCAACAAAACTTAATTTTAATAGTTTCATTAAAACTATATTAAAAAAGAGCAACAAAAACTAGGGGGATATGTGATCCTGTTTTTCTGAAACTAGTGCACCAGTCAGGTTCAATGGCAGTGGCTGCAATTCTCAGCTATCCAGGTGTTTGTCAGATTGCTGAAATTTTGTTCTTTCTGTGCTTCATCTTTGAAAACAGTTGCTCACAAATGTACGTGCTGCCAAAAGCAATGACATGAATAAGGTGCATCTGTGATGCAAGGGATACATTTCTCTTATAAAAGTCTGCTAAGACGCATGATGAGATCTGAGTTGAATATCTGGTCAAAACTCTATAAATTCCATTTGAAAAACGTATTGAATGCATGAAAATGCAGTTGCAAATATACAAAAAAAACCTGCCAACAAAAAAAAAAAATCAATCTTGAAACCTATTCCCAAATTCTTTTATCACAATGGAAAGCACAACTGCATATTTTTCACTGTTCACAGGACTGTGTTTAGCCAATGTATCAAAACACAATGTTATTTGCTATCACTTGAGTTAGCACTGCACTCTCCCCTGCCCTGGTTTCAGCAGAGACAATGCTAACAGCACACTGACGTGTAATTGTTGCTTAGTGATGGATGTGTGCTCAGGGATGGGCAGGGCAGCTCAGTGGGACAAAGCTATTGTCATAATGACACAGGGCAGGGGATGGTTACAGGATAGCTGGACTCATGCAGTCCACAGGTTGGACATGCCTGCTTTAATCAGTGATGGTTCTATATGTATTTCTGGGTTTGCTGCTGAGAATCATAATGATCAACTTACACTGAGCTACTTTTAGGAACGTTTTCATCTTCCACTGAACTTGGATGTTGATGAATTGACCTGTTTTAGCTTCCTTACTGTGAGGCACAACAAATTTGCACTTACCTGTTCTTTCGGATAAAATAGAACAATACCAATTCATGTTCTAACTAACATCTCCCACTGCCCTTGTCTTCAGCATTAGCACTTCCAGTCTTACAGAAAAAAGTGTTGCATTGGTTTTTGTGTTGTATTTGCTATAATCACAATAACTGGATTTATTTTTCTAACTCTATAAAGTGAATCTTGTTCAGTTCTTTAAATTTCCTAGTGTTGAAAGACTGACAGGAAATCAATATTAAAGGTTCAAGAAGTTCTTCAGCTTCTTTTTAAGCTCTTGGGTATGAGTTATCCAGACTTGATTTAAAAAATACCTGCCTTTAGAAACTACTGTTTAAGAGAAGCCAGTATTTAAAGATTATTGACATTAAGACATCTCACACACACACAAGAACAACAAACATATATTTAAATGACTGAGTCCTTTCACACCCTTCTCACACTGAATGAGGTAGTCCCAGTTTTCTCCGTGTGTGTTTCTTTGTACCAAGGTGTTCTGTCTATGAAAGAGAGAAACTGCTTCTGACAGGTTCTTGGCAATACCAGGTGAAGTGTTTGCTGGTAGGCCAGCACAAGAAAGAAACAAAAAAACAAAGAACAAAACTCACCCAACTATGAAAGGGCTCTCTGGCTATGCAATACTCCTTCACAAGACAAAGGGTCCACCCCTTCTGGTTATCTGAGGAGCACAGATACAAACCATTTGCCTGTGCTCCCTGGGCCAACCACACCACCACACCCCTTCACCAGGTGCTCAATCACCAGTTCAAGCTGTGTAGGGGAGCTGTTAGGCCACAAGAGATGTTCTTACTGCTAGAGCAGTATGCAACCAGGAAGCTGTTCAAATCTTCATTTCTGAGCAGTGAAAAAGTCAGAAAGGCCATGATGACAGTGCTCCCTAATAGGAAGGACAGGCCCTACATGTCAACGTTTTGTTGGCAGCAGAGGTGGAGCACAGTTTCAGAACCGAGTAATTTCTGAAACACGATTGCAGAGGTTTACTTCTCCTGTGGAAGAACAGTGGGGAAGGGGAGAAACAAAAGCACAGTGCAGGTACCTGAGTGGTAGAGAAGTTGATCATGGGAGTAGGGCCAAAATGATGGGCAGTATCCTGAGAAGAGAGGCTGGTAAGCCCAGCTGATGCCAAACCACCACAGTCACAGAGACATCTGAGCATCAGCAATGGCTCCAGTGGTGGGAAGAGAGGAAAGTCCCCAAGTGGAGAGTGGAAAGGAGGAAGTGGTGCAGAAAGAAACCAATGCAGAAAGATCAAGAGAGAAGAAACTATTTAAGAGGCCATAACAAAAGAAGAGGAAGATTTTGTAAATATGTTAGAGAATGAAAAGGATATTTTGCTCATAGAGTTTGAGCTAAGAGTTGAGAAAAATGATCATCAATCAGGATGCTTTCATGGACAGAATAATTTTGACTGCAGCAATTTTTACCTAAGTATAATTAATTTATTGACTTCATAAACCTCTGATCATTCATTTAGATATTGGTAGAGTAAGAAGAAAACATAACAATTAAATACTTCTCTATTCCCCCTCTTTACTCTCAGCTTCCCCTGTTTTCACAGATTATTCTTGGTCCATCCCAACTATAGTGAGGCACAGGATGTTTGAGGCTGTGTGCACAAGGATTTCCATTTGCTGCCCCATGCACATTGGATTTATTTCTGCTTATCAGAGAATGGCTTAGGTTGGAAGGGACCTCAAAGCCCACCCAACCCCAACCCCTGCCATGGGCAGAGCTGCCCCCCACCAGCTCAGGCTGCCCAGGGCCCCCATCCAACCTGGCCTTGAGCACCTCCAGGGATGGGGCACCACAGCTTCTCTGGGCAGCTGTGCCAGTGCCTCACTGCCCTGGTAAAGATACCTGCTTCTTGCTGCTTTCTCTCTGTTGCCTTCTGACTAGGGCCTCCCTGCCCAGCACAGCTCAGTTGCATTATGGATGCCCTTGCTCTGAAGGGTCAGTCTGTAGCCTCCCACTTTGAGGCCAGCTGTGGCCAGCTCAGGTGTGCTGGTGGCCCTGAGTGAGGCCTCACAGCCAGCCCAGAGTGGAGCATCCTGCAGGTGCCAGCTCTCTGCCAACGTCTTCACCCCAGAGCACTGCACTGTGCCAAACAAACCACCTCCATATCTCTGTACCACATAAGCATGCTCAGGCTTGAAAAAGCCTCTGAGAATAACCCTCTTAATGCTCAGAGGAAGGATTTAATTAAGTTACTCTACTCTGGTATACATGCTGCATGTTGAACTGCATATGTAATGACCTCATCTCTGACTTATGAGTGTCAGTGTTTTAGTGCAGCATATTAACATTCCATTGAAAAAAAAAATGTGTTAAACAAAGCAGCAGCCACAAATACAGAAAATCAATTTGCTGAACGATAAAAGGTTTATCAACATAATTATAAATAAAACCTGCTCTGATGCCAGGTCTGTAGAACTGCATAGATTAGGAGCAAACGCGTTTGGAGATGATCTTGTGGTGAGGTATTGAGGTGACATCTATTACTGAATAATGTGAAGTGTTACCAAGATAAGCTGACGCACCATTGTTCTTAAAAAGCAATAATAATAGAAGACAGAGAAAGAAAGAAAATGCTTTGCATTTCAGATGCTTTGCTGTTCAGATATTTTCAGGGCTAGAGAATGAACAGACATTATAATACCCTCTCTAGATTGTAGATCCCTTATAATCCTGCAGGCACATATACAGATATTTTTCTAAGCAGCTAAATGTGTTGACAGGATTAATTTACAGCTATACATTGTTTCCCTGGCACATATTAGTATAGGAATAGAAGGGCGGAAGGTCAGGCCAGAGTCATTATCTGGATTGTTCAGGTTAAAAACTTCGCAAAGGTTTTTCCCTAAACCTTAATGAAAACACCTGCAAAATGTAATTAGATCTAATTCACAGTCCGATTATATCCATAAACCAATCAGTTTGTTGTTTTTTGTTTTTTTTCCCAGGATAGAAAACAGTTTAAAAATGTCCCATATGCTCAGAAATCCATCTGTTCCTGCTATGGGCAGGATGCAGTCTATTTGGTACCTGGGCTGTCCTCAGAGTTTGACTGGACTCCTCCATCCTTTGGCACTGCTGCATGACCCACTACTGCAGGGTCATGTAGTGTTCTGATCATTTTTTTGTCCTGTATAAAGAATAGCAACAGGCAGAGCGCTGCAGGTTTTGGATAGCCTTAATTTGAATGGACTTCATAAGTATGCTTTGGAGGGTGGAACAACAACCTCACAGTAGACTCACCCCTAAATCTTTAATTTGCACAAGCTTTTGTGTGGTTGTCAGCCCTAAACCTACAAAACAGGAATAAATTACTTGTTTGCAAGAAAGAAAAGTACTGCATTTTATCAGCTCAGGTGAAAGTAGCACAGCCTACATGCATATGCTAAATTCCATTACCTATAAAGAGAGCACTGATTTAATATCTTTTTCCATTTCTAGCACTATGACACCATAAATGATGATTTTCCATTTTATTTGTATTAATTGTATACACATTTTGAAAAACGGTGATAGCGTAAGAGCGATTGCAATTGAACTATAAATTTAGCATAGAGAAATGCCATTCATTTAGGTGGACAGTTCTGTGATGAAATACATTTCTAAAGTGCAGGGAGCAGGCAGAGCGTCTGAGATAACAAATGATAAATGCCTCCTGCTTATAGCTACAGAGAGACTATCCTCAGTAAAAGTGGGTAACTCCTTGAAGAGCTACCATAAGTTATTTTCTCTTGATTCTGCACCACAATAAATTTGTTGTGTTAAAATACTATATATATAACATGAGTAAAATGCACAGAAGATATGTTCTGAAATCTAAAATGCTGCATATCCTTTTGTTGCATTGTATGTCACTAACCCTCCAAAAGAAAATACTTTTACATATATCTGATTAAATCAGACTCCTGATATATGTATACTTGTAAAATAGCATGCTCACAAATGCTCAGAGATGCACATCCACAGCTATTGTACACTGCTGTGGTGTCACTGAAGTCAATAGAGCTTTAATTCCATATACCAGAATACCTCAGACTGTGTATAAAGCTATGTGGGAGCAAATCTGAACACAAATTAAAACATGTTTTGGAAGTGACCATGTAAAGCAGAATTTTCCTTCGCATTTTTGTTTTCCTACAGAGAAAGGGAATTAATTTCATAAGAAAAACAATTCATCATTTTGATTTGAATATCTCTTTAAAGAACTATAAGGGGATGATTTCTTTATCAAAAATATAAAAGCTCTCCTGTGAATTTTAATCTGCATGACCAAACTCACATTCTTGAGTTATTACCTATTTCCGCAAGTATTTCTATTGCTCTCACCAGCTACGTGCCTTGGAAAAGACTTAGGTTTGGGATGAAGAAAATGGAAACGGTCCTATGAGAATGGATGGCAGAAAAACAGATGGTTTACACATGAGAGCAGGTGCAATTGTTGGCCTGTCTTCCATCATGATTGATATACAAAGGGGTTTGTTTCCTGTAGACATAGGTTTCCTACAGTTGGTCAGTGGTATACTTTTGCCCATGCAATGAAACCCTTAGAGGTGGTGTAAGGTTAATAAGTATACAGATGTTATACAGTATACAGGAGAGTCAGGCTAGTAAGACTACTACATTAGAAAAGATAATCAAATATAAATGAAGGGCGCTCACCAGCGTTGTAGGCTCACAAAACTCCACAAGGAGCAACCCCCAGGAAGAGATCCTTCCTCAGTGGAAGTCAGCCCTTAAATGGGGTCTAGGAGAGGTGGAGCCTGGCTCCACTCCTTCCAGGCACACAGGTGAATTGCCTTCACCTGTGCTCCCTTGGCTGACTCAGCACTTGCCTCAGGTGGTTAATCAGAGGTTCAGGCTGTAATTCAACAGTTCCCATACAGGTGGTAATAGCAACGAGTGCGGAAGTTTACCAGACAGGGAGCTCCTATTCAGTGACAACCTTTCTCATGTAGAATTATGAACATAACAGCATTACTTCACTGCATATTAAGAATTGGTTTTAGGGCTGTATAAAATTCTGTCTTCTTACCTCCACTAGATACTAGAGATACATGTGGGTCAGCAGAGATAAATAGTTTTACCAGCACAGAGTACGGGAAAGGATTGCACATCACAGAATCATAGAGGTTGGAAGGGACTTCTAGAGTTTGAGTTCAAACCACTGCTAAAGCAGGTTCCTTACAGCAGGTCACACAAGAAAATGTCCAGGTGGGTTTTGAATATCTCCAGTGAAGGAGAACCTCACTAGGCAGCCTGTTCCATAGGATCATAGGATGGTTTGGGTTCGATGGGACCTTTAAGATCACCTAGTTCCAACTCCCCTGCTATAGGCAGGACACCTCCCACTAGATGCTCAAAGCCCCATCCAGCCTGGCCTTGAATGCTTCCAGGGAGGGGGCATCCACAACCTCACTGGGCAGCCTGTTCCAGTGTCTCACCACCCTCACAGTAAAGAATTTCTTCCTGATATCTAGTCTATCTAGTGCTCTGTCATCCTCAAAGTAATGAAGTTTTGCTTCGTGTTTGTGTAGAACTTTCTGTGTTGCAGTTTTTGCCCGTTGCCATTTATCCTGTCACAGGGCTTTACTGAAAAGAGCCTGACCCCATCCACTTGACTGCCACACTTGAGAAATTTATGAACAGTGATAGGTTCACAACTTGGTCTTCACTTCTCCAGACTGAACAGCCCCAGGTGTCTCAGCCTTTCCTCACAAAAGTGATGCTCCAGGCCCCTCACCATCTTTGTGGTTCACCACTGGGCTTTCTCCATCAGTTCCCTGACTTTCTTGAACTGAGGAGCCCAGAAATGGATGCTGTACTCCAAATGTGGCCTCAACAGTGCAGAGTAGTGGGGAGGATCACCTCCCTCGACTTGCTGGCCATGCTCTTTGTAATGCACCCCAGGACCCCATTGGCCTTCTTGGCCACATGGGTGCACTGCTGGCTCACGGCCAACATATTGTCCACCAGGACACCTACATACATCTTCCATTCAGTCCCCACCAGTCATTATAACCTCAGTACTGGGGGACAAGTACTAGAGATTCCTTCTGGCTATCAGAAAAACAGGAGACTTTTTATTCATATGAAAAATATTTGCAAAAGAATATAAACAGTAATTTATCTGCAAGAAAACAGTACATACAGTGTTTGAAAGAAAAAGAATGCCCTGTTTTGAACAGGAGTCAAGTGTACTTAAGGTCTTAATGCCTAAATGTTTGAGTCCATAACCATAACCTATTTTCTTTTGTCAATACTTTACTTGAAGTTCATTAAAAACAGTTAACTGAAGCAGAAAAATAACTTTATACCTGCGCAAAGCACAAACAAAAGGTGATCTGGTTTGAGTGGCAGAAGATTTGAATATGACCACAGAGTTTTGCTGCTTAAGTGACACCATCTTGGTAAAAAGTGATCTGCATTCTAGAAAAGTTGTTTGAAAACTGACTATTCTCTCTTTGGACTTAAAAAAGATATAAATTCTCTGCGCCTTGGCTTCAACTAAAAATGCAAATAGTGATGAAGAATTTGTGTTATTCTGCAGTCATCCTGAGCTATATGGCTCAGTGAACTGAATTTGTGCAGTTGCTCATCAGTTTGTGTATTCTGCACACATACGATGCATACAGACCCGGTATTTTGGTTTACTCCTGACATCTAGAATAATAGCTCACATCTTCTGCCAGAGATGAATGACTGTAAATGACTGTTTAAGAGACTCAACTTCATCATCGATTGTGAAGGCCTTTTCTTTTTTTTTCCTGCTGTTCAGTCTCCACCAAACTCAAACTGCTCTCCAATTTCTGCCCCTTTTCAGTTTGTTTTGCAACAAAAATACATCACCCAGTGTATGCTTCTGAATGCATAAAACACACCACAGGTAGTCAGTATTTCAGCAGTAGCTTGTTCTAGGGAGCTTTTGCAGGGCTTCACAATCTTTGCAATAGTCAAACATGTTGTGAGGATAGAAATGTTACACTTTTTATTTGCTTCCTTTGTAAACATAATGTCAGCCCAAACCAATTGTACGTCAATGCAGGCAATTATCAAAACGACTGATTAGAGAAATAGAAAGAATATCTATCAGGGAGATTGAGAAGGGGAGATGAGACGAAAGCTTCTGGTAATGAGGGGCACATCCTGCTTATTGTTTGGCATTTGTAACTATTACATCCCGGACTTCGGCAGCGCTTCAGTTTTCTGACAATTCCCCTCTCTGCCACTGCAGCAGCTCCTTCTGGTTTGGCCAGAAGATGAGTTGGGAGTTGGGAATACATTTTGGGGTCCCCATCAATGAGTTCTGCCTTTCAGCACAGAAGTAGTAACAGCAGCCCAAGGAGCAGAGAGTTCACATCCCCCTTAGTTTCTTTTAATGTTTGTGATTCTCCAGTAGCACTGGCAGTCAGGGCAGAACATGACACACCATGGCTTTTATCTTGGTAGGTTACCAGTCATTTCTTGCTAACAGTTCCTCTTCTTGCATTTGCCTTCCTTGCCTTAGTTATTTCTCCCATTTCAGCCCCTGAATTGGTAGTCCTGTAAAGCATAGAAGTTCTGCTATTTTCTAATTGAGGGCTCACCTTTCTCCTCCCATTTTTAAACATGAATTTCTTGCTTGAGGAACCAACACAGAAACAAAACTGCTTGTAGGCTCCTTCTATGTCCCACATCCATGCCCTTGCTTCACAGGCTACAAATGTGTCACAGTTAATTCAGGGTGCTAGGATGGGGAGAAATCTTTTAAGGCAGATTGTCTGAAGAAAACCATATGAACAGATATGTCCCATGAAAAAAAGGCCAGCTATGTACATAGAGGGGAACTGAGGCATTCATAACTACGTAAACTATTTCCTTCACGCTTCACGGCAGTATTCCACCTGGTCATGTTCTCTTCAGCAGCTCCTCCTTTCTTTACTCTTTATTTTTGTTTCTTAGTTCTGAGTTTAGTATTTTCTTCTTAGGCTTCAGAGCACCTTCCTTCATCTCCCCATTTTGGTGTGCTGTGAAAGGGATGTAATATAAATGAGAATCTGGCAGCCCTTCTTTATTGCAAACCAATGCATGGATGAGCCTGCTGCTGGCAACTTCTCTGTAATCACAAAGCTGGCAGCTGGTGTGGTAATGAGTCCATCCCAAAAGAGAAAAGTTTGTTACTACTAATATTGGCCAATGATTCATTATGCACTTTTGAAAAATCAGAAAGTGCTGAATCAAAAAGTGGAGGAAGACGAGGGTAGGATCTAAGAAAAAATAAATACAAACAGTGTTAGAAATTCTTTATTAGCAGCTGTTTTAGTGATCTGTCCTATCGCTACCTAATAGAGTAACAGTTCCCAGGTATTTTCAGAGAACAGCAAGGTGAGGTTTGAGGAACATCTCTCTGAAAAACACGCAAAACATGAAACATTGGATCCTTTCCTGATGTGGTTCACCAGAGCCAGATTTTTATCTTAAATATTAGACTAATTCTTTGAATTTCATTGAATCATAGAATGGTTTGGGTAGGAAGGGACCTTTAAGATCACCTAGTTACACCCCCCTACTATAGGCAGGGACACCTCCCTCTAGGGAGTTGCTCAAAGCCCCATCCAGCCTGGCCTTGAATGCTGCTTTCAGGGAGGGGGCATCCACAGAGGCATTTGTGTCATACTGGATCTCTATAAATCTCTATAAATTCTAGATACAGAGTTCTTAAGGATACAATTTATAATGAATAATCTGTGCATTCATTTGCCCTCAACATAAGAACCTTGAAAAAATAAGTATTCGGTATTATTTTATTCGAGTCCTATTTTTCTCCTTTTTTTCTTATGTGCAGCCTGTTAACAAAACATATATATACAGGCTGTATGTCTGGAGAAAGAATTTCAAGTCAGTGGCCATGAGTTTTCTCTTACTTGTGGGAGGACTGCTTCTGACTGCTGTGTGTCAAATATTTGAAACTTGGCATCCTAAGCCTGTAATTTGCCTTATGAATATTAATTCCATAGTAACAGTTCTCAGTCTGTTCTGCTTGCACAGGACAATTTTGGTTTACTTTACTCCTTTAGATTTTTACCCCTCCAGCTGAAAAAAAGGAATGTGTTGGATAACTAGTTTGCAGCAAGATATTTTCTCTTTCTTACATGTAGAAGGTAAAGCCTCATCTATGTTTCCAGAGAATACTCTGTTCTTACACAGATTTACAATCAAAAGATTCTAGAAGAGGCTGATAATAGGATGATGATTTAATAGAAAATTCCAGATGGTGTCTGTACACATGAAGAAAATGCGTACATGCCCCCCTTTTTTTTCCCCAGCTATTATCCCAAATAGCATAAGGGATAGCAAATCTCTGCAGCAACTGGTAACTCTCAAAGCCTTTCATAGTAGGATTTTCTTGGCAGAGGAAAGGTCATGGTTATGGGTATTGACAAAGAATTCCTGGGAGGCCCCTTTTCTTCCAAGCGTCTGGATTTTCCTTTCATCTTGTATCATTGTTCAAACACACTGAAGATCATCACTGCACTGAAGAAAATCCGGAATAGGAGGTGTGTCCAAGTGGAATAGCTATCATTCACTGAAGTTCATGACACAGCAAGTTCTGCAAACCAGAGAAGCTGATAAACTCATTGTGCACAACCAGCCAGGAACTGAAATTGCTGTTTCTTTGGAATTGCTGACAATTCAAGGAGGAAAATGCAGTTTGTAATAAGAATAAGGTAACTAAAAATGTGACTTCTGCTCTAAAATGAAAATAGTCTGGAAGCATACTTATGGAATCAAAGCATTTTAATTTAGTAGAGTTCAGATGTTTGACTTTGACTTCAATACATCGTCATTCTGTTTCAGTTCAGTATTTTACAAAAATGTTAAATGGAATCAAAAACTCGATTAGAAAGCAAATCTAAACACATAATGTACAATAAATGTAGAATGAATAGGCAGGATAAATAGATAAATGCATTATGTATATATTCTATACAAAAATATATAGAAATACATAAGAAAATCCTTATGAAATGTAGAGTTTCAGATTTTGCAAAGATTACGTTTTTTATATTTCTTGTTCTGAAGTACAAAAAAAAATGAGATTCTATAAAGTATGTGTGTATATATGCGTGCATTTATATGCTTTAGTTCTAATAAGATTGTTTGGTTTTGGTAGAAAGTGGTTACACTGAAAAATGTTGAAGTAACTCAAGCTGCTTCTTTAGACCAATACATTTGACAATGACAGAATACAACCTTGAGCTGATCTTTGTGCTGACGACTGTGTTTTCTGTAATGCAGTCTTAAATGCCACCAATGCCATCACCTTTTTCATGTGATTTTTTGTATCACAGGCACCATTTGTACTAATGAATCAAATAGTGATCAGGAACCTGCTTCCAAGCGTGACAATAGATGCTGTGGTGCAGTTGGAGGGCGTATCACTAACGGCTCTTGCCCTTCATAAATAAGCAACTAAATCTAAATATCTTTTGGTCTCTTCCTCACTCGAGCCAAAACTGTTTCCACAGCTTTTAAAAAGTTCAAAAGCATGGAAAGACAAGGGGCAGTACTTTGGACTATGCTTCAGTTCTTTTTTAGTTTGCTCATATAGATGTGGCTGTAAGCCTACTGAATGGGGCTTCAATCTCCTTCTCAAATGTATGTTTTTGGTAAGAACAAACAGGCCTTGCAACAGTAAAGTTGGAGAAGAAATAGCAAAAATCCTTCAGGAAGAGAAATGCTGGAAGGACCAACGAAGTCTCAAAACATGAATGGGTTTGTTCACATAGCTTTGAATAAACATTAATGGAATTCTTGGGATTGATCTAGCACTAAAAAAGAATTGTGAGATAGACTGCACCTGATCAGATATCCTGAATTAGATTCCTAGACTAAACACCAAAAAACTTCCAGACCAACCTTATACTCATCCACCTTCCAGACTTTAAGTCATTTCATAAAACTATTCTTTCAAGCAATATTTAATCATGAAGCAGTCTTGTTCTTTTCAGAACATGAGTGTGTATTGAAGTTACACAATCAGTTTTTTAGCTCCTTTGTAATAATATATATGGCAATTTTGTGACATATCCATTATCACATACATACAGCATTCAGCTGATGATGATTTATGCCTCCCACTGCTGCTGTCAAGTCAATGATGACAAGTTTCCTTGTCTTATTCTTCAGTTTTCTGCCATAGCAGCCATAGCATAGATCCTCCTGTTTATTTGACAGTGGTAAGGAGAAGGTGCCAGCTGCATCCCATCTGATGGGAGCCCTTAAAACAAATATTGCCCTAGCACAAGGAATTCAGTGGCAGATCAGGTTATGTTTAAAAAGGTGTAACTATCTTTCTGTATTGACATAATTCTTCAGTGTTTATTCTCCTTTCAAAATAGTTTATAGTTTCAAATATTGCATTGTGACCCTGAAATAGAAAGCTACTACAGTGAAGTGAGAGAACTGGAGGTGACTTGCCAAGATAACATTGCTTTCTAGGATTTGGAGAGAATCCAGGCTCATGCTGCTGTTGCACGCATATAAACTATGCAAATACCTGCACAGAACTAATGCACCAGACTCAAGGGGTTTCCAGATCGGAGAAAGAGCAAAGACATTTTGCAATGAGGAGAAACAGAGAATGCAGCTAAGAGAGAAAGAGACTTTGCCACAAGGCTACTAGCAACATCAGAGATGTGTCAAGGACTCTGCAGAAGCAGCAGATCTGCTGCAGGTTTAGTTTCCAACTCATGGGGGAGAGTGGGATGAGTGATGGGACAGAAGAGAGAGGAAAGTGTTTGTTTACCAGCTGCAGTTGTGACCACTGACCTTGCTCTTGAACATAGAGTTGGTTAGAGAGCTCCTCTGAGATCCTTCCTGGTCTAGCCTGTGTTGATTTTATGAAAAAAAAAAAAAGGAAAAAAAATCTCCCTTGATTTAAAAATCTTTCTCAAAAATTGTTCAGTTGTCCCAAAGTCTAATCATTATCACAATTCGAAAAGTGCATCCTGTTTGAGTTCTGAGTTCACTGAACTTCACTTTTCAGCTCTGCTGGATTGTAATCAAGACTACTGTGTTTTTTTTTTTTTTTTGAGAAGTGAAATAGGTAAAGCTTCTCATATGTTATACCATGGGGCAATTTCCAATCACTTAATCACAGTGGTTCTCTTCTCAAACTGCTGCTCAGCTTTTACCTTTCAGCTGTAAGTACCAATCCCTCCCACCAACATGCTACATGCATTTTCCCACTAGAGTCTAAAACAATAGTAATAAAGCCTCTCTGCTTCCAAGGCAAGAAACTACTCCATAGGCTACTGCTAACAACAAATCCACTCTGTGATGTTTTGCAGTGTTCTGTTACATTTCTGTGAATGTAGTTATTGCATTTTAATACCAGTGTCTACCATGCTGAATTTATGCCGTTCTACTTTTTGATCAAATTTTGCACACTACTACAGCCAAATGCTCTGCAGAAGTCTCTGTCACATGAACACTATTACCATTATCTGTTCATCAGAAAGAAGAAATAGAGTTATTTTGATGAAATTACTTTTCCCCAAATCTGCACTGACATATTATTTATAATAAATGTTGTTGTCCAGCTGAGAAACATTGAGTGCTATGTCCAAGCACCTTTTCAACTCATTTTTCAGAGTGCAGTTTACTGCCAAACCCATATAACAAAGCAAGACTGTATTCCTAACTTAGGCACTGCCAGGTCTCAGAAGAGTCGTTTGACTCCCTCCATATATGCCTTTGGAAACAAATATTTCTTCACATAATGGCATCAGTCTAGTATCATCCGAGACACCCTAGAGTATATAAAACATCTGTGCAGAGTTTCTGATGTGGCATAGAATCTAATGATAACCTCTACTCTACTGTGACAGCAGAATGTCAGGCAGGGTGTCTTAGGCACTCTCAATGACCTGAAAGGAGGTTGTGACAAGGTGGGGGTTGGCCTCTTCTTGCACGTAACTAGAGACAGAACTAGAGGGAATGACCTCAAGTTGTGACAGGAGAGGTTCAGGTTGGGTATTAGGAAAAATGTATTCTCTGGAAGATTGGTCAGACACTGGAATGGGCTGCCCAGGGAGATGGTGGAATCACCATCCATGGAGGTGTTCAAGAAACGTTTAGATGTGGTACTTAGGGACACAGTTCAGTGGGCAATATGGTGGTAGGTGGACGGTTGGACTAGATGATCAGAGAAGTATTTTCCAACCTTTATGATTCAATGAAATGGCAGCAAATGCTCTTGTGTTTAAAGATAAATTAAGGCCTGAGTACTTATATCACATGAGCTGGCTGCTCCTAGTCTCTGCAGCCTGTATTGACCGGATCTCCACTTGAATGGGAGCTGAAGTATCTACCTTCCCTATGGTAAAGCATAGGCAGAATTGTTTAAGCACCTCTGTATAGAACTGAATATTGTTTCACTGTTTTGACAGCTGGCAATAATTAGGCTGCATCTGAAGTAACCAGAAGGTATAAGCTGTACTGTGCCACGTAGATCTGATTCCTTGCAGGGTCAGAAGGCATGGCTCACATTCAGCCCATCATGATTTTCAGTTTGCCCAGATCGAGCGCAGATTTTGAGTTTGCTCTATTTCCTTTCAGAGTATGGGAGAAAATAAAATTTGAGGAGGTATAGTGGATTTACTGCTGAAAAACAGTGATCAAAACGTTTGCAACACGCTATTTTCAAAACTTCATGCTTTCTTTTTTCTTTCACGTCCCAAAAAGACACATGTTTCTTACTGAAAAAACGTAGGGCTATGTCTTAATAGAAGAACATCAAACATCAAACATAAACTGCTCTATTAACAGCAGTTTGCTACCACGATTTAGCCCATCTGGAAATATCAACCATAATGACATCTGAATATTTCACTGCATATTTTTTCTGGACATGGGTATCCATTTCTGTCTGTGGATGTGTACAAGTGGACTTGTGTGTATGTGTTAGCATCTGAAAAATAACAGGAATAAAATATGTGACAGTCATCTGTTGATAAATGAACTGGCTAAATTCAGTTCAAACTTATGTCCCCAAATTACCTGTGAGAAGAAAAAAACAAGTATTAGAAATGTCAGCACAATGGTAAGCTACATGAAAGAATGCTATAAACTATGCAAGTTAGAACATAAAATGAGAGTACCTCTTCAGTGAGGGAAGTCCATTTTCACCTGGCTTTGGCATTGCATTCTTCAGAGATAAATTACCTTCAGAAATTACTTCAAATCCTAAAAAAAATAATAATAATAAAAAAATAAAGGTATAAAATAAATCCAGATTATGATAATTAAAATCAGAAAGAACTTCACTAATTTAGATTTTAATCATTTTTAAAGTAGAATCTGTCAAAGAAACAGCTGAGTAGAATGTTAACCAGAAAATGCTCTCACAAAGATGACCTTTTATCATGGATCAGATTAAATCAATTAGTGTTATAGTTAACTAGATATTTGTAAATCCAGAGGCAATTTTCATTTGTGGGTGAATGGAATGCACTCCATGAATAAATCACATTCATTTTATTTTATGTGCTTGAAATATGGCAGAATTGCCACATGTATCATGAGATTTGGTGTTTCTTCCCAGTATACCAACTTCTCAATGCATTCATTTTTAAACTGCACTGAATATTAGTGCTATATTTAATTATAATCCATGAATCCTAAGCAGTACTGCTGTTCCTTCACACAAAATTGCTGTAAGGAAGTATTCACTGGTTTGATTATTTTCTGCTTCCCATATTTATGTTTGTCACTCTTGCTGTTACCAAAATACAGCTTTGTTATTTTTCTTTTAGGAATGAATGCATGCTATTAACCCATGATAGCAATGCAGCAGACAAGGAGGGAAATCTGGTTTTGTTTTAGCAGTACTTTTAAATAGTGAAATTCCCTAACGGGCTAAACTGATCAATTCTGAGGTTCAGAATTGTGTTTAGGGACCACCACGTTTGTATAATTCTTTTCTTAAATTTGTATGCCATTTGTTCGAAATGTTGTTGAAATCAGTGCAAACTTTTGCGCTGACTTCCATCAATTTTTGTTCATGGTCAAGTTGTTCACAAAGGTCTGACCCTAGGTCTTCTAGCTCCCATGAAGAATAGGATTTATAACTGAAGATCAGCAACAATTTAGTACTATCTCTCGTCACCTAACTTTCTGCAGCTAATGATGGGAAACGACTGTAGATTAGAGCACTGACTGGTGAACACTGGACTTGCAGTCCTGCACTATGGCCTCTGTACAGTCGGCTCTCAGTGTGTGAGCTCCATTTACTCACTGACAGTTAGCACAGCTTTCATGTAATATGTCCTCTTGGAATTCTAAACAAAAGACTTTGTGTCAGGCTCCAGATGGAGACTACAGACCCTCTCTCAACCTAATGATCTTCACTATCTATCCACACATCCAAGTTGTGCTGTCAGTTACAGCTAATAGTATTCAGCTGCACACTGATCTTCATCAAGAGAGCGCATTATCCCCAGCAAAGTGTCTTTTGTGTTTACTGGGAATACATATCCTATCACTCAGTCCTGAAACAACTTCTTTTTCCCTTGCTGATAATCTTTACATTTTTAACTTCTAATTAATTGCTGAGATGATCACCTTGAAACAGAATTATCTAGGCATGATGGTGAACAGAGTGAAATCTGAAGATACTGGGGGAGAAAGTGGGTAACAACAATTACACAGTGCCACCAAAATCTGCCTATAATCAATGGGTGGGCTTGTACAAATAATAAGCTTGAAAAAGGCATCAAGAAACACCAAATGCTGGAACTAGGCTTGCTAATGTTCTGTACACACTTGAATTAAGTGGTGACTAAAGAGCTGAACCAATGAGGACGCTTACTGGGCTAGAAAGATGTAATTTCAGAATACAAATGCCAAGTACATATATAGAGCAATAAATAAACACTGCCATCTCCCACTGGTTTGAGAAACACAGTATGCTTCAGGTTTGCTGCAGTCATTTTTGCTTCAAGGTTTCCCTTAATGTTTTTAGGTGTTTTGATATCTCAGTTTAAAGAATTAGCTATTATCTAATGTAGCCAGCATAAAATGTTTATTACATAAAGCTCTTGGTTGTTTCATTTGAAATAAGCTTTTGTGAAGTACTAGAATGAACAGATTCTTCCAATTATTCTTCAGTTTCTGAAGTACCTGAATAATTAATAAATGCTTCTCTACAAATAGAGACCCTGAGATACCAAATTCACTGCACATACCAAAGGCTCCCTCACACCATACTGTCTTTTTAACCCTCTGTGCCTGTTCTGTTCCCAGTCCCTCACTAGGCTCTTCAACATATTCCCATTCTTGAACTCCTTTTAAGATTAGTCCAATAAAAAAAGTGGAATAACCATTCAGAAGGAGCCCTACTTGCTTGGGAAAAGTATTTCCTGTCTTTCTCGTTTCCTATTCAATCATGCTGAGGGCTCTTAACTGGGTCTGGAGGACATGGTGAGCATTGCTGCAGGATATACAAGTTCTCCTCTGTGAGTAGTTTCCATTTTGTACTCAGGTAATTGAGAGAACTAGCAACTGTTCATTGCTTTCTTTCACATCCGAACATGTCTTTCTGCACACTGGTCTTCCATAATCAAAGTAAGATCAGATCTCGTGAAGCAGCTACGCCTTATGATCTAGAGATGACTTCTTGTTACATGGCTAGAAGAAGAGGATTTTCTGTTTCAGTGATAATATGAAAAAGCCTCTTTTTTTTTGTTTCCTCTGATGAGGATGACAAGGTAAATGTAAAAGTGAAAGCAAAAAATAAGCTACTATGCCATATTTGAAATTAATTCATTTATGCAATTTGTTTTCTGCCTCATCTGTTCCATCAAAATTACATGAATGAGAATTGCCTGCTAAAAGACTGGCATTGGTCATAAGGTTCCTTTTTGTCTGCTCACTGCATGTCTTTCAGGTCCATGGTGCCCATCTACAATTCTTCTTTGCAGTTAAGCTAGTGTGTGAGGGAAGCTGGAAAAGAAAAGATGGATTTGAGTAATTGATTACACTAGTTCAAATCTGGAATAGCTCTTCTGACTTCAGTGGAAGACTTGTCTCTAAAGCAGTGGAGAGTAGCTTGTATCTTGATGCCTCACTAGCCTGTTTCTGCCACCACAGGTAATCTCTGTGACTCACATATGTCTGTATGGAAAGAATATTAAGGGGAAGGATGAGTGAGAGACTGTATTTGCAAACAGCTGTTGGAAAAAGAAAAGAAAAAGAAACCACAAAAATCTTCCTTTGTATTCTCAGTTTTACTTTCTGTGAAACGGTACTCAGAAAAGATCTCATGCTCTGGAAGACTAATTGCACTGCATAGACTTAGTTGTTAAAATGAGCTGATTTCTGCCTAAGACAAGTCCCTTTTCCTGTGCTAGAACTTGTTAGCATTTTACAGATCAGGGAGAAGTGCCAGCTAGGCACTATTAACCTTCATTAGCAATTGATTATAAATAACAGTTATGAATCTGAATCAGCGTAAGAAACTAATAAATTCATCCTTATCATGAATGAAAATGACTAATGAATATGGCCTGTACATAACCAAACAATGTAAGGTCACTGTAACTTATTAAGCAAAATAATGGATAATGTGAGATTCTGGTTTGGACCCTACTCACACTGAAGTCAATCAAAAGGTTCCTGATACTCTTCAGCAAAAGGAAGCATGGCACTGTTTTCTTTGTCATGGAAGACATATATGTATATATAATATATTTGAACCAGTCTTCTGTGACAGATAAAAGATGAAGAGATACTCAGGGAATGCTGACAAATAGATGGATTGAGACTATCAGCTACCTAAGATGTTTAGATGTTAGATTCTGGACTTTAGACTTTATCAAAACAGCATTAGGGAGATCAACAGTGAAACATCCACATGATCAATAAGCTGTCAATGATTAAGGTAATAATTCAGGGATGCTTGTGAAAGAATAATCCCAATTTGTTGGGAAAATAAGTTCTGGACATTTACATGAGTCTTGTTACAGCTGTATGCATTTTAGTTTTTTTTAAAGAGTTTTTTTTTTAACTGCTTTTTAAAAAGAGATTGTATAATAATAATACCAGCAATTAGATTCATAAAATAACAGAATGGTTTTGGTTGGAAGAAACCTTATAGCTTATCTAGTTCCAATACCCCTGCCATGGGAAGGGACACCATCCACTACATGAAGTTGCCCTTGACCTGCTAGCTGCGCCTCTTTTGATGCAACCTGGGATACAAATGGCATATTAATTAGTTATTACTGTTATGATACCATGGCGTTTCTCAGGAGACAGGATCAGGAAGATGAACAGATTTTCTCCTTCCTAACATTTTAACAATTAGCAAAATAGGCATCATCCTATTCCTGTTTTGCTATTGATCTGAAGGGATTGTGTGAGAAGGTACCTTGCCTAGGGAATTAAGATCCTCCCTCTACCTTTGAATGAGTGAAAACATCTTTCCTTTCATGTTTCTTTCACTTACCATTTTTGCTGTGCACCTGCAGTTTGCAGGGAAGTAAGACCAGTGTCAAATCCCAGCTGCGAGTTAGCATCATATGCCTAGTCTTGTTGAGACAGCAAAACAAAGCCTTCCAATGAACAAATGTATAGTTACTCTTGGTGCTGTCTAAGTGCTCTGTTTCCATTGGCACAATCTTAGAGTCCATCTTAAAGTTTTATTATGAAGCTGAAAAGCAATACAATGGAAGAAGTAATTCATTCAACACATTTGAATTATGTTGGTAATACAAAACAAACAAGGAGCACTGTGTGGTGACACAGAGGAAGGAATAAGCAATTGCTGATGCGGTTTAGGATTTAAATAATCTTTTTGCTCTGAGATACAAAGCTTTTTTTATTCAGACTTAATCACCTTCTACTGACACACACATTTTCAATTCCACTTTGAAGTGTGAGAGCAGACCCTCTCCAGTTTTGTGGGAACCCAGTCGCGTTCAACATAGTTTCCACTTTGCCTTGTCCATGGCAAGATCCAGCTTACAAACCCCCCAGGACCCCAACCTTGAAACCTTTATTTTCTGTGGAGACAAAGGGAGCTCTATAGGAACTGAGGCTTTGGGTTAACTAGCCCCCTTTTCTGATTCCCTCCCAGGGTTATTGGAGAGCAATACTAATAAATCGTAGTTTTGATTTTCATGACATGCTCTTTGTCTTTATTACTGCTTCTGCAGCAAAGTCCATGTGGCAAGCCTTTGTAGTGCAGGGTCTTGTTCCCAAGGAGTGTCTATGCCAAGGTCAGTCAAACACTAAGGGAAGCCAAAATAATAGAATGAGGAATTATTTTTAAGGAAAAGCCAACTAGATATAGGGAAAGTAGCAGAGTTAGGGCTCCAAGAAGGATTTAATGTGGATTGGGTGGAAGCTCTGCAGATGAATTCAGAAAGTTCGTACTATACATAAGAAGAATATGAAAGAAAATACAAAGGTGATAACATGCCCTCTGCTTTAATTATGCAAACACTATTTACTTGTGTGGAATTCTTCTGTCTCTTGTAAAACAGAAACTCACGACTTTTCAGGGTTTCAATTCATCCCACCTCCAGAACAAACTGATTATACAATATGACTAAGCACCTCTCTGGCTGTGCTGGCAACCTCTCCACACTTTTCCCTTCATTTCTGGCATCCTGGTGTTTGTATGAGGGGAAAAAGCTGCTTATGGCTGTCACTGAAAGGTTATCGCAGAATTGTGAGCTTCCATAGTGCAGTGCCTCTCTATCCTATCCTTCATTTATGTGGTGGCTGCAAAAAGGTAGTTCTATCAGTTAATGCTTCCTGGATTCTTCTTTGCTCTCTTACCTTCATGCCTCTTGGATTTTAGAAGATCTGATCCACATTGCTCTATGAAACAAACATACAAAAGAACAAACAACAATGAAAAAACCTTACAAATTTCTTCCTCAGTAGTAGTACTCAGTAGTAGTACTCTTTTCTCTTGTTTTCCTGTGCCCCAGAATTGGGATTTTCCTCTGTTCAATAAAGGGGAATCTATTATCCATAACTTTCTTTCAAATTATTGTTCTTTATTCCAGTGATTTGTTTAGCTGACATTTTAATAGTCAGTAATTTGTTCTCTGTGGGTTCTAATGCTGGATTTATTGTAAAGTATGTGGTGGGAACAATTAAGCATTTTAAAATTGCAAACATATATCATTTCCTCCATATTTTAGATCAGGTAATGCCTGCAGTTTTCCTTGAAAGAAAGCATTTTCTGCATCGAGGATACAAATAGAGAGTTTTGAAGGAGTGGGGAGTTTATCAAGGACACAAGACTTTGAAAGAATCAACCCCATCAAGGCAAACCAGCCTAGTAAAAGCTAAATGCCTGCTTTCTATCTCAAGTTAATCCATTGATCACTGTGTACTTTTAATCCACAATCCCACTCAGTATTAGAGATTGCATATAAATTCAAAACATGGATGGAAAAAAGCCCTGTCATCAAAGTAAGTCTCTGCCTTTAAATCTGTGTGGGCTGCATGGAGGGATTAGGTTCCTTTAAACATACAGTAACTGTTGTTCTTGAAGGACTAAAGCACCTTTTCCTGGGCATGTGAGTCACAGTGGTTGTATTGCATTTCTCCAGGATCATCAACATTTTTTAAACCTTTGCTGTGGCTTTTAGCATGCTGGAGGCATATTAATAACCCATAATATTGTCCTTCCCATCTATAAGTTTTGAACAGGAGAGACAGACTTAATTTCCTATGTGTACCAATAATAGAAAGTTTGAATGGTTTCTTTTTGCCTTCACAAGCTCAACACCTTTTTTGTTTCATAGGAAATATGAAAAACTAATTTCACAGAATTAACTTGAAAATCCTTCTCTGAATAATTCATTTTGGAACATCTGGCTGACTCATAGAGGCTTTGCTGCTGCAAGAAACTTCCAAGCCTCAAAATTGCTCTGAACATATCTGCATTTCCTTTGATTATTAATACGATGGACAAGTTTCACAGTGGTTTGTGCCAACACAGAGTAGCTGTGCAAAGGAAATTTACTCTGAATGTACCTAATGTTGTGTGAACTACAAGTTTTCTACAACTGAAAGCTTTATTTTCACTGTTGTTGAACTCAAAAAGGGGTATCAATTTTGTTCTTACAACTAAAGCAGCTGTCTTGTCTTACTGTTGTCAGTATTAGACTATTTGGAATATTCTTATTACATATCTTGAATTTAAAATATTTGCTTATAGTCTAATCAAATGTAAGTTTTAAGTAACTTGTGCAGAAGCAAATTAAATGTATGGTTCAAGGCAGATATGCAGAGAAAAGTAAGAAACTTGAAATGTGCAGGCTGATAAAATTTGATAAGCAAATCATTTTATTGTATGAAGTCTTATCTCCTGAGACCTGTGCCCTGAAAGTGTGTTAAACAGCCTTTAAAAACACCTGCTAAGAAGCACCCAAACCAGCTTACAACATGACATTCAAAATCTAACACGTTTCTTTGGGCCCATTTGTTGTCTCTCAATGTAGTCTTCAAACAAACCTTCTTCCATTTGTGGCTGTCTGTAAAAACATCCAGTGGAAGGTGGAAGCGCAGGAATTAAGCACAGGTATTTAAAAACCTGTCAAGGGAATGAGAGGTTCAAAGGTGAGAGTTAATGTATATTAGCCAAGTGTATATTAACATTAGGTTTTTTAAGTTCCCACATGGATTTAGTGTATTAGCTGCAGCCCAGAGAAGCTTCTGATTTCCTCCAGGAATGTGCAGGCCCAGCATCACACAGGATCCCACCTCAGGCCTCACTCAATTACAAGGGCAGGGGCTGAGCCTGCATAGCTCTGCTTTTCACAACAATCACAATTCCCATGGAAGCAACAGCTACGTTAGTCCTGAACTACTTATGGCCTTCAGGTAGAACCACTGCAGAAGGCCCTCCTGAGCCAAGTTCTGCCTTTCTCCCCAGGGGAGCAAAAGGGGAACTGCATGAACGGACAGCCTCAGTGACTGAGAAAGGAGCTCAGGGTGCTAAAGACTACAAGGATGATTGTAGAGGCTTGGGCTTAAAGGCTTTCATTAGAGCTTTTTTTTTGTAATTGCAAAATACAACAGCTTGATAATGAGTCAAACTAAACAAAATACTCCCACCTTGAAGAGCTGAAACCTTGAAAAGGCTAGGCCTTGTGAAAAGTCATCAGACAGCACGGGAGGCTGGCTAAGATAGGAAGTGGGAGAAGTCTGCAGCAATTAGCCACAATGTGAAACAACCTGCTGAAGGCAGTGGCGACTGCTCCATCCTGTGTTTCTGGAGCCAAAAAATATCTCTGAATCTAGCCTGTAGACAACATAAGCACTTGGTGTGCTCAACGCAGAGCAGAGGAGCTGAGGGGACACCTCATGGCAACTGCACCCCCTCACAGGGAGCGGAGGGGCAGCGCTGAGCTCTGCTCTCTGTGTCAGCCACAAGGCCCGAGGGAACAGCATGGAGCTGTTGGGGAGGGGCAGCTGGGGGTTAAGGAAAGGGTCTGCACCCGAGGGCTGTGGGCATGGAATAGGCTGCCCAGGGCAATGGGCACAGCCCTGAGTGCCGGAGTTCAAGGAGCGTTTGGACAGTGCTCTCAGACATAGTGTCTGATTTTGGGTGGTCCTGTGTGGGGCCAGGGGCTGGACTTGATTATCCTTGTGGATCCCTTCAAACTCAGAGCATTCAGTGATTGTATGATTCTGTACCTTGCCCTTCTGCATGGCTATGATTTTTTTCTGAAACACTAGCAATGCAAAAGGAAAATTTTCAGACTGGAAAAATAGATGCCAGCAATTGTTTCATAAATATGTTTATGGAGAGAAATAGGTTAGAGGAGAGGAAGGCTATAAACCTCTGAAAGACATATTACAGAAATCTTTGTGCAAAGCACTACCTAGACTTTCAAAAAATGATCGTGAAATTGCAAAAATTCTCATTAGGCTGAAATACTGGCCCAGTAAAGAGCTTCTTATAATAGACATGCTTTCAAGAGTACTGATAAACAGTGAAAGGAAGAAGCTGCAGGAAGAAGAGTTTGAAGTAAATGTGATTTAAGTGCTACCTATTACTGACACAAAATCTGACAAGTTCAAACAAGAAATGTAAAATGAGCCAACTACACAGGAGCTGGAGAGAGCCATCATAGGCAGAGGCTAACAAAAGAATTGCCTAAGCACGACCAAGTACACAAAGACTTTGAGATTATGGACAAGGAATAGCTCAGAGTGATGAGATTTTTTTGTTAGAAAGATTGTCACAATAGCGTATCATAAAAGTTCATTAATGTGGTGCAAAATCCATAAGAAATCTTGAATAGAGCAGAGCTCGCAGAATCCAGTGCTGCTCACAGAACTCTGTCCAGCCACAAACAGTGCTGCCGGAGATAAGGTACTCAAGTGTGAAATCTGCAACACATTCAGGGAAAACATGCCAGAGAGCCAGTGATGCTGTTTTATTCCTGATTACCCTGAGGCCGTGGATGGCACAGTCCAAATGAAATACTACACATCTTAAATACTTGAATCCATAGTAAGGGAGTCACAACACACCTTACATAATTTTTCTGAGTTAATCGGTTTCAGAAGTTAGGGAAAGGGAAAAAAGCATCTTACTAGCACCTTCTGAGAAGCCACATAAACCAAATGTAAGCAGCCCTGAAATAAAGGCAAAGACCTATGCCAGGCAGCTGTCATCCTCTGGAAGACTGAATTTCAACCAGAAAGTATCACCACCATGCGTCAGTGATGGAGCTTATCATATCCACTTCAAGGCTAACTGGTGGACACTGAAGCAGAACCAAGGAAAGGTTGCAGTCCCATCCCTGTAAGCAAACAGAAAGTTTGTGTCACCCATTTAGTGTCCAGAGGGGCCAAACATATTAAAGAAATGACGTGCTTTGCTTGTGGATATGGGAGCTGACTGCAAGTTAGTGAGTGCAATGTTATAGTGTGTTTTTGACCACTTGTAGAGACAATCTCAATGTCTGTATGCAAACCTAAGCACAGATTTACTGGGGGTTATTGTAGCTTCATGTGGCTCAGTCCTGGCTTTCATGCTGTCCCTATTAGAACATCATGTACTTAGGGGCGTGGAAAATGAGGGGTATCCAGCTAAGACCAAAGTTATGCAGTGTTTTACTGAGCTCAGGAACAGCTCTTGACAGCTGCTACTAGAACTATGCAGACTTGTGTTTCTGTGTTAGTGGAGGATGCAGTAACACTCCTTGGGTCCCACACCAAGCACAAGTTCACATCAGCTGCAGAGGGATCACTCACACCAGTGCTTGCACAGTCACACCACTTGGAGGTGCAGCTGATGTGAGCCAGGCTGGGAAGTGTTCTGGCTTTTCTTTTGAATTGATCTGCTCCCTCCCCTCAATGGATTGGAAACATTGAGGCCACAGTGTGTAGCAAGGGGAAAAGCCATTCTGAAAATGTCTTCTGTCTGGTCAGAGGACTAAGGGTAAAATCACTGTACTCCAAAATGGAGAGTATGTGTGAGTTTCAAGAAGTTCAAATATAACTTTTCATAGAATCCTCAGAGTTGGAAGGGACCGTTAAAGGTCATCTAGACCAACTCCCCTGCAAAGAACTGGGACATGCACAGCTAGATCATGTTGCTCAGAGCCTGGTCCAGCCTGGCTTGAAAGTCTCCAGGAGTGAGTCATCCACCACCTCTCTGGGCAACCTGTTCCAGTGCCTCGCCACTCTCACTGTAAAAGACTTTTTCCTTATATCCAAATTAAATCTCCCCTCTTTAAGTTTGAAACCATTTCCCCTTGTCCTTTCACCATGGACCCTGCTAAAGAGTCTGTTCCCTTCTTTCCTGTAGCTCCCTTTTAGCTACTCTAAGGCAACTATAAGGTCTCCCCAGAGCCTTCTCTTCTGCAGGCTGAACAGCCCCA
The DNA here is from genome assembly GCA_016647715.1 of Pavo muticus. NCBI lineage: Eukaryota > Metazoa > Chordata > Aves > Galliformes > Phasianidae > Pavo > Pavo muticus. The sequence continues at coordinate 831,332 of JACDJE010000253.1, read as the reverse complement.
GCTCTCTCAGCCTGTCCTCATAGGAGATGTGTTCCATCCCTTGCATCATTTTTGCAGCCCTCCTCTGGACACTCTCCAACAAGTCCATGTTTCTTCTATACAGAGGACTCCACATCTGGATGCAGTACTCCAGGTGAGGCCTCACCAGTGCTGAGTAGAGGGGCAGGATCACCTCCCTTGACCTGCTATCCATGCTCCTTTTGATACAGCCCAGGATACAGTTGGCTTTCTGGGCTGCAAGGGCATATTTTTGGCTCATGTCCACCTTGCCATCCACTAGCACTCCCAGGTCCTTTTCAGCAGGACTGTGTTCAATCCTTTTATCCCCCAGCTTGTATTGGTAGTGGAGGTTGCCTCAATTCAGGTGCACCTTGCACTTGGATTTATTGAACCTCATGAGGTTCACCTGGGCCCACTGCTCAAACCTGTGTCTCTGGATGGCATCCTGTCCCTCAGGTGTGTCGACCACACCCCACAGCTTGGTGCCATCCACAAACTTTCTGAGGGTGCACTTGACCCCACCCACTGTCAATGTCATTGATGAAGATATCAAAAAGTATCAGCCATGGCACTGACCCCTGGGGAACATCACTTGTCACTTATCTCCATCCAGACATGGAGCCATTGACCACCACTCTCTGGATTCGATCTTGCAGCCGTTCTTTGTCAAAGTCCACCCATCAAATCCATATCTTTCCATTTTGGAGAGAAGGATGTTGTGGGGTACCATTTCAAAGGCCTTACTGAAGTCCAGATAGATGACATCAGTGGATCTTCCCTTATCCATTGATTCAGTTACATCATCATAGAAGTCCGCAAGGTTGATTGAGCAGGATTTGCCCTTGGTAAAGCCAAGCTTGTGCTCCTGTATCACCTCCCTGTCTTCCATGTGCCTTAGCATAGCTTCCATGGTCTTTCCCAGCATAGAGATGGGACTGACAGGTCAGTAATTCCCAGGGTCACCCTTTTTACCCTTCCTAAAAATGGGTGTGATATTTCCTTTTTTCAGTCACCAGGGGCTTCACCTGATTGCCATGACTTTTCAAATATCGTTGAGAGTGGCTTGGCAACTACATCAGCCAATTCCCTCAGGACCCTGGGATGCATCTCATCAGGACCAAGAGACTTACTGATGTTCACATTCTTCAGGTGGTCATGAACCTGATCTTCACTTACAGCATGAAGGTCATTGCTTCCCCAGTCCCCTCCTTCTAAACTAATCATTCGAGGGCTGTGTGATGACCAGAGAAGACCAAGGCAAAAAGATTGTTGAGTACCTCAGCCTTCTCCTTGTCTGTTGTTTCCAACAGTTTTATTATGCCTTTATAGGTATTTTACTTAGAAAGGAAAATATGTTATTTTTTCTCTATTTTATTTATTTATTTATTTATGAACAGATAAAAAAAAATAGACTGCTTTACTGGCATTAAGGTTATCTTTTACTAGTTCCTTTTTCCTGGAAATGTTTGCTCTGATGTAAGGCAATGGTTATGTCATTGTACTTGTGCCCATCCTAGGGAAATTGAGTGATTTCCATTATCCTGGTACGCATGCACTGTCTGCTACTAACCAAGGCCCTGATATTCATATTCTTTTAAATTCATTTTTGAGGACTCGAAATACTTTTTATATCCTTCTTTTTAGTCATATTAGGCAGTTATGTTGGGACAAACTCAAAGAGAATCCCTAATCATCTCCTGCATGAGCATTCGTGAATTCCATTCTGTAGCAAGAGCAGAGGTATGAGAATCTCTAAATCAGGTTAATGAGATTCCAGATACAAGAAAAAAAACTTATTTCTAGAAAACAACAACAAAAGCCCCCCTGAAAGATAATGACGTAAGTGCCAGAAGTTTTAAACAAGTAGTCACGGTGATGAATGACACACTGCTCAAGTAACTGGAAGAGCTTGCAGTACAATATAAATATTAATTTTCCAGCATTGATATGTACTGCATCAGTAAAAGTTTAGAAGAGATGCAGGCAGATCTGACAAGGATCTGGAGTGCAGAGCAGCTTGACTGTGCAGCCCTCATTATGTTGTTTTATTGTAAGCTTTTCTGCATGTGATATATTTTCTCCTGTTTTGATGCCATAGTTCAAAGAATCTCCTCTGCGTTCCGTCTACCTAGAAAGGGGGAAGGTACAAAGGTACAAAGATTCAGATGAGTAATTCTATCATTGCTCATGCAAATATAAGTGGTAATTCAGGAAATTAGAAAGATTTTTGAAAATAACTTTTTAAAAAAGTATTTTAATGATATTGCAAAGTATTATCTACAGTGTAAATTGTACTTGAGGAAGGGTGGCATGAACTAATGAGGTCAAAAAGACAGGTCATCTAGTCATCTAGTGTCACCAATATACGTATTGTTAGAGGAATATCTGGCAGTGCTCACACAATCACATTATTTTGTCAAGTATATCTGAAAAAAAAAATCCCCTTTCATTTGAAATTAATTTTATCAGCCCTCTTTTGCCTTTTGTTTACCTTTTAAAAATATATGGTATCTGAACAATTTTAAAGTACTTTAGATCTTAATTATGTTTTTTTTTTTTCTGTCTTCTTCACTAATTATTCAAAGCTGACTCTTCGACTCTTCTGCTGCCAGGACCCCCTTGAGCACATTGGCATCAATGTAGCATTGCTGAATTCACTGCAGAAGAAAATTAAAGTTTCTGCAGTGAAAAATATTTGAACTAACCGCAGAAGTATGAGGAATGGATAGACTTCAGAAATCTCAATAAACTTGAAAGTCAGATGACTTTATTGATTCATATTAACTAGATCTTATTTATATTGTTCTGCTAAATTAAATAAGCTTTCCTGAACCTTTGGTTTCCACAACACTGTTTACCTGTCACTGGCTAGTAGTAGATATTTTAGGAAGAGATGGAACAAACCCTGGAAAAGATCTTTATGAAAGAAAACACCTCCATAATACCCTTTATCAGTCCTTAGGCAGTGTTTATCCAAAGGAAGAAGGGGTTCTATTGGTGCTATTTAAATTAAAGTTATAGCAAATCACTAAAACTAAAGAAAGATCAATGGATTGGAGTCTGTTTCCTCATTTATCCACACACTGCCGATTGGATTTCTTTTCCAATAGGATAAACCTTTTGAGATTTTACTAGATTTTCCAAGATGATGCCCAGGTCTGTTACACATATATTACTAATGCATAACCCAGAAGCACGTCTGGGTGTTTCAAGTGATCCCCTTCAGTGCTCATTACCTGGCATTTGAGAAGAGCAGAATTTAATTTGGCATCACACTCCCTCAGCACCTCCTTTCCCAAGGTCCTTCTGATATTCTTCAGGCTAGTCTCTATCCTTGAGTAATTCAAATTATTTTGTGTCCCGTGGAAATATCATCACCTCAGGCTCCTGGTGGTTTGAAGGGCAAACTAAGAGAAGGTTCAGCTTATACTTTTATATTCTTTCTAAGCATCTACTCTTGGTCAGTGTTGAAGCAATGAGCTAAAGAGACATTTTATGTTGCTGTTTTTCCAGTCTCAAAGTCAGCCAGTCACCAGTATCCTAAATTATTAACTGTTTCACCACAAAAAGTAGGCGAGACCCTAAGATTATGAACACTCACAGTGAATCATAGAATCATAGACTGGCTTGGGTTGGAAGGGACCTCAAGGATCATCAAGCTCCAACCCTCCTGCTGCCGGCAGGGCTGCCAACCTCCACATTTAATACTAGACCAGTTTATCCATCCATCCATCCATCCATCCATCCATCCATCCATCCATCCATCCATCCATCCAGAGCCACTAACTAAATGGGTGAAGTTGTAATTCAGCAGCAACCATGCGTACATACAAACACATGGAAAATACCAGACTGTCTCACCAAAACTAGCTCATACCTCAGATTTGCTAAATTTGAACTGCAAAGCCAAACTGAGAAGATTCAGAACAATCTTTGCAGAAATTTGAAAACACCCACAGTATGGCTGCCGTGAAAAAAATAGGTGACACACAGGTCTAGTTTATGCCATATTTTGGTTATAACGTTGTCCATCAGGCTGACTGATGGAGAAAGATGGTCTTTGCAGAGTTGTTCATGCTGTGTCTGGAAACAGTCACAGGCAAGAAATATTTGAAATATTTGGTACATTTTTGATAATTTAATTATAAATGGAGAGGGAAAGTATCGATTCATGAACTATATAACATCAGTACCTTCTTGTTTCTCATTTTTACCTATGCTGCCTGTAGATGATCTTCAGAAAATCCAGGTGATTGATTGCTATCTTCTAGTTAAGAAAAGCATTGTAGACTTTATTCTGAGCATTTTACACTAAACTGTTCCTTAGCTAACACTGTGAACATAATCTGCTTCCACGCCAAATGGAATACCCAAAGGATACTATTTGTTACTTGTGAAACTCTTATGAGCAATCTGTGCATCATATTCATAGACTCATAGAATGGTTTGGGTTCGAAGGGTCCTTTAAGATCACCTAGTTCCAACCCACTGCTGAGAGACGCCTCCCTCTAGACCAGGTTGCTCAAAGCCCCATCCAGCCTGGCCTTGAATGCTTCCAGGTGGGAGCATTCACAACCTCACTGGGCAACCTGTTCTAGTGTCTCACTACCCTCACAGTAAAGAATTTCTTCCTGATATCTAGTCTAAATCTACCCTCTTCCAGTTATTAGTGACAATGAAAATGACTAACATTTCACAAAGAGCTTTTGTGCAGTCACTATTTGCTATTTATCTGCTAACCCTTGAGTCACTCTTTTCGTATAGATATAATTGTTCTGCTGAGGTTTCAGACCTGAATTTTTCACAGGTTTGACTGTAGGGAGACTGGAATAGAGTATCTCACACAGGGAAACACTCCCCTTCCAGGAAAGGCTGAAAATATTTAACAACAGTAATATTTTTGGCTCATATTAATCAGATTCGGTATCAGAAAGAGTATTGTGGTAAAGGAAGGATAGTTCTTTGCTTAGGGGGTTATTTTTCTAAGTATATGATTTTTGGTGATTCATAAAAAACAAGTGTTCATGTCATGATAATTATGTTGTTCTGACACTGGGCATAAAGTAGTAATTAACAATTTTACTAAAGATGATACATTTATTTTTGCTAATTTTACTTGTGTGATAAGTTGCTTTAATGAAGCTCTGATAAATTTTAAAAAAGGTTATTTGAATGTCTGCCTTATCTTGCAAGCCAAATCTATTATCTGCAACTCACACTTGAATAAAATTTATACTTTAATTTTTAAAGTTTTGCTACGTATTTATCAGAGTCATTATTCACCTAGATTAAGAATTTCTCCTGACCTCCTGCGATATGTATGTTTGTTATCTCCTAGACTTTTCTGTCAGCTAGATGCTCACTTCCTATACATGCAACACTGTATTTGTGTAGAAGCTCTCCATAGCAACTAATGAGCTCCTGAGGGTAAGAAAAGCAATGAAGCTCAACTTTGATTTACAAAAATGCATCAGTCATTTCCCACCCCCCCTCCCCCCCCTTTTTTTTTTTACAGGGACTTTTAAAAGATTTATAATTCAGCTGTGTTGTCATTTGCATCCAGTACAATTGCCATAGGAAATTTAACCCTATCCTTAGCAGAATTGGAGACAATCTCTCTCTCCAGAGCTCCCATATACCTCAGGTACAGCTCCCTCTGCACTGATGCCTTCTTTATTCTGTAGTTCAGACAAATTTTGAAAGTCAGATGACCTCCTATTGAGGAGTGACACATACCAACTGAGCTGTGGTAGGGAAGACTTTTTTGGCTTTACTAAACCTACTGCACTATTTCTCCTGTGATAGTGGGCACCACTCAGTTTTTCTTTGACGCTGCTCTGCTTCTACTGCCATTGACATCTGGTCAAATGCGTGGCAGCTTGAATTCTGACCTTGTCAAAACACCATTCCCATCAGTGTGGAGCAGAAAAGACATGGGAAATTGGCCAAGGAAGGTCCCTTTCTAATAGCTACTAGCAAAACCCCCAAGCAATGTTGTTGTTGTTTTCTGATTGTTTTTTTCCTTTAATGTTTGTTTTTGTTTTTGCTTTAAAAATTGCATCTGAGCCTCAGGATCAATGTTCTTAAGTTCCCTCTTCAAAAGGAAACAAAGAGTAGGCATAAGAACATTCCAAATACATTGTGATGAATTAACTGAAGTTCTTAGGTTTCACTGCTGACCGCTTTATTAACTGGTACCTCACTATGTGCAATTGGCTTTGTAGTAAATTCTTCATAGGTGTCTCTATGAAATAGGCACACGTTGTTCTTTCATACTTCTCCACTATTTCCACAATACTGTTTTTTTAATTTCTCTTTTCGGTCAGAACAGAGAAGTATCCACTTTATTCCTTTCTCCATGATCAATTTATCCCCAAGATTTCCTGGAGAATCAAAACTATGCATCCTAAAAGACCAACTCAGACATTGTAAATGCAAAATATCAGCCTCCAACAAGCTTCTCTATCATTTACTTGCTAACCAGTGAACAAGTATGTGTTTTGGATTACATTCTGAGGTAGAGTCAACTTTTTGCTTCAAGTTCAGAAAAAAATACAATTGTTTCACTTTCCAGAAACTGTGAGAAAAGAAAGGGTAGTTCTGGTTTTCATGCACAACGTTCATTACAGGTGTATATTCTTGGTGTCTGGTAATAGAGTTATGATCAGTGAGAGTTCAAATACTCTCTTTCCAGTACTAGTAAGAAGGCGATATCTTTGATGAATCTTTCTGCGCATTAAGTAGAAATTAGTCAGTGCATTCCAAAATTATGTCAGGCTGACAGACACAAAAGAACACAGGTAGCAGAAATCTAGTTTCCTTAGAAAAATGGGATAAAGATCCTTTTAAATTCAGTCCTCCTTTTATTGTAAAGATTTCTTTTTTTTCTCTCTCTCTTATTGCCCTCAAAGTGTGATGGAACAGATGATTTCTTGCTGCAGATCTCTCTGCATTCAGTTGTATGTGCACTAGAAATCTGCAGTGAAATCTTCACCACTTTTAATGCCAGACTTGCTCAAATGTTATAGAGAAAAGGGCTAGACTAAGATAGATGGACAGTTCTTTTGTTTCTTCAGGTTATTATTATAAGTAGTGTTTTCAAATTATTCAACACCTTTCTTTCTAAATCCTAAGTAATCTTTTCTCTAAAGTGCATATAGCTGTTCTATTCATGACCCTTTATGTGGCTTCTCAGAGTTTAAAATGTATTCTGTTATTTATGCAATTTATTAGACCAGCAGATTATTATTTACCAACGTTATGAATCATGTCTGTGCTTTCATTGTATCACTCAATCAAAATCCCACCGTTTTTTTTTCTTTCACAATGAATAGTTTTATTTTTCTCTTGTGAAACACCAGCACTTGAAAACAATTAAAAATAATTCAGTTACTTTAAAATAAATTCACAGAAAACTGACTTTGTATTTCATTAAAATTACATAGCTATAATTTCAGCAAGTCATATACTTGTTGTATTTATATGAATTTGCATATTGGTCCAACGATGGGGTTTTTTGCAGCATTTCCACCCAGTTCTGGTTTCAGTACCTTTAAAACACTCATGGCTTTCAAGACCCTCGAGGAGAAGGTTCAGTGGGTGCTTGCATAGACATATTACTTAGCTATCAGTTTTAAACTAATCCAACAGTGTAGTGAACAATGGGATATTTCAGTGCACAAAACCTGCTGGTAAAAGCATACTGCCATAGGAGAAGAGAAGCACTTCAAGAGTTCAAACTTTTGAAAGGGTAAACTTGGCCTATTGTCTCTCCTGAACTGGAAAAATGCCACTGGAATCAATGGTCTGCCATAACAAAGAAATAGGCACTGAACTCTGAGGCAGGACCTTCAAACCTTCCTGCAGTTTCCACAAAGACCCCAAAATGTGGGCATTGGCTTTTACTTTTGTTCCTTGCTATGACAATGCTTGGCTGCTATGTCTATTGGAGCATTCTGGAGAGGAATACTAAAACTAGTAAAATACATGTAATTTCCCGATATTAAAGACCGAACTGTTTTTATCTGTGATAACCTAATGAACAATTTTTTTTCTTTTTACTTGCAAAGAGCAACATTGAGCTATTTCCTTGTCAGAAATCTTATGATCATTTGAGATCGTAAGGCATGTGGCATATGAGACCGTGAGGCAGTGCTAATGGATTGTGTATAACAAACCTATTAGCACTGAAACTGTCAGCAGTGAAACTCTTCATGATTTGAGACACATCTGCAAAATTTCTGTTTGATTCTCTTTACTGGAGGCCGAGTAAGGAAATGTCAGATGTTTTATTTTGAACATCTAATGAAGTTACATGCATTTTCTTCCTTTTGATGGCTTTTCCTTTTGTACTTACTGCTCCTGAGAATGGCTGAGGCAAACTTCATAGTTTTGCAGCTTTACTTTAAAGCAGACCTAGGAATTGAGATGTTGTATTTGCCAAAATCTGATAGTGCACTTCCATAAATATGTGAAATCAAACATTTCCTGAACTGGATCTGTAACGTGTGTGACATCATGCTATTTATATTACTGTGCTAGAGATAACCAATCCACAAGTGTATGGTATGATTCAGATAAGAATCAAGATGATAAATATTTATCTGACATTCCTTCATGCTTAGACTAAAAATCACTCCAGTAAAACCAAATTAAGCATTGTGCATATGGTGCCACTATTTGTCTGTTCAGTCTCTACACTGGGAAGGACTGGAGATGAAGACATGGCAGCATTTCAAAGCTCCAATCTTAGATATTACTGCAGAAAAAAATTGAGACACACATATCAGTTCTGCTAAATATAGGTTTCTAGCTGGTGACCTCATCTATGGGCCACAGAGAACAGCAGTGTTTGGCTGTAGAATACGTGGCAAGATGGCAAGAATCAAATGAAGAAAGAACAAAAATTTAAGTGGAAAATCAAAAAGATCATGGAGGGAAGAAAGGTGAGAGAACAATAAATGTTTCAAGCACATCGAGAGCAAGAGGAGAAGAGTAGTTTATTGACAAAAGAGGATTTTCTAGACGGTTTGCTTTCTCCAGAAATAGGTTCTTTATCTCCAAGTCTATGTAGGTAGATGGGGTAAAGACAGATACAGACAGGAACAGTGCTGGGAGAAAGAAGAGGTATCACAGAATCACAGAATCACAGAATCACAGAATCACAGAATCACTAAGGTTGGAAAGGACCTATAAGATCATCTAGTCCAACCATCCACCTATCACCAATGGTTCTTGCTAAACCATATCCCTCATCACAGCATCCAAACGTTCCTTGAACACCTCCAGGGTCGGTGACTCCACCACCTCCCTGGGCAGCCCATTCCAGTGCCTGACCACTCTGTCAGAGAAGTAGTATTTCCTAATATCCAGCCTGAATCTTCCCTGGCACAGCTTGAAACCATTCCCTCTAGTCCTATCACCAGTTACACGAGAGAAGAGGCCGACCCCCAGCTCACTACAACCTCCCTTCAGGTAGTTATAGAGAGCAATAAGGTCTCCCCTGAGCCTCCTCTTCTCCAGACTGAACAATCCCAGCTCCCTCAGCCGCTCCTCATAAGGCCTGTGCTCCAGACCCCTCACCAGCTTTGTTGCCCTTCTTTGAACACGTTCCAGGGCCTCAATGTCTTTCTTGCAGTGAGGGGCCCAGAACTGGACACAGTACTCAAGGTGCGGCCTCACCAGAGCTGAGTACAGGGGGACAATTACTTCCCTGCTCCTGCTGGTCACACTACTTCTGATACAAGCCAGGATGCCATTGGCCTTCTTGGCCACCCAGGCACACTGCTGGCTCATGTTCAGCCGAGCGTCAACCAACACCCCCAGGTCCATTTCCTCTACACAGTCTTCTAGCCACTCCGCCCCAAGCCTGTAGCGTTGCTTGGGGTTGCTGTGGCCAAAGTGTAGGACCCGACATTTGGTCTTATTAAACCTCATCCCATTGGCTTCAGCCCAGCTATCCAGCCTGTCCAGATCCCTCTGTAGGGCCTCGCTACCCCCAGGCAGATCGACACTTCCAGCCAACTTGGTGTCATCTGCAAACTTACTGAGGGTGCACTCAATGCCCTCATCCAGGTCATCAATAAAGATATTGAAGAGGACAGGCCCCAGCACCGACCCCTGGGGAACACCACTCGTGACCGGTCGCCAGCTGGATTTAGCTCCATTGACCACCACTCTCTGGGCCCGGCCCTCCAGCCAGTTCCTTACCCAGCCAAGAGTGTACCTGTCCAAGCCACGGACTGCCAGCTTCTGCAGGAGAATAGTGTGGGAGACAGTGTCAAAGGCTTTGCTGAAGTCTAGGTAGACTACATCAACAGCCTTTCCCTCATCCACCAGGCGGGTCACTAGATCATAGAAGGAGATCAGGTTGGTCAAGCAGGACCTGCCCTTCGTGAACCCATGCTGGCTAGGCCTGATCCCCCGGTTGTCCCGCACTTGCCGCGTGATCTCCCTCAAGACAATCTGTTCCATAACCTTCCCTGGCACCGAGGTCAGGCTAACAGGCCTGTAGTTCCCCGGGTCCTCCTTACAGCCCTTCTTGTAGATGGGAGTCACATTGGCAAGCCTCCAGTCTTCCGGTACTTCACCAGTCAACAAGGAGCGCTGATAGATGATGGAAAGCGGCTCGGCTATCACCTCCGCCAGTTCCCTCAGCACTCTCGGGTGAATCTCATCCGGCCCCATGGACTTGTGACAGTCCAGTTGGAGTAGCAGGTCTCTGACTGTTTCCTCCTGAATCGTGGGTGGTTTAGTCTGCTCCCCAGCCGAGACTACCAGGTCAAAAAGTGGAGTACCCTGAGGATAACTGGTCTGACCTTTAAAGACAGACGTAAAGAAGGCATTCAGGACCTCTGCCTTTTCCTTATCCCCAGTAGTCATATTCCCAGCCTCATCCAGTAAAGAATGGGGATTCTCCTTAGTCCTCCTCTTACTGTTGATATATTTGTAAAAGGGTTTCTTGTTTCTTTTTATCCCAGCGGCCAGGTTGAGTTCGAGCTGGGCTTTCGCCTTTCTGATTTTCTCCCTGCACATCTTAACAACTTCTCTGTACTCTTTCTGAGTTGCCCGTCCCTTCTTCCACAGGATGTAGATTCTCTTTTTCTCCCGGAGCCTCAAGAATAGTTCCCTATTCATCCACGCCGGTCTCCTTCCCCGCCGGCTCATTTTGCAGCTCAGGGGGACAGCCTGCTCCTGCGCCTGTAAGACTACCTTCTTGAAGAGCAACCAGTTGTCTTGGACCCCTTTACCCTCTAAGACTGAATCCCAGGGGACTCCCCCTACTAGTCTTCTAAACAATTCAAAGTCCGCCCTCCGGAAGTCCAAGGTAGCAGTTTTGCTGTTCTTCCTCCTGGCTCCACCAAGAATCGAGAACTCTACCATCTCATGGTCACTCTGTCCAAGACAGCCCCCGACCTCCACATCTTCCACCAGACCTTCTCTGTTTGTGAACAGCAGGTCTAGCGGGGCAGCTCCTCTCGTAGGCTCTCTCACCAGCTGCATCAGAAAGTTATCCTCCATACACTCCAGAAACCTCCTAGACTGCTTCTTCTGCGCTGCGTTGTATTCCCAGCATATGTCAGGGAAGTTGAAGTCCCCCATGAGGACAAGGGCCGGCGATCTCGCAGCTTCTGCCAGCTGCTCATAGAACACCTCATCTGTCTCTTCATCCTGGTTCGGCGGTCTATAGCAGACGCCCACCAATATGTCTGCCTTGTCAGCCCTTCCCCTGATCTTTACCCATAGGGATTCAACCTTATCATCCCCAGCCACAAGCTCAGTAGCATCAAAGCACTCTCTAACATACAGAGCCACACCGCCACCCCTTCTTCCTTGCCTATCCTTCCTGAAGAGCTTGTAGCCATCCATTGCAGCACTCCAGTCATGGGAGCAGTCCCACCATGTTTCCGTAATGGCGACTAGGTCATAGCTTGCCTGCCGCACCATGGCTTCCAACTCTTCTTGTTTGTTGCCCATGCTGCGTGCATTGGTGTAGATGCACTTCAGCCGAGCCCCTCGCCTCATCCCTAATCCCATTGCCGCTCCCCCAGGCTCATCTCTAGCAGGCCTGGTTTTATCCCCTACCCCCTTCATATCTAGTTTAAAGCCCTCTCTACAAGTCCTGCCAGCTCCTGGGCAAGGATCCGTTTCCCCCTTCGAGACAGGTGAGACCCATCAGCAGACCCCAGGCCAGGTGCCGAGTAGACCGCCCCATGATCAAAGAACCCAAAATTCTTGCTTTTGCACCAGCCTTTCAGCCACGTGTTTATAAGGTGTGTTCTTCTGGTCGTCTCAGCATCCTTCCCTGCCACTGTAGGAATACAGGCAAATACTACCTGTACGCCTGCTCCTTCAACTAACCTCCCCAGTCTCCTGAAGTCATTTTTCATAGTCCTCAGGTAGATTGAAAAATGAAGATTTCTAAGGGAGGGAGACTAAGTATGCATCTATTACAGGACAATCTAGTGTGTCATACAATATTAACTTTGATGGAAAATATGTCAATATGGGTTGGATTTAAAGACATTTTTCTTTAGTATGGAAAAACATGCATGTGGAGTCTGAAGACCAAGCTCATGAGAACAAAGCAGAATCTTTCAGCCTCATTGGTCATTGTATTCAATGGTTTATGAACGTGTGCAAGACTTTCCTTGTTAGTATGCTAACATACTAACTTGTCAATATGCTCCATACTACATACTCAACAGCTTGCTTGATGTTAATGTTCAAATGAAGGCTGCTGACTGGCTGACAGATGCTGAATGCTCTTCTCTCACATTTTATATCATCTTTAGTGCCATAAGTTCTTTTTCTGTGTATGTTTTTTGTTCTTATGTGGGTGGAAATGGAGTATCTTGACATTACTATTGGGAGCTGGAAAAGTTCCTCTTCGGGAACAAGTAAGATGCTCAACAGTAGCCTAGTAGTTGAAATCATCAGTGAGTATGTGGAATCCCTCCTCTGCCTGATTTAGACCACAGAAGTGGACATCTTATCTCCCAGACAAGCACCATGACCACAGGCCTACTAGCCAGACTGTTGTAGACTTCTCTCATTCCCCTCTGATAAAGATATTGCACTTTGTATTCAACATTTTATGTCACTAAGGAGGAGAGAAAAAGTCTCTCAGTTTCACACTTACACCACACACCAAATATGTACTAAATGGTCCAGTTTTTTTCTACATGTGTTAGTGTTTGTGCGTAGTGGCTCCTCTTCAATATGTTCATAGCCACAAAAACACCATACAGTAGCCCACTGTTTTCAGCCAGGAGGTGCAAGTCTGGAGAAATATCTCACTGATGCCACAAGTATGCTGTCTCAGAAGATCAATCTGAACTACCTGAACCTCCACTGGAGATCTGAGAGATCTTTTAGAGAAGCAGTTTTGCAATGAAGTGGCACTTTCCAGCTTCTAAACTCAGCAGGAACCCGTAGTCCCTAAGAGTTTGCTACTTGTAGTCAGCTGTATCCACGGATTTTTCTGCAACGTGTGCCTACCCTGTGCAACTTTTGGCATATCTGGGACATTTAATCAGAAAGGTAGGCCTCTGATACTACATCTGCTTTCTCTGCACCTGCTTGGGAATCCTTTGATATCTCTGTCTGAAAACATAGGATCTCTATCCCATCCTGATAATGCTGCTGGTGCAGCAAATACTCTCCTCTGTTTGCATGAGGTGCTCATGCTCAGTGTAAAGATGCCCTTAGTACTCATTGTAAGGAATTCAGCACAGAAATAAGAAAGAGGGGAATGAAAACATTCTCAAAGAAAGTAGCTTTGTCAGATCAGAACAAAGGGGTGACAAAAATATATCGCATCTCAGAGATGGGAAAATGCAGTCATATTGCTATCAACTACCGAAAGGTATAACACTCATCTAGCTAGTTTGTATTGATAACACAAAGGAAATATACAGTCAATCGTGTATCACATCAGTCAAGTCCTATTTTTGCGCGGACTGTTGAAGAGGAATGAAGAGGTAATTAATGCCTTATTACACAGCAGAAAGATATAACTCAACTTTGTGAAGAACAAAGTCAGCATGGTTTCTCCTCCCTTACTGAATGCTTCTCAAGAGAATGAGAGAACTGTAAGCTAGTCTGTGTGATTAATAATTACTCAAATGGAATAAAAATAAACCCAGAAATAAAACCAGTGCCCTTCTATAATGATGTAACTGAATCAATGGACAAGGCAGGAGTCACTGATGTCATCTATCTGGACTTCAGTAAGGCCTTTGACATGGTACCCTACAACTTCCTTCTCTCCAAATTGGAAAGATACGGATTTGATGGGTGGACTGCTTGATAGATGAAGAACAGGTTGTGAGATCACACCCAGAGAGTTGTGGTCAATGGCTCCATGTGTGGATGGAGATAAGTGACGAGTGGTGTCCCACACTCTTTAACATCTTTATCAGTGACATTGACAACGGGGTCGAGTGCGCCCTCAGTAAGTTTGCAGATGACTTCAAGCTGTGGGGTCTGTTTACCGCACCAGAGGGATGAAATGCCATCCAGAGGGACCTAGACAGGCTTGAGCAGTGGTTTGAAGGTGAACCTCATGGTGTTCAACAATGCCAAGTGTGAGGTCTTGTAAGGATAGAACACGCCCCTGCCAAAAAGTACGTGGGGGATACCAGTGGATGGGAAGCTGGACATGAACCAGAAATGTGCCCTTGCAGCCCAGAAAGCCAACTGTATCCTGGGCTGCATCAAAAGAAGTGTGGTCAACAGGGCAAGGGAAGTGTTCCTGCCTCTCTACTCTGTGCTGGTGAGGCCCCACGTAGAGTACTGCATCCAGATGTGGAATCCTCAGTACAGGAGAGACATGGACCTGTTGAGGCGTGTCCCCAGAGGAGAGCCCCAAAAATGACCCGAGTGGTGGAAAATCTCCCTGACAAGGACAGGCTGAGAGAGCTGGGGCTGTTCAGCCTGCAGAATAGAAGGCTCTGGAGAGACCTGAGAGCGGTTTTTCATTAACTAAAGTGGAGCTATTAGAAAGAAGGGAACAGACTCTTTAGTAGGGTCTGTTGTGATAGGACAAGGGGAAATGGTTTCAAACTTGAAGAGGGAAGATTTAGATTTGATATAAGGAAGAGGTTTTTTACTACAAGAGTAGTGAAGTGCTGAAACAGGTTGCCCAGAGAGGTGGTGGATGCCCCATCCCTGGAGACACTCAAGGTCAGGCTGGACAGGGCTCTGAGCAACCTGACTGAGCTGTAGGTGTCCCTGTTCATTGCAGGGAAGTTGGACTAAACGGCCTTTAAGGGTCCCTTCCAACTCAAACCATTCTATGAATCTATGAAAAATGACTATCTGCTTTGAAAGTTTCAGTGAATATACCTTCTAAAGAATTGAAAAACATATTCTGAGTTTTTTGAGTGGGAGACAATTTTCCAAAAATACTGCAATCTTACAGTAATTTTGCTCATGCAAAAACAGGAGAAGTTCAGCAATATATATTTTTATATATATATATATATATTTTTTTTTTCACGTGCTTGACTGATTATAGCCTATTCATTGATTGCAGTAATACAATCCTTTAGGTTTCACATGGACAAGTGGTTCACAGTGCACCATAACCTGATGGCAAAATGCTCTGGCAGAGGCCATTATAACCTGAGGCCGTAGTGCAGCTGAAGCCCTGCACACACTTGTACAACAGCCCTGAAACAGCTTTGAGCTCTGGCACAACAGCACTGTAACCACGGCAGCATAGCACCCAAGGATGGACCACAAGTCTGTTCTGCAGCTGATGCTGATGTCCATACTACATTGCCTCCATTACTGGTGCCACTCCCATGGATGCTATGGATGCTACACATGCGTAAAGTATTAGAGGCTTTGTCAACTGCTGTGATGAGGCAGGTTAAGGTTTGCTTGGATTTGACTGGACTAGCCACCCTCTGCCCTCTTTGAGGGGATTGCATTTATTAGCTCTGCTGGGATAAATGGCTGAATCTCCATTGATGTCAGGGAGACAGCGAAGCTGAACAGCTGGCCTGCTGAGAGCACATCCGTGTGTTCCCAGCCACAGCCTGAACAAGTGGCTTTGTATGCAGCAGCTGCACAGAGATCCAGAAAACAACCCCAGCAGAGGAATCTGAGCTGAGCTCATCACAGTGGGAAGTTTCCCTGTGCACATCTTCCAGTCCACATGAAAGAGCAGCAGTACCTGTTGCTTTGTAGAGTGATCATGAAGAGAGCTTTATATTGCAAATAGATGGTGTGAGCATCATTCACTTTGAAGTTGAAACCAAAACTCTAGGCTTTGAGGGCAGAAATACCAGGACCATCATTAGCAACATCCCAGTTTCTTCAGCACACAGTTGAAAGGCTGCTGTCATGGCAATTTTTAAACGTCTGCTTTGAAATTATTTCAGATGCTTCTTTTGCACTTAACCTCACAGTTTACTATCTGCTCTGTTTGCAGCTCTAATAGTGTAGCTTTTCTTATATTTAAGTTCCTTATGTTTATTTCCTTATATTTAATTTTTGCAACAGGGATCTGGGTTTGGTTTAGCAAAGTAAAATCAAAGTGCTGCAAAAACACTGAGAGAATGATGTGAATGGATAGACAGACAGACAGATTTACCCTTCTAAGAGCTCAGTAAATCAAAACCTGATTAACTTGTTTTCTCCTTCACATCACTTGTAACTTCTGCTCAAAGAAGCAGTCTTATTACTTTCTGCTTTGAGGGCAATATCTCAGGGCAGTCGGAGTGTCAGAACAGAACTGCACTCTGTAACAGGTGCCAGCCAAGAAAATCTTCAGTCATTTTGCTCAAAACAAAGCAAAAAGCTGATAATTTTAAAATAGGGTGGGACTGCTGAAGGTATGGGATTCTTCTGCGTACAGATAAGCTTTCTGGACTCTCGCCTATTTATATATTGGTGCTGAATGTGAGTAGCCAGGAAACAATATATCCGTGTCTGTTCATGGAAAGCAAACATTTCTGTGTTCAGCTTTTCCTTATGACAGAGCAAGACGGAGATATGTTTCTGAGGCCCTCGCTGGCCATCTCAGGTATAGGAAGGCTGGGAGGTATTTCTTGTGAGCAGTGGTGGTTTTACTTAAATTGTGGTGTCTGTTCCAGATGGCTTCAATTATTGGGGCGTTTGCAATAATAAATATTTCTTTAGCACATAATAAAAGTAGTTCTTCGCATTTTTTTTAATCAGAACTGGATTTCTGGAGAATGCTTCATGGGAAGGCCAGTGTATGAACTCAGGCAGCTCCTTGTGAATTATTTCAGCCTGCGGGAAGGGTGGGGATCTGCAGGAAATCCCAGCTCTTCCACCCCTGCCTTTCTGCACAGCTCAGGCTCCTTCTCTGCAGCCCGAGTCAAGCCTCCAGCTTGGTGATGCTGAAGGGGACAGGAGTGAGGTCAGACCTTGCTCCACCTTGCTGATGCAGTAGCAGGGCCTGCCTGGAGGAAGGGAGGAGTGGGGCTGGCCTCCTGCTGCTCTTGGTTTCATCAGCAACAAGAAGGAGGTTGGCTTCAGCTGTCTTCTCTCCTACACAGCACGAAGCTGGGTGAAATGAAGATGAGGAACATCTTGCTCTCACTGCAAGCTCCTCCTCCTGCGTACTGTTTGTTTACCAGCAATATCCTCCTTTTCTTCTTAGAAAGAAGTTCTCCTTTCTGCAGGAATAGCTTCTCTTATTAGGGAATGTTTGGTTATTCTTAAATATCTCCATCCTAAGGCTAAACAAAGTAAATAAATAAGTAACGACAACAAGATTAGCAATAGCTGGGTCATGCGGTTAGGGCTTCTGCTGATCATAGAAATCAAAGCTGAATGGCAGACCTCTGCCAACCCAGCAGAGCTCAGGCAGAACAGTAAGCTAAATAACTAGTGTTTCATAACAATAACAGTAATTGAAGCCACGGCATGGGATTCTGCCCCCACCTGTGCAGAGCCAGACCTAAGCTCCCTGAAGCGATGGAAATGCCTCCTCCAGTCCAGCTGCTTTTAGTCTGCATTAGAAGAAGCAGAAGTAAAATGGCTTTAAACAAAAGGAGGGGAAGTTTAGATTAGATGTCAGGGGGAAGTTTGTCACTGAAAGGGTGGTGAGGAACTGGCACAAGCTGCCCAGAGGGGCTATGGATGCCCCATCCTTGGCAGTGTTTAAGGCTAGGCTAGACAGTGCCCGGGACAACCTGATCTAATGCTTGATATAGCAATTGGCATGATCTTTGAGGTCCCTTCCAACCCAAGCCATTCTGATTCTGTGAAAAAGGAACACAGGCTGCCTCGGACAGCTGGAATGGGTGCATGGGGCAAAGGCAGGACCATGGTGCTTCTTCCTCAGGAAACCTCCAGGAAAATATTACTATGGGAAAATTAGATGCAGTGACAATGGGGTATGTCACCAGCTGACTGCCTTCTCCCAGACTCAGCCCATCTGGCTGCTTTCCTGCTCCTCCTCAATTCAGCGAGGACTGACAGCACAGGTGCCCAGTGGGTTTTTTTAATGAGAAAAACAAAAAATGTTTTTATTTTACTGCTGCATTTTGTTTTTCAAAATTCAGAGATCTGTGTAGGTTTCCTGCTAGAAGAGTCGGGGAAAACAGCCCAAACGAGTAATGTGATTTTTAATAAGATCATCTGATCCTGAGGCAACACTGAGTGGGAGGAAGAGGTTTTTTTCCTTTTTAAATAAAACAGTGATTATAAAAACATGACAGGAGTGTGTCTTCATATGGGAAAGCCTGTCATCTTTATTATTTTTGCTGGCAACAGGCACTAGATGTCCTTTCTGAAACATATAAGCATTTCACTCACAGGCACAGCATTGAAGTATTTCTCTTGCAAAATGTTAGTAGAAAGCCAGAGGTGGATGCAGCTAATTGCATTGGGACAGGCTGTTAGAAGGATCACTCCTTTCCATCTTCATTGCTTACACCACAGCAACACACCTCGGGCCAGACCCTTCCTTTGCAGTGCATCACAGGAAGGCTGTGATTTTATGGAACAGAAAAGACTACTTTTCTTTCCTGCTAAGTACTTAACCAAAGCCTTAAAAAGCCTGTGTTTTGTTCCTTTGAAAGCATTCTTTTTATTTGACGCTTTCTGCATCCAGAGTCCCTTGGAGACACTTTAATATTTAAAATGTGTGTGAAAAACTCTTCATTTTTAAACTCAATTTCCTTTTAACTAGAACAACTAGAAGTTGTTCTCACTCTGAGTTACTGGAAAGGAGAATTTCAGAGCGAGGATAAACAACAGCAGCAAAAACACAGGAAGAAACACGAAGAGTTGTGTCAGAAAGGATTGCTGAGAGATTGCAGGGATGTTGCAGGGAGACAAGTTATAATATTTGTGGAAGGACGACAGCTGGGGAATGAGGAGAGGCAGGATCCCCTCTGTGCTACAGTCCCATGTGGCACCTAGTGTGTAGAACGTGAGTAATGCCAGCATTTTTCAGTGCTGCTGTCAGATCTTGAACTTAGTTGGCTAACTGTGACCTATTCACTCCTCACTCATTTCACTCAATGGCAAGAATTGGCCTCTGGTTATTCAGCTCATCCAGCATCAGTGTGAAAATCAGGGTCAAATAGTTGTCTCTCTGCTGGTTCCATCTATAGGGAGTTTGAGTATCATAAAATAGGCATCTTGGAGATCTCCAGAAGCCATCTGGACATGGGCCTTGGCACCCTACTTTGCGTGTCCCAGCTGTAGAGAGATTGTGCCAGAGGGACCCAGAAGTCGCTGTCCACCTTGGCAATTCTGTTGTTCCTTGATCACTACGTCCAGGTCATGAATAGCCCATTCCGCAAGGTACTGGCAGTCCATATCATGCTGGGGAAGCATAAGGCTGCTCAGCTGGGCTAGGACATGTGCTGGGCACCAGTTAACACAGCACTGAACACACTGAGCTGCTTGCTTGGGAGAGCTGCTGCCACCTCCATGGCACCTGGGCAATGTACAGCACAGACAAAGGCTTTGGAGCAGGTCCCAGCAAACAATTTGATCTCCTTACTGGTAGACCATTCTATGATTCTAGACCTCACTATTAAACTATAGGAGTAGGTTGTGAGTTTGGATAGTCTCAACATCCATAAGCATATTTTGCTTAGAGCCTCACTGAGTGGTGAATGTAAGAGCTGGAAGAAATTTACATGTTTGATAAACCTTAGGAGATATGCAGCTGAGGTGTCAAGATAAGTGGAGCTTCTAGGCCACAGTTTGGGGCCATTAGCCTTAATTCTACCTATGCTTAGTTCCATGCTTAATCCCACCTATAGAGTTGCCAGTCTCCTTTATCAAGTTTGTCTCCCACCCATTTCTGCTTGCATTTCTACACCTGCAGAGCAGAAAGAGAAGGAATGCCATGGCTAAAGGCAAGTTGTTGGTGCTAGCAGGGAGTGGGGGTAGGATTTACTGTGCCAGGGTTTATTAAAAAAAAAAAATAATAAAAATAAAAAAATCTCTATTTCATGTAAACATTATCATGAATCAGTGAAGAATAATTATCAATTATCTGATCAGTTCTCAGACCAATCAACTCTCCAGTCAAATGCCAATTCACAGATGTGGAAATGTCCAGCAAGACAGTGGGAGAAATTTCAGATGAATTCATGATGATATCACACACTTTTTGGTAGGAGAAAGCCCAGACAAAACCACCTGAGCACAGGCTAAGCTGCAGGCTATCTGTTCAGGTCAGTGTTTTCAGATACAAGGGAGAATTTTGGGTGCCATATTTTGTCATACTCATTTTTTTTCTGCTGATATCAGGCTGACATTTAACATTCACTCTCCAAAACAAACAAACAAAAAAGTGTCTCATGTTGGGTACACAAAATCAGTAATCACTTACAAAAACATGGATGTAAATGTGGTTGGAAGGCAAGTCAGTGCATTTACTACTGCTGCATTTAGGTTTATTTCAGCATCCACTAGAAATTATTTGGAATTATCAAAACTCCTCACTCTGACCATAGGGAACAGTTCAGAAAATCCCATTTTCTGTTTGTCATCGTACATCACTTTCAAGTTAGCTTGGTTTTGGTCATATTATAGGTAGAGAAAGTATAATTATTTTAATGATAACAACTAATCTTCCTAACTTTCTAACACGATCTTCCTACAGAGAATTTTCCTTATCTTTGCATTTTCTTTTTGTCAGATCACTGTCTCTTCCATTACTCTTACTGAGAATTGCATGCCTTTCTAAGAAAATATAAAACACCAAGAAGGCTCTGGACATTATGATGAGACAGACAGACAAAAGTGAAGATGGAAAGATTCTATAATGCCACAGCATTACATAATCTGCCAATAGTTCTGTGTTCTTGCAGATCTCAAGTGTGGCATTCTAAACAGATACTAATGCATGCTTTCTCGTAGTGTATATCCCAAGGCACGTTTGCTAGGAAAAAGAAAAAGAAAAAAGTAATACTACAAAACCACCTGTACTCATACATGGGAGTAAACAAACTTCTATCTGATTTTCATCCTTTGAACGGTGGTAGTACTTAGAAAATGTTATCATGAGTATTGAATGTCAATGTTGAAAAGGCACGCAATCTTGATCGTCCTGGAATTAATAAGAAAGCAGTGGCAGGCTCCATTGGAATATGGATTTTGTGAGTGTTCTGCACCCTGAAGGTCCTTGTACTTCACCCACTAAAGACATACTTACTTTTTCAGAGTGACTTGTAACCCCCAACTTTCTGTTAACAGTTTTCAAATAGAACTACTTGCAAAATTTTTCAGGTTGCAAGGAATGAAAGTCCACATAAGATGAAATGGTGATCTGGAAACCTTCCCTCCTGAACTGCAATCTCCTTGCTAAAATAAAAATGAATAGGACTGTCAACGAACAGATGTAGCATGGCATTGGCTTCCCAGAATAAGTGGACATTTAATTATGAAATAAATAGCTTTTTTTTTTTTCTAAGTCACTCCAAAAGTAATGCCTTTTATTTATTTCCATGGAAAACACAACAGCTACAAAAAGTACAATAACACTATTTGATAGAACAAATTCTCAGCTACAAAATTCTATTTTTCAACATAGTCATCACCATTAGCTATGAATTTTGCCAACGATGAACAAGAGACTGCGTGTCACGCTCATAAAAGTCTGCATGGCCATCAAAAACATATCTTGTCTTTCACGTCACTGTGACTCCTGCTGAAACACACCACCCACTATCTCACTGTGCTCACATCCACTGTTTGGTCTCTATAAACATTCAGCATACATCAGTGAATGTCATTGGGTGCCATTTTTGCCGCTTGGAGGAATTCAATTACACACCTTTGCTTCATACGTATTTCCGTACCAGATGTCATTTTGTCAGACTGCCCCTCTGCTGCCACCTGTCCCTCAGCAACAACCAGAAACAACATGTAATGAAATACTGCTGGGAGTGTTCAACCTCTACTGCCATCCCACCAACATCCACCTCTGACATCGTGGGTCAACAGAATAAAACTGGAGGCACTACTTTCAGAGCATCCCTCTTTGAAAAAGATATCCTGGAATCAAATCACTGCATTCAGGGACAGAAAAAAAGAGTATCTTGGAATTACTCCTAATAGTGTTAGTATGATTGCATCAGGAAAGTTACTGTGGAACTGCTGTGCAATCTTCTCTTGAAAATGCTAATGTATACATGTTGCTGCTGTATATATCAGGCAGTTTTTAGCTGAGCCACTCACTGATGAACTAGGAAGCTGCATAAATATCATTTTGAAATCATTAGATTCCTACCTCTTTTGGCCTCCCATATCACGGTCATCGATAAGTCAGACTGGTCAACATGCTCAACAAACTGGAATTACTCACAGAATAACCTTTTGGTTTAGAAGGCTGAATTTCAGTGTACTAAAGATGAAGACTTCGGAGGCTTTTCAAGAGCTTGCCACTTAGGAACAAAAAAATAAAACAGCGTAGTTTGAAATTTTGTTTAAATTGACTTTAACAACGCTTAATTTCAAGCCAATGAGCCTGAAGTAGCATTTGATAATTAGCAGGCTAGTCACTTCTTTTCCCTGAGTCCACAGTGCAAACATCACAAATGACCCTGTGTCATTCTTCTACCATGAGAAAGGGATTATATAGTCTACATAATTGCACTGAACAGTCAGTTGTGATGAACAGCCCAATATCACCTGCTCATTTTATAAATGCAAGAAGGGTTCTGAAAACCTACACATCTGTGTTTTTCTTTTGGGAAGCAGCTTCACCTAGAGGAGACAAAAATAAACAAGAATTTTAAATGAGGTGGAGCTATCTATGTCAGAGCAGTAGGTGGTCTGGGAACAGGCCTCTTTTCTGTGTGTTATCTAATGAATGAACCAATTTGCTTTCTCCTTAGGAGAAAAAAAATCAGAAGAGGATTTCATCCCACTTAATCAATATTAGTCAATATTAGTCTGCCTTGGCGATGCTAAAAGGCAATTAAAGTGCACACACTTCCCACTCTAATTCCACACTCATAAAGATCAAAGCAAATTACCATTAATGATCATCTTCTCCCATTTGAACACTATGGTCTACCTTTGGCAAAAATGAGCTACTTCAGGCAACCAAATTGCTATCAGAGAAATAAAATCAAACACTGTATTATCTCAACAGCTGCTGACAGTGTCTAGTTGCTTGCACGATGATGTGTTAGCATCTGGTATGGTACATGCCTCGGAAATAGGGACTGCTACTTATTATTTGGGGAATTAGATTCCAGAAAATACCTTTGTTTCTGCAGTTTCAGCAGAGCTTGTCACAAGTGTGAACTCTGATCCATCTCCTTTGTGCAAAGTGCTAAAAAGAGCATAACAGCAGAGACTGGAGGACAGCATAATTCAGATTCTTTGCCTGTCATGCCTGTATAGTAGATCTAAAAGAAATGTTTTGGTATTTTGGTGGTGTGGATAAAGGCTGCCTAATCTCCTCGCACCTGGTGGAACTATTCACACACTTGCTGGCATTTCAGTGGCCCACTTATTCTCTGCAATCCCAAATGCCCAGGCCTGCAAAAAACACATCATCTGATTTTTAAGTGGTTTGACTTTCAGAAAATTGGAAATGTAGAATTCAAACCAATGCACAAACAGAAGAAACACAGAAAGATCCATTTATTTTTAATTTCTTTTTGTGTCTCGTGAATCCAACTCATTCTATCAGTTTCTGCTAAGCTTTCAAGTAGTTATTAAAAATGTGATTATTTTTTAAAGAAGATTGTATTGATCTAGTATCAAAGGGGACCTAACCTGTGTTTAAGCAGAGCTCTTTATTCAGGATCTCATAGATTGCTACAGCACAGCCTCCTCACTGTCCCACATTCCTCTCTCCTCCTTCTACCATCACAGACACAGATAATTAAGAGCTAGAAATTGATGCCACTCAGTTGCCATTTACAGATGTTTTTTTCAATGCCTTTGTATTATCCTTGTGGGTCTGATCTGGGTACCTGGCTACAATCTAACTAAGTATCTTTTTTAATCGCACTCAGATATATTAGCACACTCTGCCATTATGAGATCATTTGGTTCAATGAGGTTTGGGGATGAACCATATGGAGGATCTCTGTACAGTCAAGGTCCATCTTTGAACAGTACTGCCTCTGATCTCAAAGAAATGCTATGAGGCTCCTGATCATTCGTCTTCCCAATCATATCAATATCCAACAGGGCCAGCACAATTCTTACCATTGCACTGTAAGTGCTTCGCTATAATTAATCTCTTTGTTGCACTCCTTCCTGAGTGATTTCCTTTCTAACTAGATATTTCAAAGTAAGGAAGAAAAATGAGCCTTGAGTTGCAGCTACATTGCTGGCTTTATGAAGATACATAGTACTGCTGCGCAAACAAATTCTCCAAACTTGAACAGCTTTCCTTGAAACTGCAGATATCAGGCAGACACTGTGAAAAACAAAATGATAAATTTTAAGCAAAGAAAAAAAAAGACCTCTTTTAAAGTCATATAAACTAATTATTTCTCATTCAAGCACATGCATTCTTTCCACCCCCATTTTCAACTAAGAACAGAAGAGAAAGAATCAAGGAAAAAAAGGCTACTGAATGTGATGTCAAGGGTAAAATATCCTTTTTGCATTTGTTCTCTCCTAGACATCTCCCAAGGGTTGATAATGCTGCATACTGCAAGTCTGACAACGACCCCTCAAAAATTGCAGTCCCTCGAAAATAGTACTAGGCATTGTCTGACTGCCCTGGAAAGTGCTCCAAAATGGTTGTAATCTCAGGACTGCCTGACCTGCAGAATGCAATGCCTTTGGAAGAGCTCCATATAGTTTTAAATTAAGGGGCACAAAGGGGGTCTTGCAGTGAAATCAGAGTCCCCTATTTGCTTGAGTCAGACCCAGCACCAGACTAGCCTTGGCTCTTCTGGCTCACATGGCATGCAGACCTACACAAAGTAGTTCTCCTCTATTTGGGATGGGATCCACTATTATGCCCTTAATCCAACAAATGTATGAATTCAGATACTTTGCCTCTTGTTCAGCCCTGTTGCTTTCTCAGACTGATCACATATCCCAAGGGATCATTATGCAGTATTGCATGCTGTGGCCAGAACAGAAGGTGCATGCAAGGTGATGTGTTGTTCATCACTTTGTTTTGTTGTCTTCTTATCCCTTGCACAGGACAGGATATTATGAGTTATGACATCTGATGCCAAGATTATTCATAGATGTCATACATCTTCATCTTAGGTACATAAAAGGTTATGTAGATCTAGCTGGAGCAGCCATTGCCTTTATCTCTATTACTGTTCTCATAGCTGAGACATTATTCTTGTAGGTGTGAGCACTCCCAAAATGTTTTGTTGCAAAATTAGCCATTGGATGACCTCTGGATTGGGGATCCTTTGGGCTTGGATTTGTGAGAATCACTATCACCTGGGAATCCTTCAGCTTCCAACAAGAATATCAAACATCGATACACGTGAACAAATAGAACACATGCTCTGCTTACATTTTTTTGCATACATGACTGTTGCAACTTCATTTTTTCACCCTAGACACACCTAGTATGTAACCAAAGTAATTACTCCAAGCTGATATTGTTCTATGCTCACGATGAAAGACACCATTGAGCTTGATCCATGGCATGGGCCAAAATGAAACTATACCAGAGCTTCATACTTTGTCTTCTTTTTCTCAGTACTCTCTTGTCATTCCTCTGTGTCAGGATCATGAGAGTCAGACGGAGACACCATTTGTGTTTCAACTACGTTGGATACATATCCAACATTCTACAAGGATTTCTCCCTGTTCCTTCACATGGAGTCATGCTGCCTACTGTCCTGCATTTGTGCCAAAATTGATAGATGAGAAAAGTGTTGTGTTAAAAGTTTGTCAAACCAGATAGCACAAAGAACTGACAACTTGGTTGAGTTTCTTTTTCTCTGAAATTACTTTAGGATGGTAACCTTTCAGTCTCAAGCAGCTATGGTTACTATACCTGTGCTGCATCAGAGAGATAAATCTATCTGTACCTATGTCTTGTTGGCTGCTATTTTTTTTCTTTCAGCTAGAAAATGAGCTTAGTGTATTCTCACCCTTCAGGGACAAGTACATTCCCATTGTTTTCAGAGCTTTAAAGTTTGTTTGTTTAGAGATGTTTTCTCCCTACATGTAAACTAAAAAAATGTTGATTGTGCAGAATGAAAAATGTAGTACTCTATTTCTCCGTTGTCCGATTTCATGGCTTCTGGGGAAAGGGGGCAAAATCTACCTTTGGATTAAGAATCTCAGAGTTATGCTCATGTTTTTTTTTCCTTTTTTATTTTTTCTTCATTTTTAACATAAAAATCCTGGAGAAAAACTGTGTGCCCAGATTGTCAGCTGAAGTCACATTCTCCAGAACTCTATAAAGCCCGAAGAACTACTCCAGTTTGCATGAACAGTAGAGCCAGTTTGCAAATGCATTTTCTCACTGGTATCCTGTTTTTCCCACACTACTCTAGTTTTATAATTTATTATTTTTTTCTGGCAATATCCACTGTTCTTTAGGCATCTTACTAATACAAGAAGAGGAACTATTTTGACCAAAATAAAATAAAATAAAATAAAATAAAATAAAAGGAGAAGATGTGCTAATGTGCTAATCAGAAACTCTGCAATTGCTTTTTTAAATAAGAAGTTATCACAGATTAGTATCTCCCAAGCCATAATTTCCAAGTAACTGCAATTTTGTGTTATGATGAAGATGATAAATTAACATTTTAAAATTGTTGAGACTTAATTCTGGGAAGTATTTAGGAGCTTTGCAAACAAATGGCTTAAGTTGTATAAAGTAAGACTATTATATTCCATTAAGTAGCTGTCAGATGTGTGGTAGAAATTCTTTTGTGAGTTTAGTTTTGACTGTTGCTACAGTGTTACTGTTTTAATTACTAATTGTCACCCACTGACTTCAAAGCAGTTCAGAAAAAATGACAGATATGAAAAGACAATTGATGTCAGTAGATAGGTGTAATACTCAGACTAGGAATAACTATTCCTTATCTGCAGCCTTAGGACAAGTTCTATGCTAAAATTCATATGCATAGAGACCACTGATGGAGGCCTAATCCTTCCCTAACCTCACCATAAGCAGATATCTCTGTCAGGGAAGATCTTGTCTTACACTGGAGGTGTGAAATAGTTATGGATGCTATGAGACAGAGAAAATACATGCTCAGATAACCCTATCTTGTTTGAAAGCTGCAGACTGAATTGTTTTATCTATAATAAACAGTAATCAGATTGTCTATTGAGTCCACTCTTAACACATTAAAAACACACTTTTATTTTTTTCTTCTTCATTTTTAGATTTTAGAGTGCCTGTCTTCTTCCTGCAGTCCACCAAAATTATTCCCTTAATATTGTTGCACTCCCACATACTTCATGCCTGGCATGACACAAGCTATCATGGACCTGACCTGAGAAGAAACTATTCAAAGCAAGGGGACAAACAAAATCACAAATATTCATAAGAGAAACAACTGCGCTGTCCCAGAGCAGCAGCTGAGAGCTGTCAGAATGAGTAGGATGCAATGCACAGCAAGGTTCTGGACAAACATTGCCCGAGGTGGGCACCAAAAGGGAAAGAGATGGGAAAAAGTGGCTGATGAATAAAGAGAAGCAAGAGAGGGAGACAGAATGGGCACAAGGCAGGCCAAGAAGCAATGTATGTTGTGTCAAACTGTGGGCAAATTAGGGAATTAGATGCATCTATGACAGAGAAAGAAATAAAGACTTGTCACTAAGGAAGATATTCACCAGGGAAAAAAAAAAAGAAAAAAAAGGAACAAAAAAGAAACAGGAAAGAAAACACAAAAACCTAGATTAATAACAGCCTACAAGTTCCATCTGAGATCATTCTTTCTATATTTCAGAAGTGGAAATTGGACAAGTAGAATCATTTCGATCTAAACGTATGTGTCCGGGTAAGGTCTTTCTCTGGAAGGCCTCAAAGACCCTTAATCTCTCAGCTGAAAATGCAGCTTACTGAAGCGCCTCCATCAGATGACTTTTTCACCAGGAACCTAAGTTTGTTTATCTGTATTAGGCATCTATTTAAGATCCCTAAATTAAATGGACAAATATCAAACAGTGGCACTAAGGGAAATGAACGGCATCATACTGATACCGTCACAAAAAAAAACCAGGATATTCTTCTAGTAACATTGTTAAAGTTGTGAAATATTGAGAGCTGAACTTTTTTTTTGATCTTCTCATACTTTGTCAGAAAAGCCCTTCTGGAACAGCAAAGCAGAACAAGGACAGGCAGAACTCTGCCTTGCTCCTCTGCCCCCCACCCTTTCCTCCCAGCAGTTTTGGCAACTGAAATCATCTGGAAAGGGAAATCAGATGAGAAGATGGCTAACATCTCTCTTTTACTCCTTTCTCACAAGGGTATGAAACAGCTGTTGTACTGCCTGGATGGGGTTATCTTCTCACTGCAAGATTTCAACACTGAATAACGGAGTGAATTTCACTCTACTTCAAAGCATTGACAGAGGTACATCTAATTTCATGTTGGGGTAGCACAGAATTGGAAACCAGAATCTTAGATTTTCAGAAATATCAGATTGCTTGGAAAGGAAAAAGTAAGTCAGGCCAGATCACTCCAAATAAGTGCTGGGGAGACTGAGACGTGCAAAAAGATTGGGGTTGATAAGGCAAAATATGGTATCTTCAGAGCAACCTGGGCCTGCGATCATTAAGCTTTTTTTACTCTGAAGTGTCAGAACAGAAGCAAACCTCTAATTTGCATGGCCCAGAATGAATGTAGACACTATTGTACTGAATTGATTTTCTAATTAATATTATCTGCCTCTTTTATTCTCTATCTGGAGCTTTGCCAGTGGATTTGCAAAATTTCTGCACAACCTCAAGACCCCGCCACAGAAAGCAGATCTGTGTTATAACACAGCACGAGGGGGAATGTTGGCTATGGGACACAAACTTGGCAACTAAAGTGTGTGAGTACTTTCCCAGTCCATGCATCCTCCAGGACTCTAATACTTGCTGATGAAAACACTTCCAATGCTGAGTATGGACCACAGCAGTGCGTGTCTTCCCTTTCAGCAGGGACAAACTCGGCTTCATTCCCAACCTAAATAAAAGGATTTCATAGCCTTGTGACTTTATGGCTATATCACCTGCCCTGAAACAACTGGTGCTAAAGGAAAAGGTGTTCAAGGTCAGGTTGGATGGGGCCCTGGGCAGCCTGGTCTAGTATTAGATATGGAGGTTGGTGGCCTTGCATGTGGTAGGGGGGTTGGAGCTTGATGATCCTTGGAGTCCCTTCCAACCCAAGCCATTCTATGATTCTATGAAGAGCTTAGCTTTTGTCCCATCTACTCCCTGCCACTGGTAAATCTCCGTCAATAAATTCACACCTGCTTGAAGATTACTAGGCAAATAGCACACATGCCCAGCCATGTTGAAAAGATCCTATAAAAACAGAAACACCTGTTCATTAATAAAACTCTGAACACTTAAAGTCCTGTTAACTTGGTGAATTCTGATACTCAACCCTGGAACTGCTATTGTGCACACAGCTCCCAAATCCCGTGTGGAGGGCAACAGAGATGTAATTCTTACAAACAGGAAAGGTAGTGGTTGCCACAGGCCAGGCACTACCAAGCACTGAAGGGCTTGGAGGGTAAAGACAGGTCACCAGTGATAGAAATGGAGGGAAAGGGAATGTCATTGTTGAGGACAATGTGTTTGAAACAGGACTATGTCTATCACAGCAGTATTTACATGGATATAGTTAGAACAAGAAGGAACTCCCTATCACATCGTTCAGTTGATCTTTTTTCTTAGACACAAGTTACTTTTTCATATGAAAGAGAAAAATTTCACCCTTCTGAGAGCTGAGAAAACTTTCTCCATTTATTTCAGAAAAGCAATTTGGAAGATTCAGGAATCAGTTCCAAACACAGTTGATGTAATTTCTTCTTCTGTTTTACCTAATATATTTTTATTGATTTAAATATAGCATTACCAGAACTAATTTAGGGGAGAAGGATGTAGCACTTTCTATTATAATTCATTTATCTGTCAAAATCTATATACCTGCTACAATCTCTATTTCAATATTCTGGTGTATTGCCACTAGCAGATTATTCTCTGAGAAGATTCTGCTTTATCAACAGCAAAATGCTCTTGTGATTTATCCTATCACTGCTGAAGAGAAAAAATACACATAGACACAATGCCTAGCAGTTTTTGTGGGGACACCATGCAGACTAAAGGCAACGTTAAATAAGCTAGTGCTTTCCAAAAACCTGACCTTGCAACCATTCACCTGCCTTCCTTATGTGCCATCAGCAGTGACATTTCAGGTGCCAATGAGCAGTAACTCTGACAGCCAAACCACCACTAACAGAGGCAAGTCCTGTCTGTGTCCAAGCATGGACCAATTTGAAGTGGCTGATGTACCGTGGCTTGGAAACCATTACTTGAGGAAATACTCCATTTCTTCTTCCCTGAGAGGTTCTTGTCAGCTGAGGATATCTAGGTGTTATTTCTTTCAACTTATCTGTTGTCATTAAAGCCAGTACCTTGTGCTTGTTTTTTATAAAGCAGAGGGAATGTGCTTCATGTAGCCCATGACCCCAAAAGGGTAGGATGGGAGAGAACTAAGTGTTGGGTCCCTTCTGCAGTTTACGGTACAGACATGTCTACAATGATTTGCTTTCCCATTTTCAGGACTAGAAAGATTCCGCTGGTTCAGACAAGCCAGTTTGTGCTTATCTGTCTCTTTCTACACAAAGTGTGCTCAGGCCCCAGTTAACCTTGCTAGTGAGTCAGAAGGCTGCTGACCACAGAGGGGCCAGTCCTGGCTACATGATTTAGTTAGAACTAATTATTTGCTGAGGTGAAAGGTCAACTTTTTGGTTTGTTTAGCAAGGCAGGACAGTGTCCCTGTGCTCCCAGAAGGATGAATGACCTTCTGGCAGCTCCTGAATGCACAAGGAACATTTTGGAAAAGCCAGAAAAGTGTTAAGAAGACCTTAGAAATGGTATATATGCTTTAATGGTTGCTATTGTTTGCTTCTCTTTTCCAGCTGCCTTGTAAGATCTTTACTGGCTAAGTAGTGTAGGAAGAGCAGCATATCTACAGTGACAATAAGACAAAAATTATCCTTGCATACATCTGTTGAGACAGACAACATCCTGGAGGGCAGTGCTCTTGGTGGCACTGGTCCCTGCACCACTGTCACTTCAGCAAAATTACACTCTGCACCAGGGTGTGTGAAATCACACTCATCCTCCATGCCACATCTTCTTCCTTTCCCTTAACTCTCAGAGGCAGTTTCTCGCTTTTACAATTTATTCCTTGCTAAAAGGCAAACGAGTTCATGGGTTCTCTCTTCAGCTTGTTAATATCACTTGTGTCTCTATGGGTGGAGGACAGATTTACCCCTTCCACTAAGGAAAGGGATTAAGAAACTCAGATTTGGCAGAGTAATGGAAAGAGATTAAAGAATTCAAATAATTGGTACAGAGGTTACAGCTCAGTTCTTGTAGCACATGAAAGTGCTTTGGAGAGAATTCGAGAGGTCAAAATACAAAATTACTTTCCACCATGTGGCTAGTTTTCCCTTGCTGCTGTAGAAAAGCACTCCAGAGGACTGTTTTCCACTTCTACTTCAAGCAGTATTGTTTCTCTCGTTAAAAAACCACTACACAAAAATCTGCAGTATGCCAGGTCTAATTCTGCTCTCTCTTACATTTCTGAAAAGCAATCACCAACTTGAAGTGCAATAACTCTTAGATTTTACACCGCCACGGAATGTGAGGAATGGGAAGAAATTCAGAGTCCACTGTTCTGGAAGAGAAAGTGTTCAACTTCACCTAGTCAGACTCCTTCCTTTTAAACACAATACCGAAGCAAAGAATTATTTTAAAACGATTTGACATTACTATACTGCAGTAATCTTCTAAAATCCATGCTAAATCAAATGCTTAGTGTACAACCTCTCATAGTCTCTTGTAGCTATGTTTTCTATGGTTCTCCAACTGCAGTAATTTCCCCATCCTCCTCTAGAGAGATTTCTTTCTGTATTTTCACACCATTGTTTACAGTTACTTCTAAGTGTGGTAGTATGAAATAAGCATGGAAGTCTGTGCAAAGACCAAAGAGGACCATCTTAACATTTGTTTTGTTTGCAGTTAAATCTTACAAAAATATAATTCCAAAAAGTCAGTGTTATAGAAGATGTGCCTCCATTGCAAGTCAGCACTCACAAAGCTTGATGCACGGTCTGTGGCAAGGTTAAGGGAAGTGTGTTGAAGCCCAGAGGCAGTCACACACAGCAGATAGACATGCATCACTACAGCTGATACATCTTTCACACCACCAGCACTCCGGGAAGCGAGTTGGGGTTGCACTGACATTCACAGTGTAAAGCAGGACAGAATTAGACCCTTCTTGTTACAACCTGATGCAAGAATCTCCAGAGAGGAAAGCATTTGCAGTGCACAATAACGTTTTTATTGGTCCAGTAAAGCACAGGAAGCGTAGTAAATATTTTCAAGTGCCACCTACTGGCACTCTATTTACCATTTACATAAATAGAGCAAATGAAGGACTCTAGAAATTGGATAAGTCTCATCAGCTGTCTGGCCAGTGGTTGAGCAGACTTCAAAGCTCAATATTGCATCATTCTGCACACAGCATGGATATCATACCTCTCTCCTGAGCAGTTCAGAGACCTGCAAACACCAGCTAAATCTTTGTAAATCCATGTGAAGCAGATGTAACCAGTGGAAGAGCATTCTCACTGCAAGCAGGAGAGCTAAACCCACCAGAATGTTAGTTATTTAATCCTTGGTCCCACAGCAGATCTCGTGAGATGAGTCTTCTGAATGCTCCTGCTCCTTGAGCCAAGAGATTGCATGAGAGTATTAACCCTTTTCAGTAGTAAAATGGTGTACATGTATGTTTCTAGAAGGTGGCAGTGGGAACTTGAAAACAGGACTTCCATCAAACTTGGAAGCAAAGAAGAAAAGTGTACATATGATTATTTATTTTTGTTTTAAATCTTAAAGAGAGGGAAAGAGGCGGTTAATTAATTTGCATATTTGGGCTTGGCAGGACTGTACAAGTTGAAGGAAGCGGCCAGAATCTCACAGGAGCGCTCCGATGCAGCTGGCAAGAAAGCCCAGATATTCTGACTACCCAAGCTCTGCATGCAAATTGCTTCACTGATCAGTACGTCTGATTTTTTTCTAAAGATGCATACTGATTATGGAATTGGAGCCTGGGCTATATTTATTTTTGTTTTTGTTTTCTTCTTGTTCTGACACTAATGTTGCTGCCACTTCATGTGACATGCCTCTATATGGCTTGCAAGGCTGAAGTGCCTAGAATGTTTCAAGAAATGATTTTAAGTACTTTGAGAGAAAACAAAATGGATTTAATGACATCAGAGTGACTCAACATAGCCATGAGTTTTTAGGATAAATTATTAGTCTTATACAAAAGCTCCAAACAAGATTTATATATAGCTTGCAGAACTCACGAGCAGTATTGAGGCTAAGGTCTTACAAACCAGTTTAGAAGAAATTATAAATCTGAGTGAACACATCTGAGCGTGAACCTTGCCATTTTTTGGAGATCAAAACAATATTTATTACAAGAGTTATGAAACTTTGGACCCTATTATGTATTAAAGAAACCTATTTACAACCACAGAGTTAAGTCTGAATTATTGTGCTTATTCCATGCACTGCTTTTGCAAGATTTATGACTTGGTCGTTTTACTGCTTCCAGAGGTGAAACTCACCATTCATAACCACAGCAGACAAAAAAATTCTCTTCCGATTCTTTTTTTTTTTTTAAATACATTCAATCAAGCTTCAGAACTACAGAGGTGAAAAAACTTTACTTTTGTTTCAGAAAAAGCTTGCACTTACTGAAAGAGATTGTGATCATGTTTAGTTTTAAAAATGACTGAATTTTAAACCTGCGATTCTACACGTCACGTGCTAAGGTCCCTGAGGTGTTTGAACTCAGTGTTTACAGTACTGTTCTTCTAATGTAGATGTCTAGGAATCATTTCCCATGAAAACCAATTGTTGCATGTCATCTATGATGAAAAGGGTAACATTCATAAAATGATTTTCTTGCAGTCTGAAGAATTAGCTCACCTGAATAAAAATAATTTCAAATTTTGCCATTGAAATTTGAAGAGCATTCAGGTCAACAACAGCTCTGCTCAAAGCCAGGGTATTCCCAACTCCTACTATCCAAAGCAACTAGACATCACATCCTTAGAGAACTAACTGTTTGTTGATATCTGCATCACATAACCCTTGGACAAACAATCATTACTTGTTGTTACAGACTGAAAGATAGCCAGGATATAGAAGCCCTTGGATTATAGCTAATCCAAGTAATTCACTGCTGTCTTGAAATGAATTGCAAATGTGAACTTCACACATTCCCCTGAAACACCATGATAGTTGTTTTTTAAGTTCAGATGTGAGATTTCTGAGAAGAATAACCAATAGGTTTTAATTAGTGCTCATTGCAAGTAAACATTGTCTGAAAGAACTCTCAGTGTTGTAGATCTGTGTCCTCCTCATATCACACTTTGACTCTACTAAGCTCACACATTCCCACTTCGTGGAACTAAATGTATTTCCCATGGCTTTTGACAGACTGAAAATCCTCTCGCAACAGGGGCAGTTGGATTTTGTAACAGTGAAAACTGGGAGCTCATCAGTGCCTCAGCAGTTTCACAGGCCAACATTTTGCAGGCAACAAGCAACACTGAACATGTCTGAGCTACACTAATATCCACGACCCGAAGATCTCCTTTCAGGTAATTTTATGTCATTTATGTTCCCTTAATGAAGGATCTTTGCTCCACTAACGCATGGTGTGACTCAGAAGATGGTTCCGTCAGACCTGGGAGGTTCCCTCAACATGTAAAATGCTACTCAGGCATGTTCTCAGAATTTCTAACTGAAATTAATCATTTCAGCCCCAAGAAAAAATTGAAATTGGGTTGGGTGAAGTTGTTGTTCTGTTCAGAAAAAAAGAAAAAGTCTGCAAATTATTGTTCTGAAACACCGAAAAGGTTAATTTGAGAAATTATTTTTTTTAAAGTACAAGCATGCTCAACTTGTACACAAACAGAGAAGGACTGGAGGTTAGGGACTGTCTTGGGCAGAGCAAACTCGAAATGGTAGAGTTCTCTTTTCTTGGTGATCCTATGATTCTATGATTCTACTGCACTCAGAAGCTCAATCATAGTTCCAAAGGCTTGGAGTCTTTCACTTACTTAATGTCTGAAAGCATGAGCTGGAGTCCTCGGTGTTTCCATGTGAAAGAAGAGTCTTAGCACTATGAAAATTGGGCAAGGCATTTGCTGTTTGGATGATCTGATGAGCAAATCTGAAGTGTGTTTGAGTGCTAATCACCAAATATCTGGTAAATTCCTTGCCTGTCAAGTGTAATCTTCTAGCTTAGAGAAGCTATCCATGGTAGAAAATGTTGATTTTGAGCCCTCAGTTACACAAGAACAGCTTCTATATTACTAAACTAGAGCACACAGAGAATTAAATGTTTCTTTTGGGGCATGTTGGAGCAGGGAGAGGTTAGCTTTATGGCTGTTAAATGTGTGTCAGAATCCCATAGCACTGTGAACCAAATCCAACACTGAGCTCTTCATTTTGAAGGCAGTAGAATTTGTATGGTAAAGCCTTCAATATATTCTTGTATGTCTTCTGTTGTTTTTCTTCTGTTGTTTGCATGATTTCGTTATGCAATGAACAGAGAATGATAACAATAATAATGTCAATAATCAGACAGCTTATTTCATCTAAGTACCGTGTTAGATTTATCAGAATGCTACTGGTGACAATGTCATGATCCATATCTGTCTAAGCCAAACCTGAGTGAGTTTTGGAGACTGCACAAGTACGGATTACCTCTGGTTTCCTCCAGATTGGTATACTCAGTATCATTGAACATGGAGTTTTTCTGACAGGTTTGAAATTCTCAACAAGGATGTACAAAACACTGTACATCCGCAGCTCTGTTCTTTCTTGGAAATGACACTAAAGAGAATATTGGGCAACTGTTTATCTGTCTTCAGAGCCTGATTGTAAGCTTCAGGGGGCTCTAGCTTCCTGTGCATTCCTGATTAGTGCATGCATCAGGATATCATATGCACCCACTGTGCATATAAACCTTGTAGTGTGTTCCCACATATCCTCTTTCCCCATTTTCCCACATTACTTGTTTACCTATGTCCACATTCCTGCAAGAGACATCATGGTTGCATGGGAAAATGAAAGGTGACTTAGTAGGCATTCACAGTCTCAAAAATAAAATAATAACAAATTACAGGACTGGTTTCTCTGACAGTGCAAAATGTCATATCTTTGCAGACTTCACCTGGCCTGTGGTTTTGATTTGAATCTGGCATAATGCCTCTCATTGTGTGGCTGACTTTTGAAATGACTAATTTATTTACACTGTAACTGTGCCCTAAGCTCACTGCAATAGAACCAGCAGGGAAGCTGCCCTGGCTCTCATGCCAGAGGAGGGCTGAAAATGGCAGGAGGTCAGCTCCTCAGTGATTAAAGGCAGGCCAAAAATAAGAACAAAGCTCTGAGCTGCTGTTTAAATGGCCAAGTCCCATGCAGAATTGCAGGTAGGACTGAATGGACAAAAAACACTCACACTGTCTGCAGAAGAGTTCAGCTGGTGCCCATGAGGCATTGAGAAAGTTTGGCTGTACTGGCAGGAGAGTGCATGAAATCCATTAGCAAAATGTGCCCTATATGGCATCTGCATGTATCCCAGTGTAGTCATCAACACCTTTCCTGCCAGACCTGCTAAGGGAAGCCCAGAGTTCCAGCAGTGAGAAGGTTAGACCGAAGTGGATTTAAATAGGTTGAAATATATAGTAAGACTATTCATTCTTAATGTAGGCATAATTATTTTCGGACAGAAAAAATGCTCTAGTAATTGTGTGAGATGTGATTCTCTGCGGAGACAGTGTTTTGGAAATGTGGCTCCAGATCCTCATCAAACATTTCATATGCATGTATGTCTACATCAGTAATTAAGAATAATCAAGTCTGAAAGTCTGCACACTTCCACATTTACCTTTGCAAGACCATAACCAGCTTTCCCTTGGAAAGAAATGACAGCCAAATGGAAGTGATGTAGGTCTCAAATCACATTAACTTGGAGAGCCTTGTGCACAAAAGGACCACTCACAGAGCTGTTCCTATGAGGCATCACACGGAGTTTGGCCCTTTTTACGAAACTCATTACTTAACAATACATTATTGTATTTGATTGAGCTGGCACAGACATGCTTGGCAAGGCTGCGAGAAGAATCTGTGTTGCCATGCCAAATGTTTTTTAACCTGTGTGTGCCTGTGTTCAGGTCTGATAAGGTTATCTGTAGTGTGTATGCTTCTTGTTAAAAGGTTACATTCTTATACTGTCCATATAGGCTTGAGAGAGGTTGTATTCAATGCTGAAAAAGTTCATCTGAAAGGGCAAGTCTACCCTAGCCCAAGGGTATGTTGAGGTCTCCCTGAGCTACTTTGTTTATGTATCTATGATTTGTGCTTCCCTGGCTGCACCGTCCCCCCAGCTCAGTAGGAGAGTGGGACAGGGCCTCTTTCAGCCTCATCTGCAGTCTATTTGGCATGGCACTTATGGAAGCAGAAATGTCATTTTGCATATTATGGGGCTTGATTAAGTGATTGAAGCGACTCCCTCATATCTCACATGCAGGCTTTAACCACTGTACAGAAAAGAGGGCTTTGCCTTTCTCAAAGTTGTTTTGAAATGAGCTTGGACGGATTGAAGTCTGTCCATGTATACTGAGCACATGCTGAACTTGCCTATTTGCCATGCCTGACTACTCTGGTCTTAAAGAGAAGGCTGTAGGTAGAATAAGGTATTCAGCTCAGCAGTCTTTTGTCCATATTTTATATTACTTTGAATATATCAGTCTTATTAAAACAATGCTTTTCTGACACTGTTAGAGACTTCAGAATTGCAGCTGCCCAGTTTTTGCATCTGGCACTCTAGTGGATATTGTATTCTCAAATGCACATTTCTGTCATTAGAATGGGATTTCTTTAAGACATACGTGGTTGCAAAATGTCAAGTTTGCTAACTTTACATTACTTTTCCTGTGGTCAGGGAGAAATTTCTTTCTTTACTCTTAAAACGTTCCAGTTTCTAACCAGCTTATTTTCACCTGCTTTTGTCTCAATCAGTCTTCCTTCCACCATTTTGGCTTTTCTGTATACATATGTGAAACTGCAGGGTGTGTCTTGGGTCATCCTGTCTCCTCAGATCTCTGTTTCTTTTTTCCCATTATCCATCCCTAAAAGCAATTCCCTTGCTGTCTGGAGGAGTCCCAAGTCTCTAATCAGAATTTACTCCTCCCATGCTTTCAATGTCTTCCCCAACCATTTCTGACTGTGTCTGTCTTGGCAAAATAAAATCTCTGAATCTATTGTATCAGTTCTTACCAGGAAGGTTTTATTTGCCAGCCTGAGGACTGGAAAATATGCATTTTTTTCTTTTTCCTTTTTATTGCTATACCCGCAGAAAACTGTTGTTAAGAAACAG
Source organism: Pavo muticus (assembly GCA_016647715.1). NCBI lineage: Eukaryota > Metazoa > Chordata > Aves > Galliformes > Phasianidae > Pavo > Pavo muticus. Next base: position 792,226 of record JACDJE010000253.1, on the reverse strand, counting down.
CTGCTCTTCCTAGGCAGTGATAAGAGTTTTCCTTCCTTGGTTGAGCAAGATTTTTTTCCACTGAAGAACTGGTACAGAACTGACTCAAAAAATCCACTTCTGTAAAAATTTCAGATGCAGGTCCTTTGTGAGTTCTTAGCTTCAAAAACAGGTTGTGGAGAGGAAGGAATCTCCAAGTTGGATGCTGACCAGGTGTGTGGCTCTCAGTGCCACCTCTGGTCACTCTACATAAGCAGCTATAGCTGTGAAAGTGCCTTTCTTGACCCTAGGTTTTCTTGGCCTCCCTTATTTGGCTGAAGATAAATGCCTCTCTGCCCTTCTTATTTAAAAAAACTGCAACCTGTTTGCTCAGGAAGACAATTGCTTTGGTTGCTCGATCAGCATCAGTGGCAACAAGCTGCAGAGGAAAGTGGCTGTGTCTGCTCTGCTGCAGCCTCCTGTGATAAACCCATATTTCTGTCTGGTGTAATCCTACACAGGCCAAAGAGTGCAGGGCAAGGACTCTTCTCACTCTACAGAATTGATGGCATTCAGACTTACAGAGAAGCTTCATATCTCCTCCTCAAATGAGAGCTGGGCCACCAATTCATGTCTCTCGTGATCTACATGTTTATGCTTGTACATGACTATAGCAGCAGTTGCTGACCTTTGAGTACCCAGAGCCTTAGTAAAAATGCCTTCAGATGCAGCTCTTTCTGCACTCTCCCCCCACTGCCAGATGTGGCTTACAGCCACAATCCAGCCCTTAGATTGCAGATGGCTTGGAGTGGAGATTATGCTTCTTTTTTATGTTAAATAAGAGCAATCTACACTGAGTGTGCTCATTAAAAAATCATGTTGTTCAACACCAATCCCTTGGGCTATGGTTAGAGCTCCACAATATAACTTGCAAGAGACAGGTTGGATTCTCAGGCTAGCCAGGCTCAGGAAAGGGTGAGCAAAATAGCGTGTTGGAAAAATAAATGCTGTTACCTATGGTGGAACAACAAGGCAGCCTTCAATAGAAGATGTTCTTAACAGTGTGATTCCTTAAATTAGTCTAGGAAGGATCTTAACAGGTATGCAAGAGTGACTGTTTCTGTCAACCAGAAAGATAAGTTATTGACCAGGGCGCATCACAAATCACATTAAAAACAAATTAAACAGTACCTTATGCCATTGCTACAAGGTGTATTACCCAGCTTTCCCTGTCCGGAAAGCCTATCCATCTATAAAGACCGCATGAGTAGGTGGATAAGTGACACAAGGAGGAGAAAAATGACTACGTAGCTAAGCCTATTGTGCATCATATTAACTTCATAAATGGCTCTAATGATTCTGCTATGAGTGAAGCGCATGAAGGAACAGCAGAGATAAAAGATTTTAAAGTGCATAACAATTTAAGGATACCAGGCATAAAACAGAAGCATCACTTGAGCTGAAAGCAGAATGCTGTCCTGAGGAAATCACTGAGACATTTTTTCATCCGAAATATTAGGAACCTTAAGAAAAGAGGGCAAGATCCCACCCGTAGTTGTTGCTTCTCCAGCCGTTTTGACAACCCAGCCTTGTCTGGGCCTCTTCTTCCATAAGATATGTTTCTGTGGTAGCCTGTTAATCTGGCTTATCCATCTCTTCATCTGCATAGGAACGTATCTCAGAAAATAATTAAGGCTCAAAAGAGGAAGGAGGGAATGTGACACCTTTCTGAAGGGGCTGCCAAACCAATTGCAGTAATACCCTCTGTATTCCCTGTTGCACAATTTGTGGTTGATATTAATTAGGAAAGGTTCTCTGCATCACAGTAATGGTGAGAGAGCACAATAGTTTGAGCCTCAACACTCCACAAGTGTGAGCTGAAGAAGGAAAAGAGAAACTTCTCTATTGTTATGACTGCAAGTGTGTTACTCATTGTCAGGATACAAAAGGCTGAAGCTTTAAAAAGCTGGCAGAGAAAAAGACATCACAGAAAAGCAATGTCTCCACTGCAGTCAGAGTGCAAGATTAAAAGGATATGTGTGACACAAGGAGAGCTGAGGTCATTTAGAGCTGCATTTCTCTGCCTATGGTCTGCAGAATAACAACAATCTAACAGATACTCAGAGGTGATTCTCAGAAAGAATCTAACTATCTAAATGACAGAAATAATTTCTCCTATGTTTTTTCCAATTTATGCACATAAGTGTGACAATGAAATAGGGAAATGAAGCAAGAAGTATTCAGAAATCCCTCAGAGTGACTCCTGGGCTGTATATAAGCTTGGCTGTGGCAGTGCTGCACAGACCAGGCCGTGACTGCCCTTGGAGTAAGCCAGATCAGAAAAAAACTCAGAAACACTCAGCCCTGCAAAGTTTATCATCTCACTTTTTTAACTTCTGAGAGGTTTTTTTTCCTCCAAGAAGTTTATTGCGTGGATATAATTGTATATCCATGGACTCTAGACCACCTACTGATGATCATCTGTGTTTTTAGCAACCTGTTGCCTTTATGGCACTCCTTTTCTTCATCCCCCTCAGTGAGGCAGACACAAACCCTGCTGCTTTCATGGGCCCTGACTACATGAAAGGAACTAGCACCTGTTTTATCAGAGGGCAGGCGAAGGAAAAAGTGAAGTCACAGCACTGCTCTTTTGCACTGGCATAACTGCATTAAGGACATAGAGTTTGCCCTAGGGCCTACAGAGGCAGAACCTAAGAGCGGAGGCAGTGCACATGAGGGTCTCATTTGCCCTGCAGAAATGTTGTGGCTCAAAAGCTGACCGACTAGCTAAATCACTCTCTTTGCACTGGAAAACTGGCACCTTACCAGCACTGTTGAACTGATGCTTGGGCAGTTTTGACAGCTGGGGCATGTAAACCGTATTGTCCTAAGAAAACAGCCTGCGCAGCATATGCAGTCATGCTCTGTGTCACTGACAGCTATCTGACTTTGGACCAGCACACAAGAGATCTTGCCTCTGACTCTGAATCCAGAAGGGACATGGGGCACACATCCCATCTTCCCTCCTGGAAGCCTCAGGCACAGTCTGAAGGACTTCCTTGCTTGTGACTGTGAAGATAAGTGTTCAGACCTAAAAATACCATCAATTTGGCCTGCCATGGTACCATCTGGAGATCGTTTGTAATTACTATAGCTCACGGGTTAGTGCACGCCCCTTCCAATAGCTGGAGAAGAGCTACCATGAAAATGGCATCTTTATTTATAGTAATGATGAGAAAGTGCTTAACTGGTTAAAAAGCTGCAAAATTGCTTTTCTTAATATAGACTTGAGTTAAACAACAGAACTGGAAATAATTATCAGAAATATATTTTAGAAATGCAATATTTTATTCATCTGGAAGCAAAGAAGTTACTTACTAGTGAATGGCAGGAGGGCAGGGTGGTGTCCTTTCCATGGAGTTCTCTTTCCCTGGTGTTATTTTATGCCTCAAATGATAAAAGACATTTTGCTGCTGCTCAATGGGAGAAAGCAAGATTGTAGTTCAGAATATGCAGGCACAAGTGAGCCAGTTTTTTCCAGCTGGAACTAGGTTGTTGCTATAGCAACACCCAAATGATAGACAGATTTTTTGAATGTGCAGTGGTCTACTGTGATAACAGAGCTTCCAGGATTTCTACCAAATAGCTTCAAACTTACTAGAGTGCAATAACACCAAATGCCACATCTCTGAAATAACACAAGCAAACAAAAGACAGCGTAATAACAAAACCATTTTTCACCTAGCTTTCAAATGAAATCCCCCACTTAACACGTAACATTTATATTCCTAGACAATATCTTCCTGCCAATCCCTTTTCAGTGCACTGGCGTACCAAAAGACAGACCGCATTCCAAGTTTAACACCACCTACAGACCCATTCATGCGCTGGCACACAAAGTGATGTGCGTACAAGGTGTGAGTTCCTTCAGTCTTTTTTAGGCTGCATGCTGCCTGCACGTCGCTGAGAATCCCATTGAGTCGGTGAAGCCTCACAAGAGTACACCACTCTCTTCATCACTATGTTTTGCAGCAGTGAGGCCTTGAGGACTAAATGGCTGAGCACATGGTGGAACAGATATATTCATAAACAATCCAAAGAGAAGTTACCCCGGGCCACTTCCATAAAGAATAAAACATATCTGCCTTGACCATGTCCCCCTTGTACACAGTGGGCACACAGTTTTCACTCAAAGCAGGTTTCTCCTCTGCTCTTCCTTCCTGCTCTACTCCAGAGGAGGAGAGTCCAGGATTTTGGTTTTCCCAGAAGAAATCCCTTCCTGAGCACAGCCGGGATTCATGATCATTGCAGAGACTGTTTGGCTATTGCTCTTCATCATCCATTACCTCTCAGTGGGAGCGCTACTGCACTGCCTGCAGTCTGCAGCTTACAAAGTGTGTTTAATGTCCTTTTGTCCCCAGTACCCAATCCCTCGGGAAGCTTTTCTCCCTAGGAAGCTGCTGCCAATTATACTGGTGAAATCTTTCAGTGAACTTAGCTGTATGTGTGCAAAGGCATTTTTGTCCCCACTGGCACATAGCTGTAAATTCAAGACAAGTTTTGACCTGTTAGCGTGTATAAATTTTAGTCTGTACTTAGATTACCCTCAGCGCCCACAGATATGTAACCTAATTATTACACTGACTTCATCCTCACAAGAGACATGGAACATATGATAGAAGATTTAGAACAGAATCAAAAAACAAAAGAGTAGCTTAGTTTGATTAAGTAGAGTCATATATATTTAAATTTTGGTGTGTTTTTTAGTTAACTTACTACTTAAGGTTGCGCTGGATTTTTTTTCCTTATTGTTTATATAGCTTATATAGCTTTGATAATGTTCTGCAATAGGGCTCAGCTAAAAGAAAAGATGAACTACCTTTATGATTCACAAGGCACTCTGGATAATTAATTACTCAGCATTTGTGGCTTGGCATGTGGTCATCAATCGTTCAAAAAAATTCACATTTGTAAACACATCCTTTGCAGCTGGTCTTATGTCAGACTTCAAAGTGACTAGTGGAGATATCAGAGAGCTATAAATGTTTTCCTTTGAAATTTACTGGTTGTACTCCAGTTTATCTCTTGTGGGAAAAATTAAGCAACAGATGTGGGAGGACAGGAGCACTAAGGAAGACAGGTAAAGTATCTTGAATGGTTCTCAAATTCACTTTCTTTTCCCAATTTTTGTCAATATATCTTGGAATCCATTACCGTCCTTGTTCTGGCTCAGTCTGGGAGCATTTATTCTGGTGGCTTTGTGAAAAGTCTGAAATGTAGATAGGAGGAAAAAAAATCCTGAAAGAATAAGCTTTATTTCTCTTATAAGACCAATAGCTTACTGACTTACAAAACAAATTTTAATGCTCTCCATCATCTGATCTAAAATTTGTCATGATGGGGATGAATTTTGCTACATGAGGCAGTTGGACTGCAACTAACTGACTCCAGCACTGCACAGTCCGAGTTCATCACTACTCAGGGCTGCTCGATGTCCTGAAAGAGGCAGATATCACATGGGCAAGTACTGTACAAAGGAACATGTGGACCTATTAGAACAACAAAAATTCCAGGAATAATATGGTTAGACATTTTTTGCTTATGTGGGATGGAGGTCAGAAGTGCATAGCTTGTGCTATGCAAGATTCACAGGCTTGTGTGCTCAGAAGCAGTACTGACATACTCAGGAAGGAGAATCCAGGGGGAATACATCAATAGCACTGCTTTATGTGTTATGAAAAACCTTCAGAAAGGTTTAACATAGCTATCTAAATTAATGCAGTGAATGAGTTTCAGCATGAATTATGCAGTCATTTCCCACTCCTACTGATGCACATGATAAGGGAAGAGATTTTGCATTGCTAAATACAGAGGGAATGTGGGTCAGAGATACCTTTGCATATGTGGACTAGAGTTGGCAGAATACATGACCCTAGAGTCACTTGCACTCAGAAAGCCACCACTTGTTTGCTTGCCATTTAGGCCTGTCCTATGTTAGAGAAAATTTATCCTGCTACAGCTATTTTCACTAGTGTATGGTAACAATTATAATTGGACTGGGACTCAGGGAAGTAAGAATGCCTTCTGTACTAGCACGGCTAAAGCTGCAAGACTTGCTAATGTAAGTAAGCCTTTAAGATGCATTTTTCCCTCTCTAGGTGATTCCATCCAAAGCAGCCCTATCTGTCCCAGTCCCTTCACTGCCACCTGGAGTAGAACTGAGAGAGATAGAATTAAAAATGGAGGGGTCGTAAGATGGATATGCGTAACAAGCCAAAATGTTCTTAGCTCCAAAACTTTAGAAATACATTTGGATTCTTTTTGAGTACCAAACTGAGTGGCTGGGCTCTGTAATAATGGTTTCATGTTACCAGTTTGATCACGGTGGTGAACATTGCTGAAACTGTATTTGTGAATTAGGCCAATGGATTCAGTCTGGAAATAAATTTGTTGTGTGAGCTTGCTAGCCCTGCCCCAGCTAATTCACACCAAACTCCCTGAAATCACTTCACATACTCTCCTGCTGTCTTATTACCACTGCAAAATTGTCTGCCCGTGGTCTGAAGGACACCGTTTCAGCTAGAGGCTTGCCAAGTGCACAGCGCCTCAGCATAAAGAGAACAGACAAGAGAGAATTTACTTCAAATTGAGCAGACTTAATTACACAAGGAGAACTTTTCTGGGAAAGAAGATGCCCTTCTCTTGGCTTTTCCTGATTTGGAAATTCTTTTCGCTTGATTTATTCTTATATTCCTTTTAAATATGCATGCAGCAGCTTGTCTTGTGACAGCTACATCTACCTGGTCAGCCTAAGCCACACTCTGACAACTCCTTCACTTCCCCAGTTAACTTTAATTCAAGGATTCAAGGCTGGTTTCTCACTGCTGCCTTTGGCCTAATGAGGACATGTTTGAAGAAGAGCATCCTTGAATCCTCCTTTTGTCATGCTGAGGTTGGACCTAGAGAACAAATGTGCATGAACGAACCACTCTGTCACCCTTCTGCCTTTCAAAGTTAAATTTGATAGAAGATCCAAATTCTTGGTTTTGCCAGAAAACTCTCATTCTCATTAATCTATCCACTTTTAAAAATGTGGGCAACTGTATTTTTCTTGATCCATCTGTTCGAAACACCATTAAAAAGATATCTTTGTACCAAATTTTCTACCTATGGATGTACACCAGAAACTCTATAGACGCCTACATTCTGGTATCTACAAGTAGGTGTTTATATTTAAGTTATATCCTTGAACTTCCATTATACTCAGTGGAGAGTTGGTCAATAGTGGCAGAGCACAGGGAGTGAGAAACCTGAAATAAATACCTATGAGATTCTCAGTGGAATCACCTTCCAGACTCTATTGAGTGTGCAAAGTTAAAGGAGAAAAGAACACGGCCAAGTCAAACAAAACAACACAGTAACTATTGAGGCACTTTTCCTGACTCTAGGCAGAGAAAGCATTAATTTCCTAGCTTTTTCCCCAAAGTGTGACACTTGTTCCTAAAAATAAACAACTGATTTTCAAGCCCTGCAGTGTTTAAGTGAATAGTAAAGTTTTCTGAATGTGGGGAAAGGGGAAGGGAGAAGGGAGGGGAGGAGAGAAGGGGTTGAGTCTGGAGTGTTTGGAGTGAGAGTCAAAATCTATAGCACTCTGCAAGATGTCCTAGAAATATGCGTTAGAGTCCCCAGAGTGAAAGATGATCTGCCTTGCTTCACTTAATGTCATTCATTAGTACAAGTTTTGTTTCATTAAAATGGATGCTCCACTCCTGTATGAAAATATATTAGTAAATACATATTCATTTCCCGGACCAGCTCTTTTGTATATGTTGTTCCTAGAGACATTATTATACTAAAGCCCCCCTGAGGACTCTGAAAATATTTGGAAACAATAGATTAAGTGAGTAGAGAGAGCCCACTCCCAACGGACAGCGCTCCACGCTCCCTGAAACCCCTATGGAACATGTGTGGTGTTACTGAATTTACTGCACGTACAGGCTAGGTCCATAGAAATGCTTACTGCTTGATATTGAATCTTGCACATTTAGTAGTTTGTGCAAGCAGAGAAAAAAATTGATTCCTTTCTTTGCCCTGACCTCCAACCATTGAAAGCTGCGCATAGCCCTTGTGTTGGCTTAACCCCTTCAAGCATTTCACTGTTTGACAAATGTGGCTAGAAGTTATTATGAAGAATAAAGCATCAATGGCCACAAACTGTTTCTTTTTTTATTATGTACAGAGAAAATAATTTTTTTTAAAAAGCAAAATCCAATTCTCAGAAAACTGTGGAGCTAAGGAATAAGATAAGATATTTGAAAGGGATTGAATTATCTTGTATTAGGACACTGCTGATTTCTCAGCTAGATGTTGCTGTTCTCACCTGAGGGGTAGCTGTTGTGTGCTGCTAGTCTGTAACAAAGCAATAGCAAAGCTCAAACACCCTGAAGTATGTCAGAAATAAATGGAAAAGCTATTTAATTGTTATCCTTTGATCCAGCTTTGGAAAAAAGGCCCACCTAGAGCACTGCTGCATTGTGGCTTCATTTTTCCCCACATGCAGGGAGGGAAACATCATGTAGGTTTTTCAGACATGTTAGAATGGGCATCAGTTTCTTCAGAAGCAGGTCTTTATCCTCTTGTTTCACAGACAAATGCAAATAAAGGGCCTGAAATTATATTGATAAAATAGAAAGCAAGATTGCAAGTGTAATTCATATCTCTGCCTCTGAAATCATATGACCATGCGTGAAACAGGCCATCTCTGACTTCAAAAAGTATTTTCTCTTCTGAAGATCAAAACCCCATGTTTGGATTTAGTATATATAGAAGCAAAGATTGGTAACTGTGTTTGTTGACCAAAAAGCCCCTTGAACAATTATAATCTTCTTTTAACTGTGCTGGAGAAAGTAACATGGTGGGATCTTGAGTATGCCTATAGCTGCTCTGTTTCAATACAATCCCAGTGGAAAATGCCTCACCAAAGTACCTGAGTCACCTCTATCCCTTACAGCTCTGTGGTACTGCCAGGGATGTGGCAAGGCACAGCTGCTACTGCAGACTTGCCAATTTCTTATGCGATACCCAGCAGCTGTTGGAAGCTGTGTGTTAAAACTCATGCTCAGATTTGAATTTCTGTATAATCTTCCCCAGGAAGGGAAAGCTGCAAAGCAGTCTTTATGTCCTCCAAGTCCCAATTTGTGATCCTATATTAAGCAAAATTTCATTCTGGCTGTGGAAGCGCACTATGCAATACCATATTTTTTCATTCATTTTCTGTGCAAAACTACATTTTAGCATCTAAACACTCCTTCCACCAGCCTGCTCCACATACGTGTCACTTTCAGTAGAAAGCACTCTGATTTTTATCTTATGTGAGGATGCAAAGCATCAGAACCATGTCTCAGTGATATGTGTTGCTTTAGGAGGGCTACAGCTTTCTCAGGACTGGCAGTACCTGTGTTCCCCCACCTCAGTCAAGCAACAAACAGAGCGCTTGTCTCCAACACCATCATTAGACTTAATGGAGATGGTTTCAGACCACTGTTCCATTTTCCAAAGACTTCTGCAAACCTCACCATTGACTTCCTGGCTGGAGATGTCAGATCTCCTTGGACAACGTCCAGAGATGAGAGAATGAGGAAGCTGCAGCTAAACTACTGCTCCCCAGTCTAAATACATCTCTGCCAAAAAGACTCCAAAAATCTGCAGGAAATTCAGAAAAGGTCATCAAAAAATATTTAAAAAAACAAGGGATTAATTTCTAGGCAAGATTAAAAGAAATCAATATGCTTAACTGTAGTTGACTAAGGGGGAATTTGATGTCTTCATACAAGAACCTGCGGGTGCAAATAAACTGAGAGTCTTTGCTTTAAACAATTGAAGAAATAACAAAAGAATGTCACTGATCAAAAGAAACGTAGACTAAAATCTTGGAAGTCTTTGATAGCATTGATGGTAACCAAGCAATGGATCACAATTCTAGGAATTCATGGAAATCCCATTGTTTCCCCATTTTTAAAAAAGACTAAAGTTTCTCCAGTGCTAGCTGGGAACAGACAGGTGAATAAAGTCATAGGGTAATATATGGACTTTTTTTAAGAGGTAGGAACAGGGCGCTCCTGTGTAACATAGGTGTAATAAAGACTGCAGGGGTTGTCTCAGAAATGTACTGCACCAATAACTGAGCCATGTGACTCAGACAGTGTACTTATTTCCTCATCCTTCTCTCCCTATGGTTTTAACATCTGCCTTGATGTGTCATATTTCCTCCCTTTGCTTCCTGATAGAAGTTCCCTTGGTGTTTCTTCAGGATATCAGGGACTGACTAGCCTGGTTAATTCACATATGAGTGGCCATGAGAGAAAACCTTTTAGATTTGTTAGTCCCGTGCTAACAAACTCCTTTACCCAGAGCTCTGTGAAATGCACAAGCAGATTTCTGCTTCTGGGACTAACGCCAGTCCTGGTAGTTCATATTCCAGGCAGGAACCATGTAGGAGCATGAATTCCAACTTCCCCAAGAGCCGCTTCAACCCTCTTTTTATTTTTTAACTTCTTGTGGTACCAAAGTAACCCTGATCAGCGAAAAGCCTATGCTGGAAAGACTGTTGATGCAGAAAGACGCAAGAATGGAAAGTGCACTTTGTCACAGTGAAGGAATCCAAACTGCAATAAACAGAACTTGAATTACCATTTTTAGACCATGTTATAAAATTGCTTACAACTTCTTTCCTTGATATCGACGATTGTTCAGGTTAGCAAATAACACTAAGCTGAGGAGAGGTAAATAGGCCAGAAGGAAGAGCCATTGTACAGGGAGACCTTGATGGGCTGGAAGATTGGGCCAACCAGATGTGAATGATGTTTAATAAAGAAAAATGTGAACTCCTACATCTGAGATTATTCTAATCCCAAGCAGCAATACAGGCTGGGGATGTTCAGCTCTGCTGAAAAGAGGCTGGAGATCCTAACAGGGAGCAAGCTGAACACATGCTAGGAGCCTGACCTTGTAGCAAGCCATATCCTGGGCTCCTTCAGCGTGAGTACAGCCAGCAGATCAAGGAAAGCGGTTATCCCATAATCATCGGCATTTATTAGGCCACAGCTGGAACACTGTGCCCCAGTTTGGTCCCCCTGCTCCAGAAAAACAGTGGAAAATCAGAGAGGACCCAGAAAGGGCTATGTGGTTCATGCACGAGATGATTGCAGAACCTAATATGAGGAAATTGGTTTTGCTCATCCCACAGAAGGAAAGGTGCTTGGGGGCTGAGGTTGCAGTTTTCCAGTACCTAAAAGCTAGTAATAAAGAAAATGGAGTTAAGCTCTTCATGGAAATGGACTTCAAGGAAAATTCTGTCTGGGCATAAGAAAAAGTAAAATGCTTCACTGTAAGACTACTAAACACTGGACAAGGTCATCCAGAGAAAGATGGAATATCCCTCACTGAACTTGGACTGACCCAGGTAATCTAATAACCAGGCCCTGCTTTCACAGAAAGTTGTACCTGAGGTCACATACAGACAAGATTTAGAAAGCCCACTGGAATGATATGGCAGACTTAGCTGCCCTCTCACAAACACAGATGACTGTTATTCACTTCCATTGCATATTCACACATTTCTTTCTCTCAGTAGTTTCCTCAATTAGCTTCCTTTTTAAGGTTATCTGAGCAAAGGCCTTGGAAATTTCATTTTTGTTTGTTTGTTCGTTTGTTTTTTAAAGGACAGGTGAATTTATTTTTCTAAGATCTAAAGGGATAGTTCTCAGCATGAGAACTGTCTGTGCTCTGTTAGGTTTCCTCTAACCAGTTTGTTTGCTCTGAGACACGTCACCCATGCATTTGTCTCTAGGAGATGTTTTAACATAAAGGACATGTTTTCAATTCCAAATCAAGTTTAAAACACATGACTTCAACCTTTTCTTTCAAACAGTAACCCAAGAAAATGATACAAATGCATTCACCTATGAGTTAACTGATCTGTTTGGTTTTAGCTTTGTCATCTCATGCTTATTATAGCTTTCTCAAGCATGTGTTCACCTTTCTGCATGGGAAAGCAAAACTTAATTTTGAAGCAACATATTTCCAAAGGTTATTTCAACCACTGTGGTGTGAATCAGGATATTTAGCAAAGCACACTCTCTCCTGTGAACCTTTTAGGAGTCAGACAGTATCACTTTCCAATGCTGGACCAGGATACCTTTCCGGAATATTTCCAAGCCACTGAACTGTGGATACTGACTCAGCAGAGCAATCAGTAGAAGTTCAGTACATGTTAGCAAGATACAACAGCTGTTTTTTTCTTAATGTTTCTATGGTGCCCTTGCTGACCAGGAGCACTGTAGCCCATACTTGGCCTTGGTTTATAAAGGCTGCGCACTTTCAAAGAATAAAGATGTGACTGGTGAAAGAAGAAAACTGCATGCTAAAAGTTGAATGCTAATGAAGTTACTTAGCCCAGGAGGAACAGAGTGTATTGTCTACCTTTCTCTATCAAACCAACATTTCTTTGGGCTTTTAAATTCTGTACTTAGTGTTGATATGTGTGTTTATAAAAGGGATATTTTTCCTCCCGAGCCAACTGTATTTATCTGTCCCATGATTTACATTTTAAGAAGCTAGGGATTTGAATGCTTTAAAACATACCAGTGTCTTTCAGGAAGTTCCTGGATAAGCATGATGCAAGCTGGGTTTTTATTTATAAAGATACACATATACAGTGCTGTTCATTTGAGTGGACTTGCATATTTATAAGTAAGGTGGAGTTTGGTCCATGTCCATTATAACTTGTCATTTAGTTGTGGCGCTGCTAAAAATGACTTACACACTTCAAGCATGAATATTGCAGAGTCCTGAACATAATTGTTTAGGCTGCTGTTTACTTTGTAGAAAAACTGAATTCAAGGAAAGGAAAGGAGTAATAAACACCTAATTCAGAAAAAATTAATCAAAGCCAACTTCCATAGGCTTATAAGTACGCATACATCATGGGGATTAGTGAGGAATTTAATTGTCAGTGTACTGCATTTGAGAGCTTTTCCAGATCCCATATCTTTGATTGTTCTGATTTTCTTCCAGCCGATGTCCCTGCCTGACTTGCTCATGCAACTAATTCCTGGACTAAATCAAAAGAAGAGAGCTTAATTTTAATACCCTGGAGACTTTAAGAGAGACTTTCCCTCTAGAACAATATGGAAAAAAAAGCAATTAACTTTGTTAGTAATTTTTTTCACTTGCATGTTTGGTATTATTTCAGCAGTATATTTAAATAAGTTCTCTGTAGCCCTCTTTCCTCTATACTTGATTTGCCAAAGAGATAAGATCTCGGTGTTAGTCACATCACAATGTCTCATGGAGGAACTAACCTGAAGACAGATTTCACTCCTAGCTGAACCAATATAAGTCTGATGGAAAGAGATATCCAGCCACTTTGCTACTTACTTGGTCAGTAAACTGTAATCTCCTCTAAACCTACAGAAAAGTTGAATGATTTTGAGTAAAACTAGTTGGTTTCAGTGTAGTATCTGTATGTTACAGTAAATCTGTGTGCTTTGGGGCTCAGCAGTTTATCGTGCTTTAATCAGGTAGGTCTACTCCTGCAATAAACAGTGATGTCATTGTACTCTTCATGCAGCGTGTACCTGTGTATTCTCAACCAGGGCTATGGGCTCCTGCATAACTAACAAATCTGTGCTTTGTGTACCATGAACCAGGAGGCACACTAAGCCTCAGAGAGTGTTAATGAGGAGGAAACACAATTCCTCGCACATCCTAGACTTCAGAGTGTGTTTTCATCTCTGCTTCTGGCTGCTGGTAAGGAGCATGGCTCTGTGTTATGCCTTAGGAAAGCAGGGTGTCAGGACACAGCTGGAAGACTGAAATCATTACAGTCAAAGATAATGAGATGTTCCTAGCTCAGGCCTCTGGCATAGGCCAGTAGAAGGGTACCTATGCTGACATCAACAGGAGACATGAAAAATATCATGCCCAAAGAAAATCACAATCATGTTAAAAGTACAGTTTTACTCAAGTTTTGTATTTCCCATTTGCCTTCTGTTTTCAGAGCCTAGAAGGCATAGCAGCCTCCCTCCTTTCAAGAGTTTCTTGCTAACTGCAGAAGGTAAGGCTGTCTTTTTGAGAGGCTCACAGTGAGGCATAGTTGCTGAAAACTGTCATTCTCCTGATGCTGGGGAGCCGTGAGAAGCATCTGCACATAATGCCTCTGAAGTGTTACCCATGCCTCATGCTTGCATCGCCCCAGCAGCCCAATGCCACCAGCTATTTCCTGGCTGCCAGGAGCAGGACCTGATCATTAACCCTTATGTCTCTTGGGTTTGGTGTTTCCAGTCATTTGATGAAATCTCTTGGCTGCATTCTGTGTAAGTGCTGAACTAAATCTGTGCCTTTCCCAGCAAAATCTTGGCCACGTGTCCCTTCCCAGATTTTTTTTCTTGGAGAGGAATTGCTGCTAGGGAAGGATCTGATGGACTTGCTGCCATGGGCCCTGTCTCCTCATACAACTCAAAGCCCAGAGCAACAGGCATGCAACTGGAGCCTTTACCACCCAGCTGCTCTTTGGCTGTATTCATACCTAATCTGTGTCCTGAGTTAGTAGTGGTCCATGCACATTCTTTCTCTTGTTTAAGTTTCTATAAAGAGTGGCTGTCAATTAAATACATGTGATTGCATTGCAGTTTTCAAACGAAAACTGTTGATGTCTGTCCTGCATCCTGCTGTCTGTAGGAAACATTTCCCGTGTAATCGATGAAAATCTCGTTTATAATTAAACTGAGCACAGAGACAGCCCTTAATTTACTTTATTGTCTGGCATCTTTCTATTCAAGAAGCATCAAGGTGAGAGCAGGAGATAGCTCTTTGGAAAAGGTGTTAAAGAATATCTTTATTGACTTTAAGCATTGTCTACATGCCTTGGGGTGGAAGAGAATATTTGAATTGAACAGATTCCCTGGGGGTTAGAATCACACCAGGAGATATATGCCCCCAGGTGGACATCCTTTTGATGAAGGATATACAATTGGACCTCGGCCTTGTTAAGTCTTTGATCTCACCTCAAAGATTTGTGAAGGCATCCTGGAGCTGCAGGGGTTGGGGAAGATGTCCCGGAGCTGGGCTAATCTGTAAAGTTTCCCTTCTGTGTATCTGTCTGGAAATACAGCAAGTCTAAAATTGGTCTTTGGATGACAAAAATCAAGTTCCTTTTTCCTTTTACCTTCACTTTTCCCTAGTTATCAGAGTGATTTTAGGACAACTGGCAAATTACAGATGCTCCATTTCCCAAAGAAACAATAAGCCATAAAACAAGCTTACTGGAACACAGTTGCAATTCCCAGCATGTCCCATAAGACCTGAGGAGTAACCAAGTGCTTCCAACCTAAACAACAGGAACAACTTTGTATGCTGGTCATTCAGGGCATCCACCAGAAAGGATGTTCTCTAGGGACAAAACATTAGCCAGTGTTCCTTGAGTGTGCTGTGCAGTGATAGGGCAGGTTCAGCCCCCCAGCAAATTTGTAACAAGAGGGAATGACATTTTCCATTGTCAGAGTAATGCCACTTCAAAGTAAAGGCTAAATAATCAATGCTCCCATCTAGTGGTGAAACTGTACCCAATGGCCTCGACATATTGGACATACAGCTGAGCTTTCCAGGGGTTACAGAGTTGGATGGTTCATGCCATAGACGGTGCCACTCCTTGGAACTTCTGTAGGGCTTTGCATAGTGGAATAGACACCCACACAGATCCAAAAGCTGAGGAGATACCAACTAATAACCCCAGTTAAAACTACAACATTAAAAATAACAAATAAAACAATAACACCAGCACCAAGAGTCCTTTTAAGGCAAGGTGAGGGTGAAGTAACATTCTCAAAATTTTTTAAGCAACAGTTGCTGAGGTGTGAGTGCCCACATTATTTTTGTTTTGGTTCCTAAATCGCGTAGGCCCCTTTCAAAATGTTATCTAAAGTTAGTAATTAGGAACAGATTCTGATTATTCTTGTTGTAGAGTTGATTACCATGTAATTAATATGCTAATGTTCTAATATACTGCTGAACTTGTAATTAGTGGCCAGAGGAAAAAAAAAAAAAGCTTTTTTTTCTTGTTGTTTACATTAGAAAGCTTACAGTAAGAGGTGAATAATTACCATATGCTCAATTTGTGACATTACTGGGAGTCACCCCATGACACTATTGTAAATCACTTCACAAGGTCTGCTCAGTTCTTCTTAATATGCTTATTTTCAATTGTTATGCTTGGAAGCTGAGCAGATTAGCAGGAAAATGGTGCTGTTCTTCTAACTGTGTCTTTTTTTAAAGGCACAGCTGCTGCCCAAAGGATATACCCAGAAGCAAAATTCATTAATGATGCTGAGACATTACTTTGTCACAAGAATGAGCTGTACAACTGGGAAAAAAACTTTAAAATATCACCTCCTGTTAGACTGTAACTGTCACTTCTCTGTTTTGACTTCACTGCTGATATAATAATGCAAATAGCAATATAGTTCTAACACCAATCTCATCTGTGCACTTTCCAATAACACATTTCGGAGTGCTTTGCACTGCCATAATTTCCATTTTACAGAGCCATAATTCCCAAATCCCAACCCAGTGCCACCTGTGATGGAGTTTACCATGAGTCAAAGACCAGGACACTCCTTGAGAGGATAGAATGGCCTGGAGTTCATGTCTTCAACAGCTGAAGGACAGAAAGGCAGCTCTTTGGACAAGCAGTAGGACTTGAAGCAACAGAAAGAGCTTGGCTAGCATTTCAGTAGGGCCCACACATGAAGAGGAATTACCAACTTCTTTATTAACCTAAGTAGGAGGAATAGGGAGAAACATAGGTAGTACTTGGCTGGATGTTAGCTGAATGTCTAAAATGTTCTCTCCAAAAAAAGTGATTCCCCTATTGGCAAGACATGAATTTAGCAACTCAGTACAAGGTCCGAAATGAATCTTTAGAATGGTTTATGACAGGTTGGTTAATCAAAGATTCTGCTTTTATTGACAGGGATGAAATAATCCAATAGTAGGCACTCTTTAAGACAAATTCAACAAAAACTAAAGCATGTTGATAGGAATTAAGCAAAAAGAACTGCTAAAACTATTGATGCAAGAGCTGCTAAAATCTTACTCTACTTAGAACATATCTGGCAGCACATGCATCTTCTGCAAAGCCTACATACCTGTAAATGAAGGGAGAGTCATTGGCAAATGGATGAGAACACAAACCAGATGGATGGCTGTCACAAGAAGTTATGCAAGAAAAATCACTTTGCAAAATGAGAGGAATGTAAAAGAATGCTTGGATAGAAAATAAACCCAAGACACTGCTTTAGTGAAGCAAGAAGTCAGGAAAAGGAAAGGTGAGACCAGAATTAATACCACCTTGTCAACAAGGTACTGGGTGTTGCTGGTAGAGATCATTCCTAGGATGAAGCGTGTCTGCAAAGTCCCAGCTGAATTCCAGTGCACAAGGCAAAATAACACAGAAGTGCATAGTCACAGCTCTCAAAACTTGTGCCGGTGTCAGCCAGAGATTTTTTGATAATGAACAGTCATCATGTTGACTGTGCCCATAAGTATACTGCATACAACAACACATATGGGCCCAATTTTCAAGTTTATAAAACAGCCATTCCTGTAGAAAAACACCTGAGAACTTCAGACTCCCAGGATACAATATGATGCAAATCTGTATCATGCTCCAGACATCTAAGAAAGGAATGAGTGCATCATCAGAGTAAAATATTTTCAGCCTGTTCTTTCAGTTTAGGGTAACCTTAAGAAATTGACAGCAAGATGTGCTACTGTTAATGTATGTTCAACTTAAAAAAGATATTAGGGCTGGCAATTTATCTTGCCAACTTCTTACCTTACCTTTCAGAAGTCTGGGTAGCACAAACATCTCTTGAAGACTGAGTTTCCACAGGATGCTGGCAGGAACCCACCTTCATCAAAATGAAGTAACTAATAAAAATTCAGATGGATGCATCCAGACAATGACTTGTGGCTCTGTTACTGCAGTTAGGGCAGTGAGTGGTTTATGTATTCAGGTCTTCCATCTCTATAGTAATAACCTACGCACAGATTGAAAAAGAGATGTATGCAATTGTGTTCGGTTGCAAGGGTTTCCATTAATATGTGTGTGGGAGAAAAGCGATTGTGGAATCTCATCATACATTACCCATGCTGGCTATATTGCAAAACCATCTGAAAAACCTCATCTATAAATATTTTTATTCCTATTTGATTTACTATTTGAATAATGTGGCTAGTCATTAAGCACCAGGGCTCCGAAACACATACTTTATGCAAATTTTAATTTTATATTAATTGAATATGTTTATTTTAACACTGGTAGGAAAGGAGAAGTTGTAAGGGAGCCAAAAGGAGTGTTGCAGTAAACATATTTTGATTCATTTCTGCACAAATTTGATACTACTGCTGACAGAGAATCATCAGTAAATAAGGTGACCTTGAAACCTGCAATTGTATGAGGCATTAAATAGAAAGAAGACATGACAAAAATGACAGAGCATTTGACTGTTTATTTTCACCTCCCATGCATTCCACTGTTAAAGGATGAAGAACAAAAAAGCATAGCATCTGTGCTAAGGATGCATCTATGAGCATTAATTAATTATAATGCCAGGCCACTGTGTACTGGATGCAGTGTCAGTCTCTCAACAAACACTCTACTCATTCCACTATCATCAACTCAATTATTTGAGATGCTTCTCAGCAGGTGTATGTGATGCGTTCTTTTAAAAGCTCCTTTGTGATGAAATACTCTCAATGACTTAATGCATATTCCCTTATATGCCACAGGTTGTTAAAAGCCCAATCACATACTCAGTTCAAAAACCTGTTGGTACCATTCAAGCTGACAATTTAGCAAAAGTCAGCCATGGTGACAAAAAAAATGTGGCTTTTCTATTGAAGCCAAACAAACCACTCAGAAGTATACCACAGCATTATTTGGTTGAAGTCCGTCCTTGCCTAATCCTCCAGCCTTAGGGTGGAGAGTGCAAGGCCAGAGTTGTTTGTGTGGGACTTGCACCCAAGGTAGGAGACTGGAGTTGCCTGCAGAGCTGTGGAGGAAGCACATGGAAAAGATGCAGGTGACAGTGCACAGTACTAGAAAATCAACACCTCTTCATTTGCTTCTCGCTTATACCTCATAGAAATCTTCCATTTCCTTACCCACTGCTAAAGATCACTTGATTTCCATTGTACAAAATGATGAGAAAACTGTAAAGGGGAATTCTGGCTAGAGATATCCAGGAAGCTCCCTGCCAAAGGTTGCTCTGTTAATACATATTGCAGTGCATATACTTTACAGATGTGGAATATAATTAATGGGCGTTATTACCTGTGTCCAATTTTAAAGTTGTTGTTTCAAGATGATGTCACATTCAGACAATACTCCCTGGCTAAATTATACTCCCACAGTAGAAAGAAGGGAAGAAATTTAGGACTATTTGCTAGACAAGCACAGGACCCATTGCTTCATTTTGCAGTAGAAATGATGTACAAGTAGATTAGCTTGTGCTCAGAACTCTGTCTTATTTACTGTTCTTTTGTACTCTGTTTTCATACATTACGGGACAGTCAGACCAAAAACATGTTGTTGTTATAGCTATGTACAATGTGTTCTTCCTCCTTACTGAATGTTTACTTTATAAGGCTGTTTGTCAGAGAGACAGAGGACAAATTGGAGAAGCCCATTTTATATTGCTAAAACTAAATTCAGACCTGATAGAGACTCACAGAAGTGGTGCATCAGTTCTTCCTATTAGGCGTTTGATCCTGCCTCCATACAAAATAATAAAAAATTCCCATTGATTCCAGGGTTTGAGAGCAGGGCTCAACTTCAAAATATTAGCTGAGCAGCTCTTTGGTGAATTGTGACATGGCTGACTGTCACGCCCTTCAGTAGGATGGCACGCTGTAAGATGTTTGTCTCGTATTTAATAAACTTACTGTACAGTCATGATGTTCTGCTGCTAAGAGATGTAGCTGTGGATGATATACCTCCCCATGAGTCCCCGTCAGGAAGTGTAGATGCTCTGTATATTTACAATTACTCCCATCCTATCTGGCAGTCACTATGTTTCTTTCTTTGGATTCCAGAACACAGTATTTATGTGCCTTTACATTACTTTAATCTTAGTATGCTCTTGCATCATCTTTGGCACCAGGCACACTAACACATCTCCTTGGTCTTACTCATCTTTAATAGGTGCATGACCTCATTGGTAGCAGCTTCTCCCGTAATCCCAGACCTTAGAGTGACCCTCTTCTCAAATCCTACCTTTGTGCTTTTACTTTTGAGTTTGCTACCTTCTTCTTCTGGGACCAGCTGATATCTGGAACAAGAGTGCATTCCGGGAGTTAAGGAAAGCCATCACTCTTTGCTTTAGCAAGTACAAGAAATGTCTAGATTGAAATGGAATAGGACCATAAACTCAAACTCATATTTACCAAATGCTTTCCTCACCACTCTGAAGCTTTCTTTATCTTTAGATCCAAGCATTGCTTTGCCTCGCCTTCCCTTACAGCCAGTCCTTCAGCTCTCACTGCCGGTTTTGTTTCCCTCTTTCTCCAAATGGCTGATGAAAGCTTCCAGTTTTAGCAGCACTTCTATCTGACATGATCTGTTCAGAGTTTGGTTACAGACTTAAAGAACTGTCCAATTATTTAAGGCAGAGCAGCCAATTATTAGCCCAAGAGGATTTCCATGTAATGGAGAAACACAGATGTTCGTAAGTTTCCTCTTATGAGGTGTGTGTCACTGCTCCCTTAGCATTCTCTGGTGGGCAGGTGGGCCAAATATTCCAAGGGCTGCAATCTGATATGGATATGTACTCACAGTTCCTGAATACGTATTATATAAAGAGACCACAGTTTCCTGCAAATTTCCCAGATGCTATGATTCAAATGTTTTCATAATGTGGGGAAAAGCAGCACTTTCCCCGCAGTCAAGGGAACTCAAGGGTTTCCAATTATCATCACACACTCAGTCCTATTAGCACAAAATTTAATTTGCGTTAATCAGACTGAGGTGGGTAGAGCGCGAAATTAACTTGACTTTCATTTCGCATTGTACAGTAAACTGACTTGGTGGAATTGCTGTAGAAATCTGAACTGTGAATGATGGATGAGATGAAAAAAAAAAGGAGAATAAACAATACTGTATAAACATCGCTGGATTACAAGGGACACAATATTAATTTCAGTTGTTGGGAGAAAAGCTTTACCTCCCTCACAAATCAAAGGGCACATTGCCCTCAGCTGCACTGGTATTTTGCCACTTTAGCTGAGAATAGAGTTTGGATCCAAAAATTTTTCTATAGCATTCCCTCTATTCTGAGAGCTATTTATGCTCAGATGATATTGCCAATAATTTTTCAAACTGCTGTTTTTGCCAGAAAACTACAATTTAATGAAAACAGAAACACATCACATCCAATGAAATTTCCATTCACTGTTCAAAACCGAGAGGGAAAGAGGAGCGTCTAACAGAGACTAGGCAGTGGTCGTGGGGTGTCCAGCTGCGATATGAGTCTGCTCCTGGTGAGGAAGACCTCACACCTGAAATCCTGCGCATCTCAGAGAAATTCTCTGTTGATTGGCTTTTCTGAAAGAGTTTTCCCTTGAGCTCACTTGAAAGGTTTCTGTTTCACCTCAATGAAGAGCAAAGGCTTGACATTTTCTTTCTTTCTTCACAACAAAACTCTATTTTCCAGCCAACCCTAACATTAATTCCCTTTTCCCAACTCTCCGCCACCTTTCCTGCGTTGCTAAAATAAATGTTTAGGAGGTGGGAGCTGCCCTACTGGATCCACAACTGCCTCCACCTGAATCATTTCCTTATAAGTAAAAGGAAAAATAAAACAATACTTCTCAAACATTGGCTTGCAACTTTTTCAATCATGTTTTAACAGTTTTTTCCACCCATGAACAGAGAGATTTCTATCTCAAAGAAAACTGCAAATTTCAGAAGGCCACTGATACAGTGAGAAAGCTGCAGGAAAGTTTGGAAGATATGCAGTCTCTGGTGAAAAAAAAAAGAGGAAAAAACCCTTTAATTTCTGAAAACAGTTTCAGTCCACAGACATAAACAACCCATTTCAAGCAGAGGGAGGCTTAAGGTCCCAGCTGTGGCAGAGGCTAAATCAGCACTATTATTTCTGTCCCACCTTTCCTACCAGCTAAAGTGGTGGTGGAGCAGCCACCTGTGGAAGAAGGGTAGTGACAAGTAGCAGAGGGCAAGATGGGGAGTTGGGCAGCTTCAGTTGGGCCAGAAGAATTGAGAAAAGGGATATGTGCTTAGTGCATTGGTGATAGGTGCCTAAATCCCACAACAATTCCTGCACAAAAACGGTCTTTTTCCTTTCCTCTCCTCTTCTTTCCTTTTTCCCAGGGAAAGAGTAAATTTTATCACCAAGTGGGTGATACTACTTACGCTGTTTACTATTTTTAAACTGTGAAATGTGCTGGAAAATAAAGGCTTTAATTAAAGTTGTCTTTCCAAAGCCTGTTCCTTGCAGAAAAGTGACACCATTTCAAAACACAGTTTTTCTTGTATGTTTCTATTTACTTTCCCATTTTGCATGTAATAGCTTCTATTCAAGCAGTTTCTGCAACATATTTAACATTTGCAGATGTAACTACAACATGTTTGAGTGAAAGGAGAATGAAGTTGTATGGTATCTTTTGTGCTGCCAAAAAGGTGGGGAGCACAAAGCACGCTAAAGGTTATTTTCCCAGATTAATGTCAGAACTCCTGCTTCTATTATTTAAACAAAGCATGTAATGTTTGCACTGTAAAGTTCGAATCTCAAAGTACCAAAGCAAGACAGGAATGGGCTTTGCCAACCCTTCCCTTTTACAGTGGAGGATAAAAATTGCTGACTCTTTTTGTGGCAGTAATTGGCTACCAAACAAGAACTTTAATTGCGTTTTTAGCTATCTTGAAAAAATGTATTTGCATATACAGAACATGATACATAGTCTGGATGTATGCAAATAGCCATTAAACCACAGCACCGTTCATATTTCTTTATTTGTCTTATAGCATTTGGAAAGTATGCATGACGAGAACTGTTTTGCTATGCTGATCTATCTGCACTCTCCTGCCGAGGAGAACAAGTCTTGTTTTTTTAAGGCTGTGTACAGCAGAAAGCAAGGCAGCATTTCCCAGTCCAGCTACAAAGTTACATGAAACAGTATACTGGCAATAACTAGCTCTGCAGCCATGAATAACCAGCAACCAAGCTGCTCCTGGGAAAGCTCCCTTGCATTTCAAATGAACAAGAAAGAGCTGACCCATTTCCAAAGCATAAAGCAACTCCTACCAGAAAACTAACTTTCTTCAGTTCCTAACCAGGTGAAAACTGTGTCTGTGGCTTCTGAAAAAGTGCTATCACACTTCAGGCTATGAATTCCTCCTTCAATTTGTTGCTGATTAGAGAGGCATGCCTCTGCCTGTGGGAACTTTTCATGCTGCCCTTGAAATGCAAGTGCCCACGGTTAGTGGCCAAATGACTTGAGGGGGGTCACTGGGAGTAGCAGCAGGCACTGAGGATGAACTATTGAGAGCTTCCCAATCAAACAGCACATTTTTTGGCCCTTCCAGTTACGCCAGATAAATCAGTAACCTGCTACCCTGAGGCTGGTTATGGTGATGAGGATAGGCTTGATGGCAAAACATGAGGCTGCTTGTCTTCTGAGGAGGTGTTCAACTTGGTCTGATACATAGCCCAAAATGGTGACCCCCAGCCCTGCCTCTGCAGAGGTCAGGTTTCCTCTGAGCATGCAGCCTGGAGAAAGGGCAGTGAGCCTGCAAGAGAGTCAAGGAATGAATATTTATTTGCCTTGCTGCTATAACGCCAGCCCTCTAAATATGTATTTCTTCTTTGGAAGGCAGTACCCCACTGTACTTTGAGAGAGCTGTCATTTCAAAACTATTTTTTCCCCTACTTTCTTCTTTCTTGATAATTCTGCAGATGTGGCACTTTTTTTTTTTTTTCCCTTGAAAACCTGTTCCATATAAACATGTTTATTTCAGTTAACCTTTTCAACTGAAGAGCCAGCCCAGTGCAGCTTGTCAATAATGCTTCCATAAATCACAGTCATGCACAGTACAGCCAGAGATTAATTCTGAGCAATTTTGTGTACAAAATTTGCTTCAAAACTCATATATCTCCAGGCATTTATGTACATATCCAGAATACCCAGTAAAGTTTTGCAGTGACTGATTTTTAATAAGATTTTTCTAAAGGCTACAAGTTACTTTAGCAACCTCAGCTTCTATTGAAAGCAATAAGGAATCAAGGCACACTCCTACAGATAGTAATGGGGGTAAACAAACAAGCTTACACGACTTCAGCAGAAATGAGGATAAGTTCATTGTCCAAGTTGATGAAAGCAACCAGACTTTATGAATGTTTTACTGCATGCATCCTTGGGATGCTATGGTCTTTTGCTCATGAGGGCTTTGCTACCTTGTTAATGGGAGGGATGGAGCTTTATGATGTTTGTGGCTTTACCTGAAGGATGTCAGCTGGGCTTGGTGGGGTGGGACACCAGAGGGGACAGAAGGCTTCCAGCCTTGCTCACACTGAAACCCCCACCCTTTTACTAACAGAACACAACTGAATTTAACCTTTTACAAAGCTTGGGGTTGACATCTGAAATAATAGGAAAACTGGAAGAAAACACAAGCTGAAGATAGCTCTGGCATATTTGTCTTTTTATTTCAGCTTTTAACCATTGCTTATAAATCTGGCTCCCTGAAAGAGAGAAACCACAGAAGTGGGCTCTGGCTCAACCTATCAGACTATGCAAGGGGGTAAACAAATGGACAGGTGACCCTTGTCTGATTGAAAGCCATTGCTGTGGACATGGGAGTTCATGATTCTTTCCTAAGGCAAATACTAGGGGGAGTAAAGCAAAGAATAGTCCGTGACTTGCTTACCCTCTCCCACATCTGAGCCAGCACTGAAGGACAGGAGTCATTTATTAACACAGGCGAGGCCAGGAGTAAGTTAGCACTTTTTCCTCAAGAGCAGAGAAAATCAGAAAGAAGAAATGTCCCTCTTATCTTTGAGTCCCTGGGCAGCTTCAGAGATGGCTCAGCTTCACTCGATGGCAGCTCTGAACCCACTCCCATTGCATTTCCTACTACACCTCGCTCAGAGAGAACTAGCACCAGTCTGTGTGCCAGCCTTCCAGACGCATGTGAGAGGACACACATTTCCCTCAGAGGATACATTATTTCCCACAGAGATTCCCCACATCATGCTGGCAGGAACCCTCCCCTTCTTTTCTCATGTCTGTTCTGTGCACAAAGATGGAGCCCTTATGGGTGCCAGAGCCCTTCAACATGCAGGAACCACCGAGAGCCCCACTGAATCATAGAATCATAGAATTGCTCAGGTTGGAAAAGACCTTGAAGATCATCGAGTCCAGCTGCAACCTAACCATACTACCCTAAATCTAACAACCCTCCACTAAATCATGTCCCTGAGCACCACATCCAAACAGTTTTTAAACACATTCAGGGATGGTGACTCAACCACCTCCCTGGGAGCCTATTCCAGTGCTTAACAACCCTTTCTGTAAAGAAGTGTTTCCTGATACCCAACCTAAACCTCCCCTGGCACAACTTGAGGCCATTTCCCCTCGTCCTGTCACCAGTGAGAAGAGACCAGCCCCACTCTTGCTGTGAGCACCTTTCAGATATTGGAAGAGAGCAATAAGGTCTCCCCTCAGCCTCCTTTTCCCCAGGCTAAACAGCCCCAGTTCCTTCAGTTGCTCCTTGTAGGGCACATTCTCCAAGCCCTTCACAAGTCATCTCACTACTGAGCCCATCAGGATGCTTCTGAAGGGCAACAAAACAGCTTTCTTTTGAGTGAAGGCAATTCTACCAGTCATCTGCCATGAGCCCACACAAGGAAAAGAAACCACGCTCTCTCTTCAAGGGCACCTGCTAATTGAGCTCAGTAGGCTCCGTTCCTAAATCCACATCTGTGTCTGACATTGCAACAAAATGTGTCTGAAATGCACAGAAGCCAACACCAGTACTTGCAGTTTACTGAAAATCTACTTGATGATCAACACTAATGATGGACTGTGAGTCCCTCAGGAGAGGCCAGGTCAGAGGAGCAGGACCTGGCAGTGCAGCTCAATGATCACTGCCTCCAGGGATGCTGAAGGAATGGGGCTGTAGTGTGCGTCTTCCTTCCCTGCTCAAACAGGGATTTCAGGATTTGCAGAAGGAGAGCAGTAAACCACCACACACATCCTCTCAGGCTGACAGCTGGCTGAATGTGAGCCAGCAGTGTGCCCAGGTGGCCAAGAAGGCCAATGGCATCCTGGCTTCTATCAGAAATAGTGCAGCCAGCAGCAGAAGGGAGGTGATCATCTCTCTGTACTCAGCACTGATGAAGCTGCACCTCAAGAACTGTGTTCATTTTTGGGCCCCTCACTACAAGAAAGACATCGAGGCCCTGGAGTGTGTGCAGAGAAGGGCAATGAAGCTGTGAAGGGACTGGAGCACAAGTCTTATGGGAAGTGGATGAGGGATCTAAGGTTGTTCGGTCTGGAGTCCGGATGCTCCGGGGAGACCTCATCGCTCTCTATAGTGACCTGAAGGGAGGTTGTGGTGAGGTGGGGGTCAGCCTTTTCTCCCAGTTAACAGTGATAGGATGAGAGGGAGTGGACTCAAGTTGCACCAGGAGAGGTTTGTGTTGGATATTAGGAAACATTTCTTCTCCGAAAGAGTGGTGAGGCACTGGCATAGGTTGCCCAGTAGCTGACCCTGCAGGTGTTCAAGAAACATGTGGATGTGACACTGAGGGACATGGATTAATGGGCAGGGTGGAGATGGGTTGACAGCTGGACTAGATGATCTTACTGGTCTTTCCAACCTTAATGAGTCTATGATTGTATGAACAAGGAACAACAAGAAGCAGGTGATATGTGGTCTGGAGGTTCCTGCTCACTGCAGCAACCTTACTAGCTCCAATTTTGTTCAGAACAGCATAACACTAAAACAAAATCTCAATTATTCAGGCAAAACTTGATAAAGTCAAGAGAAAATTTCTCTTCTACTTCAATGGAGTTGTAGTGGCCATGGACATATTTTGAAAGGGCTGAATGAGTTTGTGCCAGGTCTTTAAGGATCTCCGTGTACTGTACCCTGCCAGTTTAAATGATGACTGCAAAGATCTGTTATAAAACTTTTTTCCAAGAGAAGCAAAAGCTTTCTCTGTGTCACAATTTTTAATATACTGTGACTCTTACCCATAGTAAATCAGGTTATTTATCCCCCTTATTTATATTCAGTGCTCTAACACTGTAACAAAACAAAGTGATAGATGCACCTATATCAGTAGTTAAACTCAATAACAAAGAAGCAGCATCTGTGTGTAACTTTACCCTATTGTTATCCATTTATACAAAAGACAAATTCCTCAAGCTGTGAACACGTGAGAATGAATTCTTTACCATCCTGACTCTCCAGCAATTACTTTGATCTCAGACCTTCCTGCAGGCTGCTTCTGAGGCCTGATGCTGATCTCACAGACCTTATCCCAATTCCTCTCCCGATTTCCAGGGAAGATGTTCTTAATTACACCACTGTAATGGAAGACAGAATCAGGCCAACGGTGAAAAATGCAGGATGCAGAGCTTTTTGGTCTAGAGCCTAAGCCAAAAGCAAAATGTCAAAGGCATAAGCAAACCGTAGCAGATTGCAGTCCTGTAGATAAATTTTACATTTAGATGTGTAGGTACAGCTCCCACTGCAGTCAATAAAAATTGTGCTCAACCGGCATTATCTGCCACCAAGCCAAGAGCTCATTCTGGAACTGCTGAAAGAGAGGAGAGTCTCTAGGTGACAAGCTCTCCTGATACAGTGTTTAAACCATCTTAGTCTCCCATGTAGAATATCTTAGCGCTACCGGCTTTCCTGTACTGTCCGCTTAATTTATGCTATTCATTTGCATTCTACTCCCGATTGAAATTCTATTTCACCTATATTAAAAATAAGCCCACTGAAGAACTGCACGTTTTTCAATAGTAACAGATGGGAGATTCTGGAGAGCTCTACAAATTTAGATTCCTACTTTAAAATTAATTAAATTAATTAAAAACTTGAGTGAGCTGTATCCACCTTTTCCTTTGTTTCTTCAAACGTGTGCTTGTGGTTCGTTGTATGTGCCAGCACATTATTTCATAGATAGATGCATAAATTTAGATTTTTTGATGGAAGTACACAGGAATATCCCTCAAGAAGCAGGGTGTCAATAGAGCCAATATATGCGTATCCTATACTGCAGTCCCTATCAACAGCATTTCTGTTGCATCTATGTCATGTGTGTGAGACAATCAGCCCAGTTGCATCATGGCATTCATCACACTGATTATGCCCCATCCCTGGAGGCACTCAAGGTCAGGCTGTATGGGGCTCTGAGCAACCTGATGGAGCTGTAGGTGCCTCTGTTCATTACAGGGGAGTTGGACTAGATGGCCTTTAAGGCTCCCTTCCATCTCAAACGATTCTATGATTCCATGAAACGGGATTTTTATATTTTTGAAGAAATTAGCTCCAGGTTTGAAATCTGTTTTCCCAACGTCCTAGGCTGAGAGGAAAAAAAAAATGTTATTTTTATTCATTAATTGTGCTGCAATTCATGAAACTTCTCAGTTAAGTGGAATAAATAAGTGGATGAACTCTGGGATTGACAGTCATTTGCTTTTGGCACGGAGGGCTAGCTCAACACTCATTTTTGAAACGTTAACCCGTTCCTGATGGTGCTTTCCTTTCACACCCATCTCTCCCCTTCTATTTTCAAAGCCGCATCTCAGTTCAGCCGACTGCATTGCTTTTGTTTTGCTACTATTTGCGTTGCTCTCCACACTTGTTTCCTCACTTTGCAGGCATGCCTTTTGCAGGCGCGTTGTTCTCATCATCTTATGCTTCGCAAATGTGGGCACAATCAAGCTTCAGTCCCTGATGCCTTTCCCCAAACTTAAAGCACAGGTAACGTTCATTGCGCCAAATCTAAGTGCTGCAGTTATCTGTACGTGAAAACTTACTATTTGCAAAGTAAAACACTATTCGAACCGAACAAAGGCAGTAAAATAGGCTGCGAGGTATTATTAAGTGCTCAGCAAGGCGAGGAAGGATTTCAACAATTGCACTGCCAACGGTTCCCGTTCTGTGGCTGGAAGCACGGCGAGCACAGCGGGGCGATAGGCGCTGGGTACAGCGGTGTGAGCAGCGCTCACCGGAGCTCCTGTAACACCCACTTGAGCTCTCGCTTTCTTTGTGCACGCCGCTCGAACGGCGCTGCCTCGCCTTGCGTTCCTCTCCGCTCTTACGAACGACTTAATGCGTTTCTTCTCAGGAGACCTTTCGGCTTAAAAAATTTCCTTAATTAACACAGCCTAATCTTCAAGAGCCAAAGCCGTCTGCGGCTCTCCCACGCCGCACGGGTGCCGGAGCCGCTCTCTCCGGCCCGGTGAGGCACATCACCGCGCCTCCAACTTTCCTCCTGGCTCCGGAGCCCCGTGACTACCACCACCGCCATCCCCACACACCTCCCCGGCGGGAGCCGCGGAGCCGACCCACGCGGCCCGCGCTGGGGGGAGCCGGGCTGCCCCTCTCCGCAGCGCCCGCCCCTCCCGCCGGTGCCGCCCCTCCCCGAACAATGAGCCGGGGCAGCGCCGGCATGCCAGCCTCGGCCGAGAGGTAACGGCGGGCGGGGGTGCTCTGGGGGCCGTCCTTTGGCGGGGGGCGGCTCCCGCGGGTGGTTGAGGGGGGTGGCGCGGTGCGGAGCCGCCCGCTTCGCCTCTTCTCCCCTCCCCTCCCCTCCCGCGTCGCTGCCATCCGGCGGGAGCCGGGGTGCCGCCCGCCCCCGCGGCCGCCCGCGCTCTGCGCTTTGTGCATGCGGCCGGCAGCATGCGGGGGGAGCTGCGGCGGGTGGTGGTGGCCGGCGGCCGGGCGGAGCGCCCCGGCGGCTGCTGCTACTGCGCCTCGGGGGGCGGGCGCCCCACAGCGCCTTGAGCCCGGCGGTGCGGTACGTAGGGCACCCCCGGCACCTTTATTTGTTCATTTAATTATTTTTTTTCTTTTCTTTTCTTTTTTTTTTTTTTTTTTTTTTTTGGGNGGGGGGGGAGTGGAGGGCAAGGGGGAGGGTTTCTACCGTGCATCGTTTTCTGGGAGGAAAATCCTGTAGGAGAAGCCATGTGGATTCTCAGTGGCACAGCTCGGTGGCTTCGTGGCTGAGCAGCTCCCAGGCGGGGAGCGTGCAGGGTGTGTGTGCTTCGCAGGGCTCGCCTGCTCCGAGAGCCTGGATAGATACGTTTAGAGAAGCGGTGCTTTCCAGGAATTTAAATGAGAGCTTTTCTCTTTTTCTCTTTTCTTTCTTTCTTTATTTCTTTCTTTTTTTTTTTTTAATGTTTGCTTTTCAGGGGTTTTCTGTTAGTTCCGTGTTCGCTTGTGTAGACTGCGTTTGTAAGTAATGAGCGTATTGAAATCGATAGCCTCAAAGGAAAAAGAAAGAAGGTCTCGTTGAATTTACTGCTAATAAGCAGCGCAGATCGCTTCTGTGGGCAGCGTGTATCGTTAGAGGGAGCGTTATCATCCCTAACGCTCAGCTATCATCTGTAGCGTGTTCCGTCATGGCAATGTGTTTCAGTTGGTACTGAGGGGGAGAAAAAATGCATCGAGGTTACGCGTTCGAGCAGTTTAGTTGCTAACTGCTGGGGCAAGGTTTAGGCATCTCATTGCTTCATCTGGAAGGAAGTGTTCAGTAGGAGGCTGGGGGCAGCGGCAGACCTCGGTGTTAAGGTTTCTGCTGGCTTCTCAGGGTGATTTTTCCTTTTTCTAGTCTTGCAAACTTTCTGAACTTTAACCCTTTGCAATGAAACTTTCCAGACGAGGTGTCTGCATCCAGGTAATTCTAATGCGTCTACGTATTTGTTTTGGAAAACTCGTGCAAAAGTAATTCAGCTGGTTTTGATACAGTGGGGCTTTTGGATGGGGTAGGGGGGAAGAATTACTGCAGTTTTTCATATAAAGATGAAGTTCTTACAAGTTTTCAAGGAGTTTTTTTCTTTATTTTGTTTTATTTTAAATACAGCTTAGAGGCATTTCTTCTTCGTAAGTGCTTTCAGATTTAAATGATAGTTGTTGTGGTTACCCATTGGGTTTTGTGTGCATCTTGCTAAGACCAGAAGTTGTGCTGTTGGTAGAAGATGTGGTGAGAAGCCTATTCAGGCAGTCTGGAGGTGAGGGGCTGCCTGTGTGTGCCAACAGAGGGATGGATATCAAGCACCGGTCCTGCAGCTGATGCAGCGGGTATCCTGGCAGACCTCTGCTCCACTCACCATTTGTTTGGAAAATGTTGACTTTGAGCTTTTTGTAGGCAGAAGTCTTCAGTGATGGCATTTAGGACTTCCCCAACCCCTGATGCGGTAGCAGGAGAACTATTTTCTCCTACAGTTCATCTGGGCAGAGGACAGGATTTCCCAGCATTGTCCATGCTGCACTTTCAGAGTTGGGGGATGCATACAAAACGTAGAGCTCTGCTGCTTTGCAACAAATCTCTAGCATCTATGTTTTGTGATGTGTTTCCTACTGAGGAAAGGGAAAGAAAGGCCAAACAAGTAGGAAAAGTATTATAAAAACTTCACAAAATGTGCTTGCAGGGATGTTGGGGTTGCGTATGTAAGCATCCTAGCAGCAAAGTATGAAATATGAGTTTGTTGACCTTATCTCTGTCCTTTGAAATCTGCACAGTGACTGTTTCCTTTGCACTCTTAAACGCAGTTGTATATGAATAAAATTGGATGCGGTGTTTCCCAGTTAAAAATTAAGTAAGTAAAATAGAAATTAATTCTGTGGAATGGAATTCATTTTCATTTCACTCATGTGAAGTGACATAAGATAAAGCAGCGTCCTGTTGATAGCATCCTAATGATAGTATTGTGAATTGATGCTGTGTGTTAGTCACTACATATACTCATAGGGTTTTACGTAAGTCTTTGGAATACTACTTGCCCATCAGAAATTGTATGTAGATCTTTCTGCAGTAATTTTCAGACTGTGTTTTGGGCACTTTTCTGTATTTGCTGGGGTCTGTTTGCAATTGGCAGGCAATCTCCAGTGAACTATTTGGGCATATGGCATTGGCTCATTTTCCTTGTACTTATCTACTAATGACATTAAAAGGAGCCAAGATGCATTAAGTACATCTCTAATATTAATTATCTTGATAAGAAGCTGCTTCAGATACTGTTCGAGCTGCAGACGTATACCAATGATTTGCGATCAGTGTGAAGGCAAATGTGGGGAATAGGGTCAGAAGGAAACTGGGTGCGATCTGTGACGGTCTGTTGAAATGCTGTTGCTGCTACAAAAAAAATTGAGCACTCGGTGACCCGGTAACATTGGAACAAAGGCGTAGGCACTTGATTCAAGGAACACAAAATCTGGCATTACCGCTACTTTTGTCGTGCAGGAATAATTTTTGTCAAGTAAGACTGCTGGGTTCCTCTGAGTAAAGGTTTACAGCCCTTAAATAGCTCTTCCTGACACTAAGCGGTATCCCTTTTGTGCTTTACAAGTGTGCTAGAAAGGCTGGCTACCAGCACTGGTACTGATGAATGGAAAAGAAAGAAATTTACGACATCAGATACTTTCCTAAGTTATTTCCCTTGTTGTTAGTTATTTCGAAGCATTAGACTGCCTCGCTTGAATATAATTAATGTAGTAAATGGTTTGTTAGGCACCATCTGACCTTTTGTCTTGTTTAATTATAGAAGCTTAGTGCAGTGGTCTGTGTACAATATTCAGCCAAAATAATTGTTTTCAGACTTTTATCTGACCATGGCTATTTTTGGAGCAGCTGCATGCATGGCTTTTTTTTTCCCGAACTTTGCACTTTTTAGGTTCTTATTTGTAGCTGTGCCACTATGTTTCCAATTCACAAAACCAAAAAGTACTCTGTTGCTGCGTGATTTTGTTGGTAGTCAACAATAGAGCAATAGTTCTGCGTGCTGTCACAGTGTATGTTTTGATCTTCCGTGAGTCTTGCCCCTCGTGTTTAGAATCCATCAAACCATGGTACAAATGGGAAAGTTGCTATTGATTTGTTTCTTCTTGAAAGTTTTAAAAGTCTCATACAGTTACTGAAGTTGAGATTATTTCTTCCAGCAGGTGTGAAAGTAGCAGCAGAGGATGAAATCTGCCCTACAAAGAATTTATACAAACTCTTCACTACACAGCAAAACCCTATTTGCGTATTTAATTGCATATATTAATTCCGTAATGAAAGCCATCCTCCTCAGGTAGAACTTCTGTTGTCTTATCTAAGATAGAAGATCATATGTGAAGCTAAATACAACTACTGTCTCATACTTGAGAATAATGGAGAAAAAAACCTGATATTTGTTATGAATCTTATGGCTGTTTTATGTTTTATATCCAGTCTTTTCTGTAGTATAAGCACTGAAAACTGTTTTTCCTTCGTCTGGGGAAGATTCTGAAAAGAAATGATTCTTTCTTTTTATTTGGCCTGGAAATTTTACATAGATTGTAAGCAACACGAGTATTTGTAAGCAGATACTTGGCCTTGAGGGCAAAGCATGCCAACATCATTTTGTTTGCAGCGTACATTTCTCAAAGATTCGCTCTTTCTGGAGGGATAAACGCTGGAAGAGTTAAATGTCAGGGAGCTGTTGTCATTGTTCTTGATGAGGGTCCTTGACCTTGGGATCTTGCTCCTAACAGATGCTGTGACAGAGCCTGTTTGTCTACACGCCTTCAAAGCCCTCTTCCATGCCAATTGTTTTGGAGAGGCCAATTCTTCCACGCTGCCAAAAACTGCCAGAAATCCACTGGAAGCTGAGGGAGTGCAGCAGAGCTGGGCTCTGGGACATGGTGGCCCTTCTTGCTGTTACATCTCAGTGAAGAGGTGTCCCCCACAGCTGGTTACGTGTGCTGCTGCCTTGTGCTTTCTGGAAGGCTGAATCTCCAAAATGTAAATGAAAAGTAAATGTTGTTCACTGCATAGCTCTGCGATTGTCATTGTGTGTCACTGTACCCCTCTGGTTTGGTACAGTCATCTGTTTATTGTATTGAATTGTATAAAGCTGTATGAGATTAGGATGTTTTATAGCTGGGGTTGCAAAGTGACTACGAGTGCTCTCTGGAGGCTGAATACAAAATCATGTGAACTAAATGGTGGTTAACTGTGAGAAGGAAAGCTGCTTCTTCCTCTGTAATGTGTGTTGGTCTGGCTTGAAGATAAGTGACGCACCAGGTGTGGAGGGCTTAGTGACATGTGGTGATTTGTTCTGCAGTTTTGTGACTCCATTATGTCACCAGGCGTAAAATTTGATAAGGGATCTTTATAGGATCCTCATTTTCTAGTAACTCTGCTATGCTGAGTTTTCTTCCTGATTTTGGTAGTGGAGCTGCCTTTCAGTCTGTTGCTGGAAGGCTAACTTCTGGTCCAGTCAGTCTTACCTTTTCCTCACCAGAGGCTCTGATACTGTCTACAGAATACCAGTTCTCTTCCGCCTATGATGCTGTCTCTGAAGGTTTGGAGGTTTTTGGACAAGAACCGATGTAAACACCTTTTGTCTGTAGATATACAATGATGTGTTCTATGGTAAGGGTCCAAAATGCCCTCATTCTTCAGGTATTTACATCACCAAGAAATGCAGAATTTGACATTCTTTTATCAGTAAAAAAGTATCCACTGTATCCTCTTTGTATTAATCGTCAGGCTTGTTCCTGCATAAGAAGATGCTGGTTCAAAGCACATTTTTAACACAATTGCTTGTGAATCTGAAAAATATTGTTGATGTTTTATGTTTCAGTATGCAGAGCAGTTGTTCAGCTCAAGACTGGAAAGGGGAGATGGCACATTTCACCCTGATGCTGTGGTAGTGAATATGGGTCAGTAATAAATGAAAGCTGTTCCCATCTGATGGCTGTTCAGTCACCTGTGAAATGTGGTTTCTAATAGACAGGTTTCCAGAAGCAGCAGTGGCAATTAGCTGAGCAGAACCAGCCCCCTTGTCAGAGGACTCGTTAGAGTGGCTAACAAGGACATCATGCTTCGTCTTAGACCAAAACCCATCCTGTCAGCTAAGTGTTTCCAAACACTTCCAGCACAGCGAAGTGTGATAGCTAATCGTGCTCTGTCTGCTTGCAGAGAAAGGCCAACAATGCACTGTCTCTCATATAAAGACTTAATCCATAAAAGTAGTAGAGTGCACAGCTGTGTTGATGAGGTCCTGGCTCCAGCTGGAGTTGCTTGCAGACTGTTCAAAGGCTTCACTGGGTTTAGGCTTTCAGCTTGTGGAAGCATTAGGGAGGGCATGCTGTATCTCCTGGTGAAGCTGATCACGTCCAGACGTGATAGTAGTTAGTGATAGTCTGGTGGAGAAGTCAGTGATTAATTTTAACAAATGAGCTTCCTTTGAATGTATGCTCATGCATACCAATTACAATAGTATGCCTATGATAAAATTGAGGTTATTTTATTTGTTTAAACTTCAAATCTGGTAGTGGCTGATTATTTTTTTTCTGGTGTCTTAAAACGTCTATGTTCTGTGGGCAGCCTCGTTGTAGGAAGAAAGAAA
The DNA here is from genome assembly GCA_016647715.1 of Pavo muticus. Lineage (NCBI taxonomy): Eukaryota > Metazoa > Chordata > Aves > Galliformes > Phasianidae > Pavo > Pavo muticus. The sequence goes on along the minus strand of JACDJE010000253.1, from coordinate 756,577 downwards.
CAAAACCAAGTGCCCATTCTTCCCCAGAACAGCCTGAATACCAGTGAAATTTTCACAGTGGGTACAAAATATTTTCAAGCACTTAAGGAATATTAAACATCGTGTGTTGTACAGTCTGGAAGGCCTCGAGTGTCTTCAGCAAATGCTAGGCCTGATCCTTAGTCCTCTAAAATAGGTTAGAGGTCTCTCACTGACTTCAGGTAGACTTTGGGTCTACCTTGTGTGATTCCTAGTTTGTATTCCAGCTGCAGGCTCTTTGCAACAGGAGACAATAAACTTGGCGGTAGGAAGCAAAGCTCCTAGGAAGTATACATGAGTTAGGTTATATTTTGATGTACTGAAAAAGTTGGTTTGAAAGCAGAGCCTACTTGGGCTAAATATATCATATGGCATTATAGAAGCATTGAGAATAAGAGGAGCGCAGGAGTTTATTGAAGAAAATTGTATACTGTTATTATCAAAGAAAGCATTGTACAGTATGGGGTCTTTCTAGAAACTGTGGTTCTAGTATAGAAATTCCATTATAGCTGCATAAACAAGAAACATTATTTCTTAAGAATACAGATGTGGTTTGAAGGACCACATGCTTGTAGACATTGAACTCTGCAATAGCATAGTACATGGGAGTGCAGGGCCATGGTCTGATTACCTTGACTCCACACGCAGGCATTGCTCCGGCACTGCTGAAGGGCACAGAATATCAAGCAGTTTTGCACCCATGAGTTTGTGTGACAGTAGCTGTGTGGTGTTGACATTTTCTACATAATGTGCCACCTTTTTTCAGAAGCTTATCATTCACCCGTAAAACACATGTTCTGATTTAAAGCGTAGTTAAAAGGTCTGCTTAGTGGAAGGAGAAGTTTTACTAAATATAAAAATGACTGCTTTGACAAAGTGGAGATATATTTTTTTTTTTCTTTTTTGAACATGCATGGCTCTCAATAGCCTTTGATTTAAAAGACATTTCGGAAAAGATATTTAGAAAACTGGAAGTCCGTTTAAAAGATTTGTTTCTTTCATTATCTCGACAAAACTTGAAAAGTAGTTTCCATGCCTGCATAGTGATTATGTTTCAGAAAGAGTTCTTAGGGATTTTATTATGTGCTGAAACATATGTTTATAAAAAAGACTATAACCTGGTGGAAAAAGTGTCTTATAATAATAAACCTGTCGATGGGCCATATGCTGCCATCAGTATGTTTGAAAAAATAAATTCTTATACAAGTGTTAAGTAAGTTTACAGCCCAAGTGTTAAGTTGGGGTCAGCCTGTGGCTGGTCCTCTGTGGATTACTGGGGGAAGAAAGCGCCTCTCCTCATGCTCTTTTCATTAGCTCATGCATTGAGACAGTGAGGTAGAGCAGCGTAGCACATCCTCCCAAAGGGCACAGGAGCCTCCTAGTAGGAGCTCTGTGGGAGACCTAGAGAACCCCTCCTGCAGCTCTCCTTGGAGCTCCGTAGGTTTGTGCCAATCCACTCTAGGGTTGTGTATTTTATAAGCCTTGATAGAGATTTGCATGGTCTCTCCCAAGAAGCAAACATGTGAGGTATCATCAAAAAATTGTGGAGTCTTTGGAAAGGACCTTAAAGATCATTTAGCTCTGAACTGCCTGCCATGGGCAGAGACACCTTCCACAAGATCAGGTTGCTCAAAGCCTTATCCGGCTTGACTGCGATTATCAGGATGTAAAAGATGACAAAACGGAGCTCTGACAAATACATAATTGGATGAGAAGTGTGGGAAAAACTTTAATTCTTCCTATTTTCTGGGCAGATTGTTATATGGACTTTTTTGTGCTCATACTGGAGATCTTTAAATGTAGATGCTGTGATGGTTGCAAAGCCGTTTGTTTCTGAAGAGCAAAAGTAAGTTGCAGTAGGTCAAAGAATGTGTCATTGTTAAAAGGCTCTTCTGTGTTGGATCAGTGTTTGGTAAATGTAGACACTTTCAAGCCTATTCTGCTTTTGATGCACTCGCATAACTCTTATGAATGGGAGTCACGCATGTGTGCATTTCAAAAAGAATAGGCCTCTTTGTAACTGAGGCACTCTCTGTGTAGAAACCTACTTCACTCAGAAGTGGTTTTAGTGTCCTGACGTTTTCCACTACTGATCAGCTGTGCAATGCTTATTTTTCCTGCTGACTCTGCAGGTGATAGCCATTGTCAAAGGAAATATCAAAGACAGGAGAATTATTTGAAGCGGTTGACCATGCCAAAGGCTATGTCAGGAGATGTGTGAGGTTGCCATAGTATCTATTATCAAAATTGAGATTGTGAACAGAGCCATTCCCACCAGGAACAAATTCCTTACTCAGAATCTTTCCTGGGTTCATCAAAGCTTTGAGTTTGCTCAGGGGAAATTTGACTTTTGAGGGCCGAGATCTTCCCCATGGGTTTTCTACCCAGAAGCTTAATGAGGTATATTGTGTCCATGTGTACGTGGCTCCCAGTTTTCAACAGGCCCTTGGAGACTGAGGGAATGGAGCAGAGAGAGGAAATAAGCTGCAAAAGAAGCTCACAGGTCACAGCAAGGAGTTTGCAATCGCTATTGAAATGGAGAATAGATTGAATCAGTAATCCACGGAGAAGAGGGGAACTTCAGAGTTATGTGGATGTTCTCTGGAAAAATAAGGCTAACTGTGGATTGAAGGAGTAGTGAGCGGACAGCAGCGAGTCTGAGGAGAAAACCATCAATGCCTAGTGCTTAGCTTTCCACTGAAGCACTTTGGTACTGGCAAAGCTTGGAAGCACCACTGAGCCATTTCTCTTCAACCTGGGAAAATGTAGCTCCCCTGTGGAGGCCGTCAAGTCTGGCCAAGTCCTTACACCCTATTGGACCAGAAGGAAGGGTCGTGGGCTTTGGCACTGCCTCCTGAGCATAGCTGATGAGGTGATGAAGGAGCCTGCAGTAGGCCAGACTGGCTTGTCTACAGTATATGTAAGCCAGCATGTGGTGTTAACAACTGCAGGGCTCAGAATTTGCACAAACCCACACTGAGTAATAAAATAGCCTGCAGCTACTCCAAGGCACCAGTAGTAGCCAAGCAAATTTGGAATGTCTAAGCCAACCATTTTAAAGTTATGATGAGCCAAAAAAAATTAGGAAACAGTCCAAGAAATGGAGAACACTTTTCTGGAACTCTCATATCTCCAAGATGCCTTGGCCGATCTACCTCAAACTTTCCAGAGAAGCTTTCCTTGGCACAAGATCATGACTGTGAAATTTCATGTGGCTGGGTTTTACTTTGTTGAAGTTATGAAGGTTAAACTGAAGGCTGTTATAGAAAGCTAATCTCTCCGTTAGAAATATTTCTGCATAGCTGATCTTAATTCCTTCCTAATTGATCACTGCTATTTCTTGTTTAGGCTGATTGTATTTTTCCTATTTATTTTAGACATGCTTCCAAAAATTAAAAAAAAGATGCATTCAGAACAGTATAGCTTGGAGCCATGTGGAGTATGGCTGTGTATGAGCAAATGTGGTGAGACAGAAACATTAGCTCTATCTCTATATGCATAGGAGAAGGAGTTACAGAGTCTGAATTCCACCTTGTTATAATTGGAGAGAGGTTTATAGAGTATCTGGTTTGAGAGCTCGCTGTTTAATACAGGTTTCACCTCTATGCTTGACAGAAAGGAGTCTCTCTGTCAACCTAGCTTTTACTTGCAAGAAAATGTCCGGTTGGCTAACTTGTCCATCTTGCTCCTGCCATGGAAAGCCATGAAGGTGCCAATATCCTAAGACTGGCAGCAGTGTTCTCCATGTATAGTCTTGAACTGCTCTTCTTTGTTTCTATACAACTATAGTCTGAGGTGCTTAGCTGCTAGAGTTACAAAATTTTAGATAGGCATTAGAAAATATTCATCATCCTGGAAGTGCTTCTTATTTCTCAAGTTGTGGGAGCCTTGGCTGAGATTTTATTCTATGTTATAGTTAGGCCTGTTATGTACCATCCCTTTCTTCCACTCCAAGTACTGTTTTCTGGATGCTGTGGGGACCAAAGCACGATGCTGCAGAAACTTGCTATCGTTATGCGACGCCAAAGGGATGACAATGAGCAAAAGCCTCTGAATGTGCTGTATTTAAAGACACTGAATTAATTTGACTGAGTCACTTTATGGCAGGGCAGAACAGATGTCAAGTTGGAATGAGCCCTCACCCTGAGGCAGCACTTGAGCGTGTTTGATGTTGATGCTTGATTGTGTTTTTCTTTCCTGAGCTAGAGTTTAAAAGCACCAGGAAGCATTCTGGAGAAGTCAGGAGGTGCTGCTTCTTGAAGATCCAATATCTGTTCCTGGAAGGATCTGCTGGTGCTTGCTGCATTTCACAAGGCCTGATCCGAGTAGGTGCAAGGACAGTCTTTGTGCTGTTTGCCAGCTGTACGAGAAGGAGGTAGCTCATTGCCTAACAAACCGCAGTACAAACATATAATTGTCTGAACGCAGTACATTACCATGGGTTAATTCCTGAAAGAGAGTGCCTGCATAAAATACGTATCAAAAGGTTTTCTATTTGCTCAGGCGTTTTATTATTAGGAGCTCTAAAAAGATGAACACAGCCAGCTAAAAATCAATCTGCTGCTGTATAGACAGCCAATGAGAGGAGTGTGGGATGGGTGTAATGTGATCACTGCTGTTTAAACCAGTGATCAGATATACTACCACATTCTGCAAAAGCTGCAAGCAGTAGAGAAACCCTGCTGAAAACTCCCGAACCACAAAATTAAAATAATTAAGCCTTGCAGTCACTGGAATATGTATTGGGTTTGCAAGGGCATAAGATAAATGAAGGCACAACTACTACACAGTGTAGACATAGAATTTTGCTTTTGTCGTGCAACACAGGCTCTTATATTTTTAAAATATCAACTATTTCGAGTTGAAAGTGCCCTGAAGATTCTTCAGGTGGTAATACTAGCGAAGCCATGGTTATCAGAAACGAAGTGGAAAACAAGACATACAGGTACAAGTATGCGTCTTTTGATTACTGAGCTAGCTCAGGCATTGCTGCGCATCTCTGTAGTGCTCTGCATAGAATCCTTGAATGATTTCTTCAGTAAGCAAGGCCACAGTGGGAGAGATCACCTTAATGCCTTTTTATTGTCTTGGCGTTTCTAGGAGTAGTGTGTCTGCAATCTGCACACTGCCAAACTGCAAAGCTTTGAGTTACTACTGGTGCTGCTTTATCCTGTGCTTGCAGATGAAAGTTTCCAAGGAGCCTTATAAACACACTGCACAAGCTGAGAGAAGGGACAGAAAACTGCATAGCCTGCGGAACTGCAATGTTATAGCATTGCCTGCTGCTGCAGCAACCCCCAGCTGTGCTTGGAAAGGCATACCAGTACCATGGCTAATTGGTGCAGCAGCCAATAGTAATTCATTTCCTTGACTATTGAGCAGTTGAACATGGCTAAGATAGACGTCTGATCTGGATCAAAAACTCAGTGAAGCCAGGTTCTCTTTCTGTATGTGATTTGTCCCTCCCCTAAACTGTTTGAAATCAGCTGTAGAGAAGTCTGGTTAGTAATAGCAGATCAACAGGAGGATTGCTCGTGACCTCATGCCACTCATTTCTCAGAAAGTAATATGTGATACCACATCAGCTCCACTGTGGCTATGGGATTTAAACTGAAATTGACTTTTTTTTTTTCATTCAGATCTGCAAAAGAAAACAGTTACATTTTTTATTTTTGAAATGGAATACCTTTCTAACCAAAATATGCCTCTCGTTTTCCACCCATCTGAAGTGAGGTTACGAAGAAGAAAATTGCAAGCCTCATACATGAAAAGCACTCAGGAAAATGTCAAGTGACTTGGAAACAGACATGCTGAAAAATCATGTCGTCAACATAAAGGCAGATTGGGTCAAGATTTACAGCAAGGGTGACTGGTTCATAAGTCTTGGAGAGCATTCAAGATAGGACTGCTGATCTTCCTAAGGTTTTGGAAATCAGGGAGTGGTTATAGTGACGTGGTAATGCTGGAAAAATATCCACAACTGTAATATGGAGTCAGCATTCACCTGTCGTGGCTGAAATGCTGCAGAAATAGTAGCTGTAGAGAGGTACATAGAGTCCATAAAGTGTATATTATATTAATAGTGTTTCATTTTCCAGGAAAGTCAGTGCTTTCAGACAGCAAATGTCATATACTAAAAGTCTATTTTTTTCCCTGATTTTCTGATGTCCAAGCCAAGTGAAACTGATTTTAAACTGAAGGCACCAATGTGCCTGTTTCTTACAACAGTGTGCTTGGCAGAGAAGCAATGGATTAGAATTTGCATACACTTGGGTTCTGCGATTCCTGGAGAGGAAACCGTGTGTTACCTAATGCTGGCTTCCCTACAGCATGCCCTTGGGAATGTTCTGTTTAAATGGCTTGAAAATATGTGATTATTCTCTATGTGCTTTTCTACACTCTGCATCCTTATGAAGACTGTGACATTTACAGTGTCTGCGGTCTGGTATATTGCTTTTGCCATAGCTTTTAATGGTTATCTTCCGCTTTAACAGAGACCTTGGCACAGTGATGGCATGGAAGGTTTAACAGACAATAATTCTTACCTCCATGAGGTGATATTAGAAAACACTTCAAAAGAATCAATGTTTCTATTTGCTTGATCCATAGAAATTATGTTGCTTTAATTTCTTTCCTCATTGTAAAAAATCGTGCAAGTCTGCTTGTTCTTTCATCAAAAATGATTCATACCTGAGGGACACTTGTAATTTGGAAGTAATTAGTAAATAAGTCAGATAAATACTATCCATTGAGAATCATGAAAGCACATTGGACAGGATTCATAAAGAGCTGTATCAAATTCTAACAATTAAAGCTTAAAAAATTATCAGCAGTTAGTACGATAAGTCCATTTCATCACAAATTAGTTCAGTCTTAATAGCTTCTGTCTTCTGAGCAATCTGAAGAGATTTCACAATCTCAAAAAATGGCTAAAATAGAAGGAGAAATTCCGTAAAAGCTGAACATCTTTAGACAAAAGCGTGACTGTATATGACTATCTGGTTTACTTACAAACTACATTTATTGCAAACCAGTCTACTACACAGTTGTTCTTCTTAAATTCATCTTCAAATTGTAAAGTCTTCTACTCTGGGACTCTAAGATGCTGCAGGATTGTAGTGTAGCTCTGTAGCGACATGTGGTTGGGCTTATGTGAATGCCCAGGGCTATGCCATTACTTCCTGCAAAACATGAAGTATGATAACCTGATGTCTCTTTCCAAGGTCTAGCAGAGCTTATACCAGGTTCCATATATGAGGTTTCAGGGACTTTTATTCATATAACTCACTGTAGTTACCGGAAATACTGTGGAATTATACAGTGCATAGATAATTAAAATGAGGTAGAGGTTGCAATGAATTAAGGAAATATGCTGTTCCTATACTCAGCTTTAGTGAATTAGTGCATTTTTTAATCAGTTAGTCAAAGTGGGCATAATAATCGGTAGGACAAATGATGACCAGAACAAGAATCTCCTTGCTGCTTGATATAATTTGTGATTGCTGCCAGTATATATTTTTTGTCTTTTTATACCCATCTTTAGTGTGAACTTCAATGTGTATTTCTTCCACTAGTTCAAAAAAATGGATCTGATGGAAATGGGAATATTTTGCTCTGCTTGCAGGGTGCTGTGTAGCACACCCATATCTGCTTTAGTATTTTTAACTGTAAAACTTCTCTATCAACATTACTGACTTGAAATATAGATGCAAATCAGGAAATAAAAGGAAGAATCATCTAAATGTTAATAACATTAAGCGTGAGCTCTTCGATCAGACTAAACGTTCATTCATTTAGTCTCTGAACAGGACTGAAAAGCCATCAGCAAAATAGGTTTGACAGGTTTGGGTGTTGCTACGGAGTCTATGTTAAGACAAAGATTTCTTTCTCAGAACATTCTCTTTTTGTGCTGGCAGAGAAAACCTTCTTTTGATCGATTTAGGGCAGTGAATTGTCTTCACTTTATTACTTACTCTTTGCCTTTAGCACTTAAAAGCTGCAGACATGGATTGGGGCTGTATTTTACAAGACAAGGGCAAAAAACACGTGGAAGTTTGTCTCTGTTCTTAACAACTTTTTTCCTGATTCTGCGAATGGTTGCTGTCAGTGTTGTCAATAAGCTCCCAGAGTGGTGGATAGTGCCATGGAGAAGGAAGGGCTGAGAGAACTGGGGTTGTTCAGCATGGAGATGAGAGGGCTTTGGGGAGGCCTCATTACAGCCTTTCAGTACTTAAAGGGAGCCTATTTAAAAAAAAAAAAAAAAAAAAAAAAAAAACTGATTTATTACATGTTCTGATAGTGATAGAGCAGGGGGGAATGTTTTTAAACCAAAAGAGGGAAGATTTTGATTATTTGTTAGCAGGAAATTCTTTACCCAGAGGGTGGTGAGACACTGGCGCAGACTCCCCAGAGAAGCTGTGAATGTCCCATCCCTGGAGGTGTTCAAGGCCAGGTTGGATGGGGCACTGGGCAGCCTAATTTAGTAGGAGATGTCCCTGCCCACAGAGTGGGGTTGGAACTGAGTCATCTGTAAGGTCCCTTCCAACCTAAACCATTCTATGATTAAAGCCAGGAACCTGAAGAGATGACAGCACTGGCTCAAGACAGGCTCATGGGGTATGCAAACAAGCAGGTGAGTGTGCTAAGGAACAGTGGGCAGATCTCAGCTACTTCTTGCAACAGCCACGAGGGAGCCTGCACCCATGCCTACCCAGTTGCCAGGATGCCACTAGGTAGTGGGTAAAGGAGAAGTAAAGTTGCAGACATCTGAGAGGGTGGATCGTGAGAGAATGCATGTCATTGGTGACTTGAGGGAGCTGCTGCTTTTTTTGTGGGGAAACCTCCAGTGCTCCCCCTGTGTGTCCTACTCCCTGCTGAGGTAGACCATTTCCCTTACCTTCTCCCTCCTTTTCCCCAGGAGAATCACATTCTTCTAAGCAGAGCATGCAAAAGATAGGCTTTTTAATGAAATCAGCAGTATTTCAAAGAACTGACTATTGGCTGAAGACCAAAGATGACATAGCAAGCATTTGAAATCCCAGTAAAGAATTGTATGAAAATCTTTCAAATTTCACTTGTTGAAGAATTGCAGGGAGGGAATGGATACTGATTAACTTTAGACTTCAAAGTCAATATTTAAATTGAGAATTTTTCCTCTGGAGGTAAAGGCATGTCAACGACCTCTGCCAACTATCTTGGTAATAAATGTATTTTCTATTCCTCAGGTTCATCTATAGTATCCTATAAATCTAAAAATACAAAGGTTTAGATTCCATTGTCTCTTATGATAGTTAAAATTAGCACCAAATGCTAATTCCACTGATGTATCCCATGAGGATTAGACCAAAATATTATCCTGTTATTTCAACTTTTATAGCAAAAACAACGAATGCAGCTGTCTCACAGTCCAGCCAGCTCTCTCTCACATTTCACCTCAGTTTCCCACTGTTGTAATGCTGTCAGAGCTATCAGAGACCCTAATTTTTTTTGTTCGACCTTCCACCTTGTAAAGTCTTTTGTACTTTGTAGGGAGTGAATGGCAAGCTCTCGGCAAGAAGATTGGCTATACTTTATGCGCACAGCGTGTAGGCACTAATGACTGCGCAAAGGGTAAAGCAATGGAGAAGCCAACCAGCAACCTTGATCTGACACTATTTCTTATGCTGGTTCCACAATGGTAGTCCTCAGAGATCCTGTTTCTCTGCGAAGTTTCCAGTCAGGTAAAATTCAAGTTCCAGTGGTTAGGATCAGGTTACAAACAGCTGTTATCTCCCACAGAAGAGATTTCTGTTGATCTTGTCATAGTTCAAACTAATATTGCCTTAAGCCAGACATAAAATTGTATCAGAATAGAGGAGGGGGGGGAAAAAAAAAAGAAAATACCCGTAAGTACAAATACCACCATATTTTGTTTTGTGAAGCCAAACAAAACATCCCAGCCAGTATAGGTTGGCTTATCATCAGCAGAGTCATGTTAAGTATTAAAATATACGCGCATTTAAAAAAAAAAAAAAGAAAAAGTGTTCCAGTCCAGGAAACTTTGGTTTTTGGATTGTATTTGTAATGTAAAAAGGGCTGAACTGACTTCATACTTCAGTTTGGCAGAGCTTCTTCCAGGGTGAAACTTCTCATTCAAATTTCTAGCCTTGAGCAAATAAGCCTGCAGAAGAAATGTTGTTTGTAAGTGTGTGAGAATACAGAAATGAAATATTAACAGTGATATTTTTCTAAATGCTCTCTTACAATTATGTTGCTAACATAAACAAATAGGAGTTGGCTTGAGATGGAGTTAAGAAATTGGGAACAATTTATTTACCATTGTTCTTTTTTAGAGTTTTAAAACAAGAGCCTGCTTGCCTGCTTTCTGGAACAAATATAAAAATACAGACTAGAGCCTAATAAAAAAAAAAGTAAGTAATAAAGAGCAAAGCAAAACTCAATGCATATAGGACTTGCATTATTGGATCATACACTAGAAACATACTGCATGGATGTGAGGTTTACTGCTATATTGAGATAGAGACATTCTGTGTATCTCAGAAATATTATTGTGTTGGAGTGTAAAGCCAAAGTTCTCAAACCTGTCCTGCTTGGAACAGTTTGTGAGTTTGGTTAGGGTTTCATGGCACTGTTGACACAGACCTTTTGTAACTGTGCTCTCTGTTCATGTGCGTGTTGGTATAAACGCTTTCATCTTCCAGGAAGCAATTCAGATTGCCCTTTTTCAGTGCAATTACTGCTCTGTTAAGTTCAAGTAATATAGCATCTAAAAACATTTATGGAGCAAAGAAAAGATGTCTTTTATTGTAACCTTGCCAAGAGCAGAAATAAAATGAGCTGTTGTGCTCGCGGTGTAGAAGTGCATGAGGATTTGTAACATCCTATTTCTTGTGGTTTAGTCCTGTGTGCAGTCTGAGATTTGTGTGATTTAATGAGACTGTGATTCATTTATCCTGTCAAGCTTTAAATAAAACACCCTCAAAGCACTTCCTTCCTTCTTTGAATTATGTGTTTCTGCAAGTACAGTATCAAAAGCTGTCCCTCAAAAATAGTGGGGAGAAACCAAATACGGTTATATATGTGCTGGCTCGACTTTTTCCTTATGTTTCATTGGATACTGAGTAAACTATCCATTTCTCTGTGTCTCTCTGTCTTGTTTCAGGCTGCAAGAAACTGATGCCATGATGTTTGGTTACACATGACATCAGTATATTGGCATGGGCTGCTCCTAAACTGCGGTTTTGCAGGAGGAAGGGATTAAAACCTCCTGTGGGCAGGGAAGGATTAGTCCTGCAGAAACCAGGCTGTGCTGAAGATAGGCGGCAACTCCTGCTTCTGCTTGCAATCTTTGGGCACCAGCCCTTCCTGTAGTTTGCAGCATCTCTGTGTGGTGTGTGAAGCAACATTCACAGGTGGAAGAGAGGAAAATACGTGCAGCTGTTCTGGATTCTAATCCATTGCAGAGCTCAGTCCCCAGTGTTGCATAGGGCTGCAGGGGAGCGAGGGTCCTGCTGCTCACCCAGACCTCACACTTGTGAGGCCAGGAGCATGCTGGCCGTCTACTGGTTGGGTGACATAGGGCAGGATATCCTGGGGCAGACTCTCCCCAACATGAGGGGGACTCACCTGGTGGGTTTGATGATTCTGATAGAAGGAAGTTTTTCCTTCCAGTTCTCACTCCTTGGTGCTGTGGTACCCCAGCTTTCCTGCCCTGTGCAGAGCTGGACTTCCTTCCTGCCCTTCCCAGCTTCTCTCTCTCCCTTCCTCTTCCTTCCTTTCTTCTGTGTGCTCGCTTTATCACAGACCTTCCCTTGACAGTAAAAGTAAATACCTTGACAAGGTGCATAGAAATGAATAGAAGATCAGAGAAAAAGTGGTGGCCATCAATCCAATGGCTTTGTTTCTATACTGCTCTTTTATTTCCAGCCAGCTTGCTCTTTCTTGCAAATGCACAGCATCAGGCTTCTTAGGAGCCTGATGCTGATCAGATTCTCTGGGAATGAGTAGTGATCTGCAGTACGACTTGCAGTTTGGAAGTAGGAGGGAGGGGGGAGCAAAGATGCACAGGTATAGTGCAGGGATAAACATGAGCTGCTTTATGGCCTGATCCCTGTCATGGAAGCAGGCACTGCTGACAAGTGATGCAGTGTCAAGCAGCCTTGAGCCTTTGCTGTGAACAAAGCCAGGGCACTGCAAAGGTCTGATAAGAGTGAATGGCAAAAACAGGACTCACGTGTAGGTAAGGCTGAGTATACATAGTACATGAATACATGAGCGACTCCTGGAAAGGTAGGTAGAGTAGGTGCCAGGTATGTTATGAGAATTACTTTTCAGTACAACTGTATGATACTTGTACCACTTTGTAGTTTTTGAGGAGCCCGGGCGTGATTCACTGCAAAGTTGTTCTGAATGTTAAGGTGTGTGGGGACATGTGCATTTCTGTATAAACCCTTAGTTATGAAACCAAGACTGTGGTCAGCTCATAACCAGACTGTAAAAGACAAAGAGATGGAATTTTCACTCTCAGGAGTGTTGAATCTCAGTGTGTATTGGAAAATGAGAAAAGCTGTGGCAAGTCGGGTGGATGGAGGTTGACCTGTGAGGTGCAGTGCCAAGTTTTCCATGGCTCTTGATGCTGTGATGTTCATTGCCATTGGCAGTGGCGAAGCGTGCATGTGAGGCTAAGAGTGAGTACAGTTATTTCTACTTCCCTCTTTTCAACCCACGCTCACATACATGTATGTGATCTCTGGGCTGTGCTGGAGGTGCTGCGCGTGGCCTGTAGGAAAGCGGTAGCTGGCCCCAGTGCCAGGCAGTTTAAACTTGATGGTGTGGAGGGAGGGTATCAGAGGCACAGAAAATAGCTTTGACCTCCCACTAAAACCTGGAGATTTACACTTCTAAGTCCCCGTGCTCCTACAGAATAATCTGGGACGCGTTCCTTGGCAGAAGCCCCACTGAGCATTTCTCCAGCTGCTGGGTTGCCAGCTTGAGTGAATTTTACTGCAAGTCTTACTATGTTTGGTAATTGTTTTACAGCCTGAGCTACTGGAAATGGGTCATTAGTAACAAACGAGAAAAAAAAGTTTCCCCACTATCCCCCTTCAACTCAAAACCCTAGGTTTTGTCATAGGACCTGAAGACAGGCACTCTGCCTGCCTACGTTCATCCCCAAGAGCAAACTAAAACCTGAGACTCTGCTTTCCAGATGCTCCATCCTGGAATGCTTGGCTTGCATTAAACAAATGACACAGGTTAGCGATGCTATCATTTGTGTTCCTCCCAAGGAATCTCTCCTAAGAAGAAGATAAATAGATATATTAAAAAGGCACTGAGCAATGTTGAAAATAAAAAGAAAAAGTCTTAAGTTGTTTTGATGTTTCTTCTTTGTTTCAGAAGATGTTTTCTTAAGTTGCCACAAGTAATGCAGAATGCAACTTGACTCAGCTGAATATAACGCTGAGGGAAATAGCCAGATTTATTGGGACTAACAAGGAAGTTGTCCAAAAGAGATTCATTAATTAGGAGGCCTCATTACAGCCAATAAGACAAGTGCCTGGGCCATCAAGTGATTAATATACATCTTTTGGAAGTCACCACTCCCCACAGGCTTGCCTGTCTGTTGTGGCCTACTGTACAGCTTTCACCAGAGATATGATGTGATAATGCTAAAACCAATTTGGTATTTCTCACAGGAGACAATGAGCGTGCCTCCCCACCCTGGAAATGCAGCCTCCAGCTGTCTTGCCCTGTGCCAGAGGTTTCTTAATTCCCTGGAATTAGCTGACTAAGAGATGAAGTGGACTAAGGGAGCATTTGCTATCTGTTCAGGATGCTGAAATCTTCCATCAAATAACCCTCCCCCCNCCACCCCGGCTGATTCTCAGCCCTCTGGGAACTGATGCCCACAACTAACATTTGCTACCCCAAATAACCCCGGGGTGACCTTCTGACTGCAAAGCTGCAGCCAAGAAAAACCCTGTTTAACATAACAGTGCACAGCTTAGAACATCAACTTGAACCATTCTGACCCCTGAGCCACTGGGGTCTGTACAAATTAATTTAACAATAGACAGTGTTGAAAGGGAGGAATGTTTCAAAGGAATAAAAAAAAAAAAACTCCCTCATCCATCTCTTCTCATTTAAGAAATAGTCAGGAGGCCCACTTCAGAAAAATCAGGAGTGCTTCTTGTTGCCGAACAATGGGCCATATACATGGAGTGGGGAATGTGCTGGTATCTTGCATTTTAGCGTGGGGAAATTTCCCCACACTAAGTTGGTTCTGCTTTTGCAAAATTGGCCTTTAATTTCCACTGGGGAGGTGGCTTCGTTTCCTGGGATACTTTGAATGTGCTCTTGCTATTTGCCTTTATTTTTCATACTTGTCACCAGTACTTGTATTAAGCAAATGCATAACTCTCTGTTTACTGTACTGATTTGTGCCTTAGACTCGTGGAATTGTTAAGGTTGGGAAAGACTTCTCAGATCATCTAGTCCAAACAACAGCCCATCCCCACCATGCCCACTGACCATGTCCCTCAGTGCCACATCCACACGGTTCTTGAACACCTCCAGGGACGGTGACTCCACCACCTCCCTGGGCAGCCTGTGCCTCTACCTCACCAGTCTTCCTGAGAATAAGTGTTTCCTAATATCCAACCTGAACCTCCCCTGGTACAACTTGAGGCCATTAGCTCTCGTCCTATCACTGTTACCTGGGAGAAAAGGCTGACTCCCACCTCTCCGCAATCCCCAGGGAGTTGTAGAGAGTAGTACCTTGCCTCATACCTTCCAAGGCTTCCATGCAAACAGTCTGACTGGGTAGGAAGAACATCTCTGTCCATGTGGTAATTTGGGCTTAAGTCATCTGGTGATTGAAAGACCCTTCTTATACAAGATAATAACAAAATGATATCTTTACCCCTGGGGCTAATGTGTGCATTGTTACTTCTGCGGAATGAGAACTGAGCTTGGGGTAAGTCATGGGCTTGGGATAAGTCATGGGCTTGGGATAAGTGCAAGCTTGTTCCACTTGTCTTCCTTAGCATAAACTTTGACTTTAGCATTGCCATTTGGTTTAGCAGGCATAGTGTTGATGGTTTGATGATTGGACTAGATGATCTTAGAAGTCTGTTCCGACTTTAATGATTGCATGATTGTTCATAAGCAGGGAGGATTATTAAGGCAAGACTGGTGAATTTGGATACATGAAGCAATGTGAATGATAATTGGAAAATTTCTGTAGATTTGTGTTTATAACTTGAAAGCTGTTCAGTGAGTGCAGATGAGAGAGACGGAAGCTTATTACTGAAGGATCCGGTAGACTTCAGTAACTGCACTCATGAGACCACCTGTTTTTCTTCATTCGGCCAGCATCATTCATTAAGATTGTCATTTCTGGCTTGCTACCCAAACGTTTGCTCCCTGCAGTGGAGATGCGCTGCCTTCGTGAGCATACCCAACACACGGGTGGTTCTGTGGGAGATTCCCCACAGAGAGGTCTGCCACCAGCGAGGGGGAACGCAAGGAGGGGCTGCCCTCTGCTCCCAGACATTGCCAAAGGCACTGACTGTGAGGTGTGAGAAACCCCAGGAGCTGTAGGGGAGCTGATTCAGTGTTCCGTGCGGAGGGAGATAAGATAAACTGATATTTCTTCAGGCTTATGGCAGCTTTCCACTCACAGCCTTCAAGATCCTGTGAGGTTGCAAGGGTCCTCTTGCAACTAATACAGTAATGACCTTGAATTCGCTTCCAGCTCAGCTGTACTGCTGGAGGACAAGGTTTTTCTTGTGAGCAAAAAACATTAAAGCAGCACAGAGATTTGCCTGCATAGCTCCAGTCTTCAAGAGATTTGAGTATCCTTTTTGAGGCCCCACTTGCAACAAGGGATTGTAGATAAGCTTCTGCAGTAGCTAATGGGTAAAGTTTTCTGATTTATTCTCACTGGTGTCTCTCCTTTTACTTGCGGTATTGACAAATACAGTGGTGTATACTGATGTTTTCTTTTATGTGGATGACTTTTTACTGCATAATAAATGTAATCCTGTGCATGCTCACAAGTGTGCTATCCAATACAAGCGTGCTCTATGGCTGTCCACTTATTAGGCAAAAAATCTTTTGCCTTGATTTAAAAATAATTAATAATGCTACTCATTGCTTTTTTCAGATTGTAGCCTGAATATCAAATGGTGGAGTCCAAACTAATTCTTCGTGCTGCAGCAGCCTGCTGCATGGGGCTCACGTTATCTTATGCGATTAGAACCTTACATATTTTCACACCTGAATTAAGGCTAAACCCTTTCCTATCAATTTCTGTGGGTAAGATAAAACAAAACTTGGAAGACCTGAGGAAAACGTGAGGTTTTGTTAAGGTTTATGCTTAAATTGTGGTTAGGCTTGTTGCACGAGTCGGTGGAAGGTATTAGTGACTTCTTCCTTTGTTGCTTCTACTTCCTACAAGCTTGTCTGTTAGAAAGATTCTGCAAGATGCTTCCTTTGCAGATCCGGTGAGAAATGTGAATTCAGCAGGAGAAACATCTGACTGAGCACAGGCCAACTTACACAGCGGTTTGGAAGCCACGTGTTGAAAAGTGCTGGGGAAACACAGCAGGGAAAATGATAAAAAGGGATGAAAGCAGTTCAGACAGGCGAAGAATGCCGCTTTAAAAATGCAGAACATCTGAACGCTGATGAGTGGGCTGGTTGCAATAACTTCAGGGCAGACTGAAGTTGCACACAGTCATATGCTGTGAGTGGGCTCCCACAGGACATCGCCTGGAGTGATTTAAAATTGGAAGCGGGGGGGGGATCGTCGAGGTCCTGCAGGGAATGATCTTGCAGCAGCAACAGCAGAATGCAGCTAGGAAATGGGTCACTTGGAGTAATAGCTTTTTCTTTCCATGTGGTTCCCGTGAGCCGAGCCAAATGTGTGCAGAGCACAGGGTTATCGTACTCATGAATGTGTCTTTCAGCATATTGGGAATTAAATTTAGTCACCCGAGTGTGACACTGAATCCTCTCTCTGGACAATGCTATAAGTCCCAAAGTTAGCTTGCTTTTTTTTTTTTTATCCTCCAATGTTCTAAACTTCGCCTTGATTTTTAAAATAGCCTGTGGTAGAAATGTGATGCTGTGGCCTCGCGTTCCAGAGGGGTCAGCAGAAATGCTGGTCTGAAGTATCCTTGCTCATACCACCTGCAGTCTGTTCTCACCTCTGTGTTGTGGTAGGTGATTTCCTGGTCTGTGCTGGAACAACTGTGTGTGACTGCAGTGACATGGATAAAGGGGCTGACCCATTTTTTAATTTTTTCCTATAAAAAGCAACTTTTAATATACATTCCCTCAGCTCCCTACCCTTGCTGTATCACTGTATCGGGACAAATGGTGCTGCTCATAGCTCTGTGCACAGCGGTGTTATACAAGATGGCAGGGGTATGGAGCAAGAATAAGGAGTAGGGCGGAGGACACCTTGCCCCAGCATCACTGCCCATTTCTTTTCGATGTGAGAACGCAGCCTTCATTCTAAGCTTGACACTCAGCTATGACATACTTTAGCAGCTTGAGGAAAGGTGGCAGTGTACAGTGATCGTGTGTTTGGTCCCTCCCAGCTGTGAGGTATAACCAGCCGAGGTGTTATCTGAGGTGCGTGAAGCCATGTGTGGTGTTTGGATGGGGTTTGATGTGATGTGGGCTCCTGCAGTGCAGGCTGCTAATGAAATCCCCTGCTCCATTTCCCCTGTTCTGACCACAGCTGGCTGGCAGAAGTGGCTTTTAAGTGGCACCTTTCAGTGGTCATTGGAGCAAGTGGGGCTAGGAACAAAACTCCAGAAAAAGGGACTTATTTTTAAACTGGATCAGCTAAGCCATGTGTCACTAAGTAGAATACAGAGTTAGTTACACTGTGGTGTTTAAAGTGAGGCTGATGATGAATATGGTGCAGGGGCAGGGGGGGAAATGATAAGGATCATGGTAAGGGAGAAGCAGACTTTCTTCAGCCAGTTTTGACACCAAAGCCCACAAACAGCACTTCATTACACAATCGGGTTTGTGTAAGGGCATGGTGTGTGTGATGGTCCAGCAATGCATTAGTTTATTTCCCTTGGAACAAAGCCCCTTTGCTCAGACTTGATCTCATTTTGGACAACACAACCCTCCATTAATACACAAGCTGTCCAAAATCCTTGGTATTAGTGGAGCACAGATTTCCAAGTCTAGGTCTGACATTCCTCTGCCACCCTCCTTATGTAAATCTCCATCATTATCCTAAAGGCATGTATTTAGCTGGAGGTGCCAGTCAGCACCCTGTTTGGAAAACACTAACTCTTCAAGCTTTGATGTGAAGAACTCCTTCATATCACTTCAGGGCATGCACGTCATCCAAGCAGAGCATCCAAACAGCACTTTGCTTATTCGGGTGCAATCCTGGGCTGCGCTCCCCAGCAAAGGATTTGGCTCACTGAGGCTGTGTCAGTTCAGAGCAGCTAAGGAAAAGAAAAGGCTCCTGAACTGCTGGTGTGATGCTCTCCCCTGCTCCCCCTCTGATATCCACAGAGTACTGTGTCACTTCAGGGATGTGGGCAGGGGAGGACTGTCCAGGTGAGTTTGTGCTCCCTGCCTGGTGCAAAAGAGCAGACAGTTTATATTCTCCCCACTGTGCGTGCAGCCAGGCACGGGTTTTGCTTTTGCTTTTCTAATGGTATGCTCTGTTCAACAGAGGCAGGCAGGCACATGATCTCCCTGAAGGCAGGATCCAGTGTTACTGTAGAAACTGGCCACCAGCTTCTTTTGTAGCTAGCAGCTGTCACTGTGTGGTTACAGCCAAAGCCTGTCACTCCTACAGTGTCTGTGGGCTCTGGAGTTTGTTCCTGCATCTGAGTGCTCCGTGCTACAGCTTACAGATTAATTCTGCACCTTCTATCAAAGCTTGTGAACTTGTTTCTGAATTGTATCTATTTTTAGAGCCATTCCTGATTAATATTTGATGTTCTTTACAGGTGTCATTTTCCTTCGCCAATACTTCAAGGCACAGAGGAACTGGTAAAGGCATTGCCATGAAACCTAACTTGAAGCAATGGAAACAACTCATGCTGTTTGGAATCTTTGCATGGGGTCTTCTTTTTCTAGTGATCTTCATCTATTTCACAGACAGCAACAGTGCTGAGCCAGTTCCCAGTTCCTTTTCTTACATTGAAACGAAGAGGCTCCTGCCCCTGCAGGGCAAGCAGAGAGTCATAATGGGAGCCATACACGATCCATCATTCTCTGAAGCCATTGATGGGAATGAGGTACTCCTTAATGAAGATCTTTTAGATACGTTTAAATCAGAGACTGGAAGTATTAAGAAATGGACTGATTTGGAAGATGCCTTTAGAAGTGAAGATGAGTTTTTTCCATCCCAGATAGGACAAAAATCAAAAAGTGCTTTCTACCAAGTGAACGATGATTATTTATTCGGTGCTGGTCAGCCTATGTCACACAACAACTTTCAAGAGATAGCAAAATTCATCTCAGCCGATGAGGATAATCCAAAAGAAAAAATTTTACAGAACAACTGGAGCCGTCAGAGGAGAATGAGGAGAAGGAGCACAAAGCACAGAAGAAGCCAGATGCTTGATGAATCTGATGACTGGGATGGGCTGTATTCTACAATGTCGAAATCCTTTCTTTACAAGCTTTGGAAAGGAGATGTCTCTTCCAAGATGCTAAACCCTCGACTGCAGAAGGCGATGAAAGATTATTTGAGCACCAATAAGCACGGGGTGCGGTTCAAAGGGAAACGAAACTCGAAGCTGACAGGCGACCAGCTTTTCTGCGAGCTGAAAGAAAGGGTGAATGTGAAAACAATAGATGGCAAGGAAGCTCCCTTCTCCACTCTTGGATGGGAGAAGCACGTTCCTCAAATTCCATTGGGCAAATTGTATACACATGGCTTTGGGAGTTGTGCCGTAGTTATGTCTGCTGGTGCGATACTGAACTCCTCTCTAGGGGATGAAATAGGTGGGTGAAATGCATCTGTTCATGTGCCTAAGTATGTACATACACGTATTCACGTTTGTCTTTCAAAAGATTTATACTTCTCAAGCATTGGCCTCTAAAGGATCTGGTTAATCTCTTACCAGCGTTATGTGAGTGTGAGCATACAGATTTCAGTGAAGCTGTTCCCTTTCAGAACAGTATAACTGAAAGGAAAATCCAGCTTGAAGTCCTAATTTGATTTAACGAAAACAGTGATGCCCTCTTGTAATATTACAGCTTGTAGTATAAAGGAGGCACCGGTTTCATCAGTTTTGCCATATTTGACATTTTGCTGCAAACTGTGTTTATTTCTTCAGCAGATTAGAGCCACTTTCAGGTTTTATTCCAAAAAGCTGGGTTGTACCTGTCCATGTTTTGGTGTGACTCATCAGGGAACTGCTTGTGGCTTTACTGTTCCAGGCTAAACTTTGTCTCCATGCCAAGAAGCAATTGAGCATAATCTTAATCTCTTGCATGTTTACGGCTCACAGGCAAATAGAATTCAGGCCCTTCAATAACTTCATGCTCCAAGATCAAGTCTGCTGACCTCTTTTCTAAGTGTGAATTTAAATGAGTTCAAGTATCTCTTCCCGTTGTTTCTCCACTGCTGCACTGAGTCATTGAGATGTCAACATTATACAATTCCCTGCTTAAAGCTGAGGGTTTTGTGTTAGCTATTCAAAAAAGAATTGTGTAGCCATAAAACTAACCGGGGTCAGTTTTTGTTTCGCCTTTTTTTGTTGTTGCCTTCACTCCCTCCCCCCCCCCAGTTGAGTGTTACAACTTGTATTAACATCTCAGTAGTTCATTTTAGTGCTACATGTACAGTATGCTAAGAGCATTGAAAGAAGGATGAAATGGATGTCTCAAGCTTGCTTCTGGAGCAGGAAGAATTATCTCCTTTAGCACTATAGAAACCTTTTGATGTGCGCTCTAAGCCTCCCATCTTCCACAGCTTCACATTCCAATACCTGCTTCATCGCTCTGTATCATCTCTTTGACACAGATGGGTTTCCTTTAAATCTTTGGGATATTTTAAAGCTGCTATCATTATCAAACTACTCTAATAGGCTTCCAGCACAACCCAGGTGCCCTGATGTCCTACAGCAAAAGCCAAAAGTCAAACTATGGTAACCTGTAATTTCTCAGGAAGGCTCCACTGATTTAGAAATCTCTGGTGTGAGGTAACTTTGCAGGTCGACCATTCTCCAGTGTGTTATTGTAGACTGAAACAAAATTTCCTTTTATCAATGTTTCCCACTGCATCCAGTTTACGCCATTACAAATGAGTGATGTACTGGAGAATCCATAGCACACTGTGACTTGCATTAGGGCAGCATGCATCGTGGCATGCATGTGCTTAGGTGCAGCCCAGGTGTGGGATTTGGGATCTTCTTGCTCTTGCGTTTCCATTCCATCATAAAACCTCAGGGCACAGAAAGATTATGCCATTCACTGCAGAAGAACTTTTGGTTTAGTTGGAAATGATTCTGATGCTGCCTAAAAGGAAGAGATGCTGCTTTGTAAGGCCTACGCTGACATTTTACATCTGCTGCCTGCCTGCTTGACAGGAAAGTGTGTGGGGCAACAAGATTCACAAAAGAGTTTTGTAAGTGTTGTGCAGGCTGTGAGCAGGCATGATGGACTGAGCAGAGAGTTCAGCTCCGAACTGTGGGGCGTGACTGACTGCCATCAGACACACATGTCCTTGAGGTCACTGTGACTCCTTGGAAGTGTCCTCAGCATCCACAGAGGCATGGCAAAGTCTGTGTCATTGGGGAGTGGGGAAGAATACCCCATGTGTGAATTCTGGTTCGGGGACTGCGTGTTGTACTGCCTTGTTTGATTAAGTTGCTATAGGCAAAGGCTCTTACTGTTTAACCTCCTGAAAGAAAAATAGGTGTAAGAAAGGAGCAGTGCAGGATCATTCTCTCCATAGGCCTTTAGCTCCCTCTTCTGTGCTCCTATTAGAAATGCAGACAAAAATATTAATGTTTTCTTTTGTATCCCTTACCCCATATTTCTTTCCTAATGAAACTAAGCGTGGAAATACACACGATACCACAAATGCTCCCAATGTGATCATGCTACTAAATGGGAGACCCAATTATTTTGGCAAAATTGGAAAGTTATGGGGATCTATGATCTAACCTCAAACTTTTTGCAACTTTGAAATAGTTATTTTCGACTACTTACTAAGGTTAAAATCACTTAATTTAAAAGCAGTTATTATCAGTGTTTGGCTTCATCCTGATCAAATACTTTCTGATGAAGGAAATGTTTCTTTCATCTTGATATGAAAAAAACAGAGTGAACAATCTTGGAAATGCAGTACACTGTCTCTGAGTTAAGTTGTGAACCACACAGTTCCCATTTCCTAAACCAATTTCCAGCTCTCACTCAAAAGATAGTAAAAAAGTTGTCTGAATTTATTTATATTTTAAATTCATAAGCAGATTTCAGGTATAAAGGGCTTTTGTTTTTCTTTTCCATCTCCAGAAATGGGGAGTACTTGCCGCTTCTATTGACTTAGTGTCTTCTGGCTTGTCCACAATCTAAATAATTATGCAGATGAAGGTTAGGTGTTGGGGTGTGTGGGGCTCCTGCATAGCGACATGGAAGAAGTCTCCAGTCCTTAGTAGCTCCTGAGATGCTGGTCTTAGTGGACGTTTGGCAAAATCTCTCAGATACAACACATTCAAGCAAACAAATATGGCAGAGAATGGACTGCTGACTTCATGTCATACCGTATTTTCTTGTCTGGAGTACAAGAAGTGTTGAGTGAAGTTGGAAAGGGATCAAAGATGGGAGTTGAGTAGTGTCAGACCCAAACTTCCTAAAAGTATGTTAGTTATATTTGAAAACTTCTGCCTACTCCAGTTTTGAGCTACAGATGACCACAATTGAAGTGACTAGAGATAAAGAACTCTGTAAACAATCTATGCATTCAGGCATTTTGGCCTGAATCATACTCTCTGCTTCAGTTGGTAGAAGGGATAAAAGTGAACAAGATAAGGGAAATACTGACAAAAGCAGTGTGTTTTGGGAAAATGGGCATCATCTTACTCCTTTTGGGCTTTGATACCTCCTTAAAAGATATACTGGATGGATGATAATCTTTTATCCAGCAGAGCATGGCACACAGTATCTACCCTTGACCCATACTTAATGTATAGCTGCTTTCTGTTCTGCATGACTCTGATGTCAATAGCTTGTGGGAAATCTTTCACAGTTAGCTCTGTTAGGTCTTTGCTACCAAGGATTCTTAGGTTTCTGTGTGTGAGAAGATTTATGTATTTAATTCCCTGGTTAGAGTCTTTAAGACCTGTACCAACCTTGAGAATAAGTACATTTGATTAATAGGTTTGGGGTGGTCTGAAGATTTTTCAGGTGTTATGAAATACTGTGAAATAAAAGCTTATTGTTGAGCACTGTTATTCATTTGAATATGCGGGTAGATACCTTTTCAATTAACATACTTTTGCATGGAGTAATTATTTGTAACTTGTTTGTTTGTTTGTTTGTTTGTTTGTTTGTTTTTTGCATAGAGTAATTATTTGCTCCTCTCCTATGCAGAAAGGTTGAGGGAACTGGGCTTGTTTAGCTTGCAGAAGAGAAGGCTCCGGGGAGACTTCATTGTGGCCTTCCAATACTTGAAGGGAGCATATAAACAGGAGGGGCAACGGCTGTTTATGAGAGTGGATAGTGATAGGACAAGGGGAATGGTTTTAAACTGAGACAGGAGAGGTTTGGGTTAGATATTAGGAGGAAGTTTTTCACATAGAGGGTGGTGACGCACTGGAACAGGTTGCCCAAGGAGGCTGTGGATGCCCCATCCCTGGAGGCATTCAAGGCCAGGCTGGATGTGGCTCTGGGCAGCCTGTTCTAGTGCCTGCACATAGCAGGGGGGTTGAAACTAGATGATCATTGTGGTCCTGTTCAACCCAGGCCGTTCTATGATTCTATGATTGATTGATTGTAAATTTTGCAGTAGAGATAGCAAGTGACTGTGTGTACTGGATGAACTGATAACCTTTCCATGTGAATTTTATCAAATAGAAATGTTTAAGTATTGAAAGCTAAATTTACAAGTGATAATATTTTTTTTTTCCAGTGGATGTTAATAATGTATGAAAGATGCAAGAGGATTTCTGTTTGCTTGTAGCAGAATGTTTATCATCCTTAGAATACCAACAACAGGAGAAATGTCCAAGTTTTACATTAGTTGAGATTTATTTTAATGTTCAGTCTCATTAAGAAAAATAAAAATGACCCTATTATTTATGCTCCCAGATTCTCATGATGCTGTTCTAAGATTTAATTCTGCTCCAACACGCGGCTATGAAAAAGATGTTGGAAATAAAACAACGATGCGAATCATTAACTCTCAGGTAAGGTCTTCCTTTTGTGAATTCAAGTCAGTGTCACTTCTGTATGATACGACATTAAATTAATGACTTCTGAGAAAATGTTGGGTAGTCTGGGAAACAGCTAGTGATTTAACAGTCATGATATAGAACAAGTAAAAGTTCTCCCTTAGAGTGATGTTGACGCACGCTGTCAGTTTAGAGTGATTGCAGTAGTTACTTGTTACCCATGTTCCAAGGAATTGGCTTGCAGAGCTTCTCACGTGTTCTGCACCTCTTCAGGCTCTGCAGAGTGCTGCAGTCCTCAGTAACAAAGACTTTTGCCACACCATTTCCAGGATCTTCATAAAACCTGATCTGTGAGAATCCCAAAGCTCTTTTCTTCTATTCTCCTGTTCCCCAATTATTTCCTCACTGAAAGGTGAAGAGCATGAAGACTGATTTGTCTGACAGCCATTGTTCTTTAAAAATTTGGAGTGATCTAGTGAAAAACTTCTGTATCCACTGGATGTTACACCTGAGATGAGTTTGTTCATCTGAATAGAAACAGAAAATGGGATTTTCAGCACATCAGTGTCAACAAATGAAGCGTGCATTGAGCTATAGTGACACCTTATGGTTGTATTTTTTTTTATTTTGAAAAAACTGTTGCCTTGGGCAAACTAAACATCTTTCATCTTTATGAAATGCAGCCCAAGTGTAGTAACAGAATTGCTGAGAGCTTTATAAAATACTGATATGGTGATTTTACTTGGTGCCAATGGTATGGCTGGCCACACAACATTTTGTGTACGTACTGATTCTTGCTGAAGAACACAAAATCTTACTCTGGGTTTAGTGCTGAAATCAATGTATCAGAGAGTGCTGATCTACATTGATCTTAGTGTTGTTTATTTTAACTGTTGGTTTTTTTTTTTCCCATCTGCTCTTCATTTTGCTTTGGATTACTTTTTGCCAAAACGTCCTGGTTATTGACCATGCCTAAACCCCTATCCCAAAGCAAGAAGGAGAGCTTAGAAACCTGATTAGTTGACTAGTCTAACTAGGGTCCCTACAGAGAAAGAGAAAAGTGCCTGCAGGGAGTGATTTGAGCTTTGTTTCTCCAAAGTCAGCTCACGCAGCTTCCTCACAAACATTTGTATTCCCACCACCTTTGTGCTCCTTCAGAGAGGTCAGAAGCTTCGTGTTGAGAGACTGGCTATTCCCTGCCAGGAGAGAAATCTGCACAGGTCACTTGATAAAACTGGCTTTCCTTACCAGTACTGAAGATGTGTAATCCATACTGGTTTTCTGACCCTCCTTCTCTCCTTACTGCAGGAATTTCCTTCATTCGGTTGATTAAAAGGCTGCTGTGGCCCTCTCCTTCCCTCATGTTCCCTGCTATGAAAACCCAAAGGATATGAAGGAAGCCAGTGCAGCCACAACACATATTGTTATTCCAGAAGAAATTCATCTCATACATATGAATGCAGGCTCACTAAGAGTGAAATTTCTATGGACAACACCTCTGAAGGACTCTTGCTTGCTGAAAGGCAAGCGAGAGCTCCTTTGTGTGATAACTGTAGAGCTGAGCTTTAAAAATCTTGACCTTTGGTCTGCTTACTCTGTACTCTCAAGAAAGAAGTTTATGTTCTCAGGCAAGAACTGCTCTGAGAAATGGAGTTAGGGATGCTGATGGCAGCAAGACTAATTCTGTTCTTATTGTAGAAGGCTGATGCGGAGTCATTAAGCTCAAAGTTTATGGTAGAAAGAATATTGCTATGGCAACAATATTATTTTTCTGAAGAAAAATATGCATAATCAAATATGGCTCATTGGATCCTAAAGGGAAATGAAAATTAGTATGAATTTGTCTGGAATGTTGATTAGTTTAGCAGCTGGAGCCAAATTCATACTGTATCAACCAGTGCAGAAATCATTCAGTTCAGTCCTTCCATTGGGTTGGATGCACAGAGCTAGACACAGAGAGTCTGGATAAGAAAAAGCCAGCAGAAGTGGAAGGGAAACTTCCATCGGGGTGAGAGGATCAAGCAGAGTACTAGAAGATGTGGGATGGAGCTATGAGAGTGCAGTAGATGAGAGCAATATCACAGTTACTTCAAAAATAGTGCTATCACACGTCTATTCCTGGAATTCTTTTTCTAGGTATATGAGCTTTTACTGTCATGGTTTAATTTGCCTTTTTTTCCCTCACTTTTTGTGAGGTACTTCACATGACACTGTGCTGCTGTTGAAATGAGAAAACAGCCAATGGGGGGCGGGGGGGAGATAAAAGAAAAATACAAAGACGAGTATTCTTCAGGGCTGCAGCTCTTCAAAGAAAGCTA
The DNA here is from genome assembly GCA_016647715.1 of Pavo muticus. NCBI lineage: Eukaryota > Metazoa > Chordata > Aves > Galliformes > Phasianidae > Pavo > Pavo muticus. The sequence goes on along the minus strand of JACDJE010000253.1, from coordinate 729,852 downwards.
ATCTATGTCCAAAAAGAGGATCCTGCAGGCAGTGTGAAATATTGTAGCTTTCATTGTAATGTTCCAGAACATGCAGTAGTGTTGATATACAATTATGTAGAATCTCAAGTGGTCTCATCACATCACAGATGGAGAGTAATTCAGAGTACTGCTACTTCAAACTGCCATAGTGCTGTTTATGGCTAGGCTCTTTGTATGTGTATATATATATATATATAAAAACAACCCTATTTTTGTGTATTATGTATAAAAGGGCCTATATATATATATACATATATATATTTTTTATGGAACAGGTTGTTTAAAATCAACCAGAATTAAACTAGAACAAAGAGCAGAATGGGTAGGGCTGTTTATTTTAGGGAAGGGTTTTGCCCTTTTACTGGGTCCCATTTGCTTTTAACTGCATTTTTTTTTACATGTGTATTTGCAGATTCTCACCAACCCAAACCATCACTTTGTCGACAGCTCCTTGTACAAAGATGTTATCTTAGTAGCCTGGGATCCTGCTCCCTACTCTGCAAATCTGAATGTGGTAAGATGTCTGCTTGTTCCTTTCTTCCCAGCTAGTCCCAAAATACTGGGCAAAGTTTGTCTATTTAGTACTCCTGTCTCCCTGTTTCTCACTTACCACAGTGAACCTCAAAGTCGTTCTCTGAGGAGCAGGGTTCACTACTTATGCATGAACTGGTCAAAATGAGTTTACTAGTTATAAGCTTTTTTTGTAGCCAGCACTTGTACCGGAGTGGGTTGCTCTGAGATGCTAGGATAGATGAATGGTTGGGTTTGTTTTTTTTTCAGTAAGATATGCTACTATTTTCATGTGGCAGTGAATTTTCTGTGTATTTGTGAAGGAGGGATATTTCTAGATCTCAGAAGGAGGCTTTATCGAGAAAGGTGACAAATTGCATCCTTCTTTTCCCACCTTCCCAGACGAAATACAGCACCTCAGTGGCAATCTCTCTTGGTGCCTTCCCTGTGTCCCAGGCCTCCCCCTACCAGTTTCCCTTTGCATCTGCTCCCCCGCAGCCATCTGTGCTCCTCACTGAGAGCAGCCAACGTCCATCTGGTTGTCACTTTGGAGAGCCTCTGCCTAGGCAAGTGCTGCAGCTCCAGTGGACCAGTTGATCTGATGGTTCTTGGCAGCAGGAGCTGGGAGCTGAGCAGGCTGTAAGTAGGAAGAAACCTTCATCTGCTCAACTCCCATGGCAACAGATGCCAGTAACTGCCTGTTTCTTGCACAGGCTGCCACAAGGCTGCTTCACGTGCTGATGTTTGATGTGCCTTGTGGGCCTGAGTGGGAGTCAGGGTTGGCTTGTCCTGCTGCACTTAGTTGATTATTGGATGTCTCTATGTGAATAAAGGCAGAAGAATGGCCTAGAATGAGGATTTCTAGGACAAATGTTCACCAATGCAAGCTGCCTTCATAGAATCACTGAATGGCTTGAATTGGAATGGGCCTCAAAGCCCACACAGTCCCAACTCTGCCATAGGCAGGGCTGCTCCCCACCAGCTCAGGCTGCCTAGGGCCTCATACAGCATGGCCTTGAGTGACTCCAGGGCATTCAAGCTCATTCAAATTGCTTCTCATGTAGCATTCAAAATACATTGGATAACATGAGATTTAAGAAAGTTCTTGCTTTTTTCTTCCCAGTGGTATAAGAAGCCAGACTACAATCTGTTCACTCCCTATGTACAGCATCGCAGGAAGAATCCAAACCAGCCTTTTTACATTCTCCATCCAAAGTTTATATGGCAGCTCTGGGACATCATTCAGGAGAACACTAAAGAGAAGATACAGCCCAACCCTCCTTCTTCAGGTTTTATTGGTAGGTGCATCAAGGATGGGCCCAGTCTATGTTAGATAAAAACAAAACTATAAATGTGTATGTTTCATGAGCATCTCATCCATGTACATGTATTTTTTGTTCTTGATCCAAACAGGAACAATGACTATCCTAAATACACTCAGTGAGAACTACAAAACAGTTGGGTGAATTTACTGTTCTGCTTTCTTGCTCTTCATATCCATAGTATATGTATCATATTTCTAAAATACACACATCTATGAAAAATTTATATTATTTCACATTAATTTATCCATTGATAACCAACTCAATTCTGAAGTTCTTTGTTGGGATCATAGAACAGATGTTCTCAAGACCATTAGCGAAAGCATGCAGCACATCATGCAGTGAGGATGGAGTCACTGATGCAGTCTGACAGACCAGACTGTAATCCCATCCACATGCCAAGGAATGGAATTTCCCACACCCTGTCACAGTTTCCAGTGTCCAGTCTGTAAGAGGCCAAAGCATCCCCTTTCTTCTTACCCTCAAAGGGATAGAATTTCATCATATTTTTCCATCATTCGTTAGTATTTCTTAGGGGACAATTTGGCACTGAGGCCAAAGTTCATGCTGCATAACATTGTAAATGAGAGCATTATCTGGAACGTATCAAGTCCTTATTGTGAATGTTGAAAGGACACATGTAGTTCAGAGTAGCAAAACTGAGTCAGGATCTTCCTTACTCATGTATCTAGAGGCATAGGAAGCAGTAGAACTCCAAATACCATTGTCTGCCTTGGAAACTTGTCTTTTCATCTGAATCTCAAAGCAATGATATATGACATTTCATCAGCCATGGGAAGACCATTTCTGAGCACTCATACTGAGCTTCCTATGCAGTAGTGACATCCCATGGTTCTGTGGAGCTCACCAGGGGCCATAGGGAGAGTGCTTGAGGCTCTGAGTGGGATAGCATAAAGGTGCCTGAAAAGTGTCCATTCATGTCCTGAGTGGGTTGTGCTTGTCTGAAGCATGAGTGGAAAGAAGAGAAGGCTTGTGTGGGGGGAAGATGGCTTTGCAGTGGGTTACTTCTTGAAGTGAGATTTTTGGTGCCTGTGTGTAGAAATTCATAAGGAGAAGCCTGCTCATGTGGAATGATCTCATCAGCAGCATTCACATTTTGCAAAAGCAATTCTTTGAGTAATGAAGTTGTTGATAAAAATAGGATAACAGCTGCTGATCATAAGAATAGTGGAGAGGATCATTGTGCTGTCAATCTGTACTCTCCACAGTATACAAGAAACAATTCAAAAGCTTTCTTTGAAGAAACATGATTTAATTTCACTGTAAAAATAAAACAGTGATCTTCAACCCCGAATCTAAATGTTCCTGACAAAAATATACTACAAGCAGAGAATGCTTGGGAAATATTAACCACTAAAGAGGCAAAAACATTGGCAACAAAAGCTGCACAGTTACATATACTGTGTGTGTGCAGATGTAGATTAGGCTATTCATCTATTTTATTTATAATATAAGAATGCCTATTATTTATTTATAATATACTTATATTACTTTATTTATATGGTTCTTGTCCAAAGGAAATGCTTATATATTTTAGCAATGCTATTATTAGCTTCTAGAAAATAAGGCAGTAAGACAAGCTCATTGGGAGTCATACCCACCTAATTTGATAACTACCTACTATTTTGATAGATGCATTTTAAATATGTCATTTGGGAGAGGCTTCCTATTTTAGAAACCTTATTGAATAGATGTCAATGCATTGCACATGTAATATAATAAAAACTGGGAAAGAACACAGGAACAGCAACTATATCCTTTCAAAGGGCAAGACAAAGCATAGAGCATATAATGCAGCTTGGCAGAAATCTGAAAAGTCATGTTGGTCTTCATGTCAGGTATCTCTCAACAACTCATGCAGCAAATATCCATTTGGAACTGAAGCTGGCAGACACAACTGAGTGCACCTGTACGAAACACGTGTTCTGACTATCAAACTTCTTCCTATTTATTAGTCCCAGTTTACAAAATTGGATAAATTGTAAAAATTAAAATGTGGATACATCAGGAATGTCAGGAACACTTTAGGGTGGTCTTAGCGAATTACTTCAGCAATTACATCTTGAACCTGAAATTTATATCCATTTCTGCTGCCTAGTATTATTTACAAGAAACTGAGTCTTCCCAAAGGGAGGATTTGAGATCGAAAGTGTTCTCACGGTGTTTCTCTGCAGCACTGAGTCACCCATCCTTCAGCAGTAAAGAGAATCTTTTAACATTCAAGAGATTCAGGAGAGTTGTTTAACACTGTTAAATAGCTATGTTAAGGTACTTAAGTCACAATATTATTAATCCTTTTGGAAAAGGGGCTGGTGGTCCATTTGTGGGGAAGAGGTAGTCTTGTACATATTGTTACTTGAGTGGGAAGAGTCAGAACCTTTTCCCTGGTATCTTCACTGCACAGCAGCTGAAGAGGGCAAGTTTTGTGCTTATTTTGGGTTATGGGTTGCACTGTTTCAGCATAACTCTGTCCTGGAGCCACAAGCTCCCCCAGACCCCACCTGTATTAGCTCAGCGTGCTGCTGAGTTGAGGCACCTGCACTGCAATAGCTCAAGGCTGAGGTGAGGGAAGCACAGTGCACATCTTTGCTGGAGGAGAAGGGGTGTGGAGAGGCTGTGGGGAGGAGCAGGCTTGGATGTGCTTTACAGGCTACATAGAAAATAAGGCACGAGTCTGGAATGCTTTGATAATATCACATTTTATGTACGTTCTCATACATTAAATCTTTCAGTAATTGCACATGTCACCGCTTCTAGCCACTTCTGAAATGCTAAACTATAACACATATACTATGGAGGTTTTATTAAAGTCAGGTGAAATGAATAGTACTCAATACACATCCAGTTTCTATGGCATCAGGCTGTAGCATGCAGACGTTCCTGCTTTCAGTTTTCTTCCAAGCGAGATGTCACCTTGCAGCAACCCATCCATCACTGATGCCATTCTGCACCTTAGCAGTGCTACAAATATCTGACTGCAGTCTTTTCCATTGAATTTGCTGTTGGTTTAACACTGCTTCCTGTCCAGCTTAATGATAGGTATAAGTTCAAAACATCATTGAAATCAGACTGAATGCACTGTCCAGTTTGTAGTGTGTTACTTCTAGGGGTATGCCATCCTTGTATGGCACAGACAAGTCATCCTCTAGTGGAGCTGTCTCAAGGGCTTCGAATAATGATCAAGAACATAGATTTGTTGTTGGATTTTTTTTTGGTTTGGTTTGGTTTTTTGGGGAACAGTTCTCCAAGGGAAAAGATATTTTATTTTAATCTGGGAGTCTTTTTTGGCTTGTTTTCTGAGACACTGATGAAGACTTTTCCTAGCTTGTAACTTTGTCTTACGTGGCATGTCATATCTTAGCTAATGTCATTCATCGTTATACATTATTCACTCTTTGTGTCCCTAATCTAATCCTAGATGAGCCTTGAGAATCCTTTTCCTGAATATTTTTACATTGTTTTTGCAGCTGCCACCTTCATACTTTTAAACAAAAGACTGCCTAGTGTTCTCATTGTCTTGCATTAGCCCCAGGCAACAAGTTGCCTTGGTGACTTCTTGCAGTTAGCAACACTGGTTTACACTTGGTTGAAAATTGGGTTTGTTAAACGAGTATTGATATGTTTACATCCAATCCTGGACTGTGAACTGCTGCATATTTTTCAGACATGATGAAATGTAGGAGTCCAGCCATCAAATCTCATATAATCTGGATTATATACAGTTTTGTAATGAAGACCCTTGTTTATTAGCTGAATTTTGCATGAATTCCTTCTTTCTGTAGTCAATTTGCACGTTTTTCTAACTGAAATTCACTTTTATACACCTGTCATTTTTTTCCAGCAGCTTTTTTCTTTTTGACTGTTACCCTATTGGTTTTTTTAACTCCCAAATCAGAACATGGTCTGTGTAGGTTTCTATGTTTTACATTTTCTGTGTAAGTGGTACTCTCTCTATTTAGTATAACTTTTAGCTTAACAAATGAACCACTGAATGCAAAATGATTACCAAGCCCAGGTTAATTTATTGCTAGGAGAAGGAAGAGGCTTGTTTGAGGCTTTACGATTCACATTACAGACTTAAAACAGTTCTGCATCATTAATATTATTAATATTTAGTCTTTATGTGCATGCATTGAGACAGTCGTACAAGCAAGACTACCATTACACTGCAATAGTAGCAGTTCACTATATGACTAAGAGCTTAAATTTAAAATGGCTTCAGAGAGCATGTTGAATAGAAGAGTGCAGATCATCTCCAGCTCTGCTTAGAAAAACACGCTTTCATGAGCCAAAAGGAACAATTCGACTTAGTAAGAGTTGCCTTTATTACTGTTACTCAATCAGCTGTTTGTCAGTGGTTGGTTAAAGAACTGGATGGTGCTTTTCAGCCCAGTATTGTTCAAGTATTGTTATGCAGAGAAATAATATTTCCAATACATAATCTTTAAATTCTTTTCATTTAAATTAAAAACATTCCAGAGCTTGAGCATCCCCTACTTCCTTAAATTACAGACATAAAAGAATAAACTTCTCTCTTAAAGCACCCCAAATCACATTAAAAATCTTCAATATTCTGGCACATCACCCAAATTTGGATAATATAAGATATATGATATTACTGGTCAATATTTTCCAGTTTATGCTCATAGTACAGAGTATATTACTGCGATTAATGTATAGATTTTTGCATTCCAGTTGTGACAGATATGTCATTTTCTAGCTCTAGTACATTATGTGAATATTTATACATCTAAGATGACAAGTATTACACAATTTGTTAGTGTTAGGCGTTTGGTAATGATTAAATTCCTTAATAAGTATTTGTTTTTATGCAAATTTAGGTAATGTTCTATTTCAGTTGTTTTTGTACATCAACTAAACAGATGTAAAAGAACCCATTTAAGAAACAGAGTAGTTTTAAAAGTTCGAAGTTTCTTTTTATGTGTGTTCCCAAGAATACCTGAGGTAAATTTGGCCCTGTTTCAAGGAGTAACAAATTCTCCCGTGGCATCTGAAATCCAACAAGTTAATTTGTTTACTCAAGAGAGAACAAATAGAGTTGATAGAAGTAGCCTAACATATAGAATACTATAGTTTCTTAACGCTTTATGTGCATCTGTAATGCCTTCAAGTGCTTGTTTTATCAAACACAGACATATTGGTGCATCTAGCTTAAATTCTTTCCTGTAAATAAATTTGTGCTGTGTGTGAAGTGAGTCACATTGTGAGTGTAATAATCAGATTATGCTTATTCAAATGTTTCCAGTATCTCTTAAATTTTGTTGAAGCGATGCTGAACTTTTGGTGAATGTTTGAATGATACATTATTTTAGATGCTTTTGTACAGCATCTATTGTATTCAGGTTTATTAAACTATATTTTATTTTCTTATAATCTAGAGAACATTATTTTTAAATTACTGTGCTAACCACAAAGCCTAATTGTACTGTACAAAAGATCCATGCTGGAAATTGGAAAACTGATGGGTCATTAAAATCACCAAGAACAAATTAAGAAACATTTTCTCCTTTCGACTAGAATCCATAATCGTAGAGTCACAGAGTCATAGAATGGCTTGGGTTGGAATTTATTTCTGTAAAATGTCCATGCAAATAATTTAATTCTGGTTTAAATGTTTTCAGCGCAGATTGTAAAATTCCAGGAATTTATTTATGCCATTCAGACTGAGTTTAAACCATACCCTAAGCATCCTAACATCATGAATGTCTGCTGAATAGGGAAAAAAAAAAAAAAAAAAGACACACATCCTTCTGAGGATTTAGAAATATTAATATATCATATATTTTGAAAGCCACCATACTTTATTAGCATCTAATATTGTACTGCTTTAAGAAACTTGCACATTGACTGTTTCTCTAACATCATTTCTTTGGAGTAATATATTTTAAAATACTTTACGAAGAACATTCTGTGCTCACAGTCCTATATGTTTTTTTCCACACAGTAGTTAGGAGCATTGTCATTCACCTATAAAGCATTAATAAAGCACACCTTTTTTGAGTGATTACTATAAAACTACTTTCCTCTACACAGGCAGAATTATTTTGCATTTTTCCATCTTACATTTGTAATCCTAATAGGATTTCTGAAAGATGGAGAATCCAACAAGGGTATTACCAAAGATTAGAAAACAGAATATTCTATTCAATAAAGAAGTGTCTTCAGCTGCAATTTTGAGTGTGTGGTTGTACCAGTCATGTTTGCCAAAGCTAAAATTACGCAAGATAGCCTGACCTTTTCCTTTCTATGAATTTTTGATTGGATAATTAAGATCTAGAAATATTAAAACATAATCATCAGATTTGGAAGAGAAAGTCATTTTCCAGCCTGCTTGCTGATTCGTGCCTATCATGTTATTTTTGAATGCTTCAGTAAACTTTTGAAAATATTTGAGTTTCATTTCCATTCTTAAAGATACTCAGTGCTGAATTGAGCAAGGCTGTGAGCAAACTGATCTAACTTGATCTGTCCTTGATCTGATGGGGCAAGATTGGACTCAACAAGCTTGAGAGATCCCTTTCCCTCTGAAGTACTCACAGGTCCTTCCAGACCCCGCTGTGATTTCCTCACTCAAACTGACGATATTTCTACTCTTCATACTCTTTGTACAATAATGGGTTCTTGACCAAATTAGGTAGGCACAGTAGTAATACTGCTACTGGTAGACTAATTAGATTAATCTAGTTAATCCAGATTTTACTGAGATTACTTAGGGCCAATGATAAAAGCAAATTTTTCATTGTGCCCCATGAACTTTACTTGGCATTCACCTTTCTAAGGAGTACTTCTTCATTTTGATGTTTGTATGCTGTAGATAGCTCCTTCAGGTTTTACTTTTTCTTAAGTCATGCATGTCCTCTGGTCTTCCCTAAAAACTTTGTTATTCGCCACTTCCACTCTGATTCCCATACATCCTTACGAGTGGAAACAGGCCATCTCCCTTCAGCTTGGTCAGCTTGTGCATAAAACTGATTTCTGTCCATAGCCAGGTCAGTCAGAGTGCAGGATTCCTTCCTAGCTTTAGATGCCTCCATATTGTGATTGTGATAGTGTGATTGTCAGCCTCAGACACAGCAGAGCAAAAAGTAAATATGGCTGTTAGACTTGTGCTCCTTTCTACATGTAAAACTTCTGGCCTGTACTGAGAGAGAGGTATAATACAAGTTGTCTGTGCTACCATTCCATTTTTCCCATCATCAACAGAAAGAAACAGGAACTTCTTCATATGATTCATGTTTAAGTGCTTACTGTAGGATGAGTCGACAGGCACTGCATCCTGAGAATGCACTTTCTTCCACTGACAGCAAAGGGACCTGTGATAGCTATTTGAGGTGTGTTTGTCTGCACCATTGGGCAAATTTGGTCAGATGAATCACACCTTGTTTTCATTTCTTCATCCAGTGTTCCTGAAAAAAGTATTTACATGATTTTTTCTCTAAGCTACAAGAGCTTCAGATCTAGAAGGGAGGAGAAGGTACAGATATCAAGAGCCAGACTGCCTGTTCAGCTTCTGCCTAGTCACTGAAGAGAAACAACGTTTATAAGGAACAATTAATCCCATCGTAAAACAGACATCTAAAATAAGTCTGATGAATTTCACCAGCTTGCTCAAAAATGCGAATGTACATCTCTGTGGGATTAATTCTGCCCAGTCTACAAGGTGTTGGGATAGCAACTCTTTCCGTGTTCCATTAACGTCTACTTAGGTCCTGAGTAAGCCAGTTGGTACTGTTTTATATGTAGTAATTGTACATTGTCTGAAAGCTAACTTAAGGACTGTGACCAGGGACCAGTATTTGGGTGTATCAAATGGAAATTCTTCACCTTACGGGCTATCAGAAAATTTGTTTTTCCTTTATGCTGATGATCAAGGAAGAGTGATGAGGTATGAAACAAACTTGTAGATGATATTGCATTGAGCAGTGATGTGAAAATTACATAGATGAAAGAAACAAATAAATGTACTCTGAGCAGCACAGGGAAAGGAATTAAACAAGGGAAACCTGGAAACTAAGGTTGGTGTGTGTGGGAGAAGAAATCTGCAGAGGAGAAACCAAGGAAGCAATAACACAAAAAGAGATGTGTAAAGATAATAATTGATATTACAAATGGAAGTGAGATAGGACTTGCAGAGGAAAACAGGATAACATGAGCAATTTTAGAGAGCAGAGAAAAACTGAATCCATCCTAGTGCAAATGTCCTCATGGTTTAAACTGCTGCTATTGTATTAGAGATGTTTTTTGTAAACTTAGATGGCAGTGAGATCTAGAGGTGTCCCCTTGTGGAGGAAGTTCATATCTTAGAAGGTATGGGACAGTACTGAACCCATTTGTTTTCTATTTCAATTAGGACTCAATTCATACAAAGAAAGCAGCTCACAAATGGTTTTTTTTCCCCCCCCCCCCCAAGAAAGAGCATTTTGGGGGTGTTTTTTGTGTGTCCTTGGAATCATGTAGATCAAGTGTGTTATCCTGAGTGTCTTGGGTTCTCACTCATCAGTTGTTGGGATTGGACTGCTGGTTGTACCACACTGTTGGTCTCTTTGACTGTGGTGTTAAAGATGCTAAAGAAAAAAAAGTCTGGCACTGACCAATGTTTTTTTCTGGATTTGTGCATTTGACAGGTGCATCAGGTCTGGAAGTCTCAGGATTACTCATATTTCCTCCAGGACAGATAAACCTCTGTGGCCCAAAGACATTTCTGTATATGGTAGTCTCTAGTCATTCAGAGTCATAGAATCACAGAATGGTGTGGGTTGGAAGGGACCTCAAAGCCCACCCAGCCCCACTCAATGCCATAGGCAGGGCTGGCCCCCACCAGCTCAGGCTGCCCAGGGCCCCATCCAGCCTGGCCTTGAGCGCTTCCAGGAATGGAGCCCTGGGCAGGGATAGATGCCTTAACTCATCTTCCAGTTTGTTTACCTTAGACTTAGATGCAAAGATGTGCTGTAAATTAGTTGTTACCACTTAGAAACTAGCCCTCTGAGTCACTGTTTCCTCCCTAAAAACATCCTTGTCCAATATGAGCAAAAAATTTGAATTGACTACCAGAAATTAAAGTTATCTGATTTACCTAATCTGAAATCACAAAGAATGGACTGCATAGAATGACATAGGAAAAGCAAGGAGCTAAATTAGATAGTCCATATCTTTTAGATTGATTCTGGAGGACACAGATCCAGAGGTCACTGAGAACTAAAACTTTACCACTTCTGAGTGCTCCATTAACTAATTTACAGGAAAGTCAATGATATTGCTTGAAATTTTGTCATTATTGAACCATACGTGCAGTGATGTGCTCGTCCTTACTGTTACTAAGGAAATGATAAGAGTCCCAGTTTTTGTTCTTGACAGCTTTCTTATCCCACAATTGGCAATTTCCTCTAGTAATTTTAAGGTTAGCTGGGTGATGTGACAGTGAAATCAAACATATTCTGTTTAAGGCTTGTATTTTCCATCAGAATCAATTTTCCTCTTACATTGTTGGTACAGTTTTTGCAACTGGCTCCAGGCCTGGCTCTGGGTGCAGGAGAGAAGTGACTTTATTGTCTGTTTCTGGACGTGGTTCATTATTGCACAACTTTCCACCGTCTGTTCTCTGGTTCAGCTGGATAACGGTTACCTTGGAGTGGCAGGTGGGCTCTCCATCAGTTGAGGAAGGAGGTTGACAGTGGAAAAGCTGGCGAAAGCATTTGTAAAACTGAAACAACAAACAAACAATTCTAGATGTAGTTGCTAGGCAGGCTAAATATATAGAACATCTCTGTAAGACTTTGGAGGCAAGGCAGTGTGGCTTGTGCTTTCTGCCCAAATTGAAAGTAGACGTTGAATCATCACCTTGAATCTGTGTATCTTGCTGTTTAAGATTAAAGTTCACTTAAATTTGTGGACTTTTCCTTTGAAATTGATATGCTTTGCTTTTCTAAGACCATAGGCTCTGTAGATTTTAAAGCTGTGGAAGAATCTGAGATGTTTTCAGAACCTGTTATTTGTGATAAAAGAAGATTTAATCACAGAAGTAATTGGTTTTCAGTTACTTCACACATCAGGCAGGGAAAAATATCATTTTGATAATCTAATGATACACAGCAGGAAGAACATAAGGTTCTTTTCATTAACAAGCCATTGAAATCTCCGTGTTCCCAAATTGCAAACTGAGCTTCAGAAAATGGCTTTGCTTAATTAAAGAAGCAAAATAATTTTTTATGTTAATTCATTTCACTTTTGACAGTTATCCAAAACACCTTTGATGCCTTATGATTCCAAAACTGTTGTAATGAAAAAAAACCCCAGTGACTTCAGTTCTCATTTGTATTTGCAAAATGAGCAGAATTAGTCCAGCTGTCTCCTCTGAGAGCTGATGGTCATGTTCAACAGATACGGTTACCAGCAGTGCAACAAGTGTTTCAATACATTTTCTATATATTTTGATTTTAAAATTGCATCTTAAAAAAAAAAAAAAGAAAAAATCAACAAACTTCTGTCCAAGGCTTAATCAGTCATTTTCCTTTCATGTGCTGTATAAAACAGAAGAGGTTCTCATAAACTGTTGATGTGAAAGTATTGCAGTTTAGGCAGTGCTATTGATCAATATATCATATTAGTCCCTTTAAAAACGTGCAAATGCAACATGTAAGTTTCTCTCAGAGCTATAAAAACCTTCAGTTAGTACAGGTTTACTGTTGTGCCATAGAGAAGCAAAGTTTGCCTAAGCACATGCTTTCCTCTGGATCCTCTACTGGTCTTATTTTTCATCCCAAGCATGGGATTAAGAGTAACAACAGCATTTTAGGAGTGCACGTAAGGTTAAAGCTAACCTTTGGCTGGCTTTAAACAGGGGCTTTAAACATTTCCTTATGGTCTTTCTATGCAGCTATTGACAATGCAGGTGATTGTCTGCTATTCAGACATGGCAAGAAAGAGTGAGTTAGCATTTTGTAGGTTCCTCCTTGCTGAACAGGAGGTGGAATGAGGTTTTTCCTCTTGAAGGCACTGCTCTAAGAGGGACTTCACCTTTCTGAGTCTTTCTCCGTGAAACCCACCAGAAAATTCTCAGAAGCTGTGGGCTTTCACCCACCAATATTGGTTGATGCTTCTTCTGCATGTACTTAGGCTGCTTTCCTGGCAATGTCTTCCTGTCTGTAGAGAAGCAGGTGAATGGAAAAAGGGGAATTGCTTCAATTCCAGGCCAAGAAAGACCAACGTTATAATAAAGTGTAGATGTTTCAATGATTACATTGGTACCCCAATATTGCCAATGATTGGAAGCGACCATTCAAAACTTGTCAAGTGAAGAAACGTGGGAGAAACAATGTTTCTCGTTGCCATTATATACAAAAAAAAGGAAAGGCCAAATAGTAAGATTCTCCAGAGCCTTGAAGATAAAAATGTATGTAAACGTTCGCAAAACAAATATATCTTAAAGCACAGAATTGGCTGGAAAGGGAATAATTGGAAATTTTTTAGATCTCTTGTGCATGGCAGGCCAGAACTTAGCTGTGTGTTTGGTAGAAATATAAAGAAGAGCCCCTTAAAAACATCAGGCAACTGCTTTGTGTGTATGCGTAATGTGAATTGTCCAAGTGAATGCATATACCTCGTCTATCTTGGTAAACAATTTCAAGAATTCATGATATACAATAAAACCATGAAACATCATCAGTTGGCTCAAAATCTTAGTGCACAGCTGCTTTAGATCCTTGATTCTTGTGTGGGATATTTTCTGGACAGGGTAGGGTAAACAGGGAGGTGGGAAAGAGCAGTCTCCTCCCTCAAGGAGGCTGATGCTATGCAAACACTTACAGGCCTTTTACTCTGTCCATATGTTTCATGTACTGCCTTGTCAACTCTATAGGGATCACAGTCTTTATAAGGTTCACTCTTGTTTTCACTTTTTGCTCCAGGTATCCTCATCATGATGTCCATGTGTAACGAAGTGCATGTGTACGAATACATCCCTTCAGTCCGACAGACCGACCTATGTCACTACCACGAACTCTACTACGATGCAGCTTGTACCTTAGGGGCTTATCACCCGCTGCTCTATGAGAAGCTGTTGGTGCAGAGGATGAACAAAGGTTTGCAGGATGATCTGTATCGGAAGGGGAAGGTCATTTTGCCAGGGTTCAAGTCTGTCAAATGCCCAGAACGAAATAATTTCCCACCCTTGTAGAAGAGAGTCCTTCACAAACATGTGCAATAAGGTACTACTGTCGTACTATAAACAAGGAGAGAATACTTGAAAAATGTATCTTAGACCAATCCAGTCTTGAGTCTATAAATTGTAATTAAGTAGCAGGCATGAGAAATACTTCTTTTCTGAGCCTGAGTATTTATTACTGCTTTGCAAATAGTTAAAGAAAACAAAAAGCTTAGCTTACAAAAGGTGCAGAGGACATACTTAGACCGAAATATAATGTATTATGTTGTGGGTGTGACCGTCAGAATTTGTCAGTGGTCTCTTATGCCACATATGCTAGATTGTAACTTTTTTTTAAATGAACTTATTTAACTTAAATCCGGCATTGTGAAGCAGCCTGTATCACTCATGTACAGAGCTGCCAGTTGAACAGTGCAGCATTTCTCATGGCTCTATGGGATTTTCACACTCTCCAAGAATGAAGTAATTGCTACTCTGAGCTGAATATTAATGGAGTAGAGGAGTCTTTTAATTCCTATTCATACACTGGTTCACTTGCAGGCTTCTAACTGTATGGGAGGCCTTATGGTGGCTATGAAGTCATTGCAGATGTAGATGGCAGAACACGCAGCTAAACCAGTTAAACCACTGGATGTACCCTTGGTGTCACATCCCATTGCTCACACTGAGCGGGGCAGAGGGAAAAGAGAAATTTCTCATTTCTGTAGAAAGCAACAAACATATTGATAGCCTATTTAGAAAAAGATTCTCCCTGAGAGGCCTACAAAGAGGGTGTAAGTGAGCGGGAAATGATGCCTTCCCTCACTACGCACAGATAAAAACTGTCCAGAGAAAGCCAAGGAAGACCGTGTAGCAAACACAAGTTGCACTGGAAGCAAATGTAGAGGGAGCTCACCTTTCTGCAGCAAAGATAGCACTGAGGATTACAGACATCATTTGTGAGGTATTTCACTGTGATCAAAATCAAATTCATTTGCTCACAAGTTACTGCTTTTAAGAAGGTATGGGAGCTGTCTCACAAAAGAGGAGGATATCAACATTTTTTTACTGGATGTTTGAAAAGCTGTACCCCAGAGAAGCTGTAATGCCTGCAAAAAAACCTGACTGTGGACAGCATATGGAGATAATTTAATATTTTCCTTCATAACACACAATGAGAACATTCTCTAAGGCAATGCTGAAAATCAACCTGAATGCTAAGACATCTATAACATAAAGAATTCCATTTCAGATTGCCTCCTGAGTGGCAGGAGGATTTTTGCGTGCTGTTTTTCTTTCCATTGGTGGTGGTGGTCTTTTTTTTTCACGTGACTGTACCCTTTCCCATAGGTCGAGTTTAGTAGAAAAGTATGTACAGAAAGACACAGCTGTATCCTCTTCATGTCCATTCAGTGAAAAGGCAGACAGTTCAAAGAGGCACTGAAAAGAGCAGCTGAGAGGTTGTGTTGGAAAGTATCTTTTGTGTTTTGTCTTATGCGACAGTAAGACAGTAAGTGTGCAAATGGTATGAATGACTATTTCCACTTTGATAGCAATGTAAGTGTTATCACAGAGTTTTTTTGTTTTCTCTCTGCTTTTAAGGTCTGATGATTTTTCCTCCTCGAAAGGGAAGAATATGTCTTACGTAGGGCTTAGCTTTCTTTTCTCATGTAGCTTCTTAATTTGGTCCTCTAAGATTCCTCTCACTGACAGGAAATATGTCCAGATGGTATAAAAAATGTACTTCTACACTGTGTATGTAACTATGTCCATAAATCATTTTGGTACATATCAAAAGGAACAGATTTTATTTATATTAGCTTTAGACTCTGGATATATTAGCTACTGATGTATGTCAGCAACTTTTATTCTTAATAACATTGTTATTTAATCTTGTGGAGGATAGATAACCTACTATTCTATTTTTCCATATGTTTGGTAAGGTGCTTGCAAAACATTTGAAGCACGTTGGGTTAGCTGCCACGTGTGTGGCAACGGAAGGGATATGGTTACCTTTCTAGAACTAGTAACTATGCTACTTTCTGTAAGCAGGAAATTCTCAAGTTCTGAAAAAAAGCATACCACTTTGGTCTGCAACCACTAACCCCAAACTCTGATTTCCATTAAGAAAAATACTAACTGCATTACTCAGCTACCCACAGCAAGATTATGTTGTATTACTCCCTCAGTAATTTGTCCACATAGCTGTTGTACAGAACAAGATGGTTTTTGCAGAGTTCCATGCAACAAGTGCTAGCATACCTACTTAATACATCATTTAAGTAATGATGTAGAACCAGGTCTGAGACATCAGAAATCAAGCTGTATATTTTCAGTGTACTGGACTTTGCACATTTAAGGCCTTTCAGCAGATTTTTTTTCTTTGCTGGTATGCTGGCACTCTTTAACCTTTGGAGATATTTGTGCAACTGTTTCCAGGAGAATTTGATATATTCTGATTTATACAGCAGTCACTGCTCCTCCATAAGTGCAATGTGGATCATTGTGACATCATTACCTCAGAAGATGCCACAGAGCTGTGCTGCTGGCACTTACTTGCTTGCAAAGGTGGAAGACCAACTTGTGATGCCCATCTTCTTGAAAATTCAAGGATCCCTAGAGTGGCTTTGTAGCACTGGTTTCCACTGTGATTTTACATTGGTCTGTCTGGTCAAACAGCTGGTGACTGCTTAAAGAGATTTTATTCCCCTACTGTCTTTCTTGTCCTTTGTTTTTTGATGCAAGTGCAAATACACTTGATTTGCTAACTGAGGGCTCTCTTCCGCTTTGTGCAAAAGGGGAAGGGGCAGAAATGAAGAGGGAACATGAAGGACCTTCAGAGGTGCTGCTATCACCAGTACTCACACTCTCTGTGGTTTTGGCATTGGTGGCTTTCATAGGAGCCCACCAAGTATTTCTTGCATTTATGGGCATTTCACCATCCTTCACGAGGTCAAAGATCCAGTCAACTTGAAGCAATGAGTGTGTAGTAATACTGAATCCGTGTGTCTTTTAATAACAGTGATGTGCGAGAGTGCTGTTTATAGATACTTACTAAATGTAGACAATATGAAAGGAAATGCATTTTCCCACCCATATAACAAGGTTTTTGGAAGTAGGTGTAGGCATGGATTCATAGCTCTCCCGTGTGGCTATTGCATGCTAACAGAGAGGAACCGTACCAAGACAAGGAAGGTCTGCAATGACTCAGCTCTTGACATGTGCCATCAGCAAAGCAAGCACCTCTGTTAGTTGATGCCTGAGCTCCCTTCACGCTTGGTACAATGATGCATGTTTCAAATTTATGGAGTTTTACTGACAAATAGGAATAAATTGCCTTCAAAAGCTAGAGATCCCCTTTTCTGTGCCCTGGTACTGTGGACAAGTTGCACTCTGCACTAAGCAGAAGCACAGCAGCATCTTAAGTAAACGTGCTGAGTTTATGTTGAATTTCATTAAGCTCCACTGTGAATTCTTTAGCCTTTCTGACATGTGGTGCTCTATCATTTTATGCATTCAACCTTTGAATGGTTAAGTCAAGGTATTCTTCTGTTTATTAAAGAAAAATTGTGACAGGTTTTGCCTCATTTTGAGCCAAAATCTTTCTGCTATAGATAAATTACTAACTGTTCCATTCCTTTATAGTTCTAAAGCTTACCTGGGCATAAACTCACAGTTCAGCTCAGTTTAATTCTTAATTAAACTACTGAGTACTATTTTTTCTTTTTTAACCTCACTGTGCAGTTTTATGCTAATGAAACTCTGGTTAAGTTAGGGAAATTACAATGATAAAATAAATTGTACCTTGAGAGAGAAGGAGCTTGTTTACACACTGTGATCTGCAGTCTCTCTGTACAGATTTAGCTAAATCATTGTCTTTGGTCAGGATACTTTCTTTGGTGAAAACATCCAAATTCCGGAACTTGTTCCTATCGACCTCTTGGCAAAGTCAACAAAACCAAGAGAGAATTTTACTAAAATGAACAGCAGTATCTACATACACTAAATGGTTTCACAGACTGAACGTACTCATTTTAGAGATGGATTGAACCATGTAGTTCCGAACACAGGTAGACCAGTCCAATCCATATTGATTTTTTCATTCCCTTCCTCCTCAGCAGTTCTTAAGGATGGAGAATGCCACTTGAACTACACAGATGTACCATGAAAGGAATATCAAATGCATAGACTGCAAAAATATATGGGTCCTCTTTTTTCCTGACATGCTTTTTAAAGTTGACACATATTAAATAAATGAAATTGCTTTTTGAAGTAGATGATTCAGAAACGTGTAGTTGGAGCACCCGGCTCCTTCCTGGGGGCTATCCTCTCTCTGACACAGAAGGAGGATACCTGATTTAACTGTTTGAAATTTAAAGTAGCCCATGTCTGGGCATGCCTGCATCGTTAAATGAGTTTTGACACTGCAAATTTCTTCTCTCTGGCTTAGTGATCAGATTCAGAGTTTTGTTCTTGAAATAAGAGTTGTGTGTAAAAGCCTTACATTTACCCGTATCATCACATCACCCTTACACTATGTAGTCATTGAACTATTCAAATACAGACTGTGTACTTTTTTAATAGCTTTGAGAATTATTTTGTATGATGATTTTTTTAAATGAATGTGTACTCTAATAACAAAGCTTAAGATTTTACAGGAGTCACATTTTTAAGCAGTGTTTGTATACATTTTAACACTTTTTATATTTTCTATTATGATTTTGTATATTTTTATGTATGCACAGTGTACAGATTTTTTCCTGTAAATAAAACATTGGTTTTCATTTGTTTAAGAGTGCTTGTCTTTTCATACTGGCTTGAGTGAATGACACTGAATTGCAGACAGCACAAAACAGGGAATGTAACTGTCACTGATCTCAAATTGAAATGGACTGACGGACTGAAAATTAGCTTTCAGTAAACTACAGAAAACAAGGGAACATTGCAAAGGCAGTTTTATTCTTAAATGAATGTGTCTACCCAAGCAGGTGCTCTAGCATTCCCCCAAGCAAGACACACTATGCTGCTATAGCTTTGGCAGTTCATTTCTTGGGATGTTCAAGCACTCTAAGCATGTCATGCTCTGGTGATTTGATGCTGTACTTGAAATGCTAATAAACTCAGTAAGTAGCTGTACCATCCATTCAAGGAATCCAACATTATGCCTTAGCAAGAATAGGCTTTTTTTGTTAACTATTACTTAAGTGAAAAACAGCTTACCAAAGGAAAGCATAACTTGTCATTTAGTTTGTGATGAAATACCATATAACATGACCTCTACAACTCTGCTTCCTTCCATTAAACATGTGTCATTACACTGTGTTGGTAGTCTTTGAACTATGTGTAAAGAACAAGCCTCAACAACAAGCCCAAGAGACAATTAAGCCAAGGGAGGAGCCAAGTGTCCCTTGGACTGATGTCCCAACCACTCCTGCAAGAGCCCAGAACAATGCCCAAGAAATGGACAACCACGGGAGGAGGCCTGGTGCTGCCTTTCTTGGTTTGACTGGTGTCTCATGTCTCAACCAAACCTGGAACTGGAGCCAACGGTTCCAAATAAGGGCTAGGGGAGACTGTCCCATACCTTTTTGCTTTGATAATATAAGTAAGGGCTGGGAGAGGACTGGCCCAGTCCTTTTTCTCCACTGCTGCTGCCCCTACTTCTCACTGCTGCTGTTTCCCCTCTTGGTTCTACACCACATGGAACACTCCTGTTGGCAGGCTCAGATCCAGGACTGGTGATCTCTCTCCCTCTCTTTATTTTTTTCTCTCTTTATCTTAAAGTTGTTAATGCAAGGCTCACTTGAGTTCTCTATAAAACCACACAGCTTAGCTTAGGTAGATAAAACTGTGGGAGAGCCAACATACATATGATAACCGTTGATCATTTTTCTCTCATATGTACAGACCTTGAGTGTCATTTCATCTTAATTCAACCAGGGGGATTTGCAAATCTGGTTGCCCCTCCCTCCTTCATGGGTGGGATGTGACAACATGCAGTGGCTGAAATTGGCTTTTCACCCCAGACAGTCACAGTGAGTGCATGCCTACAGTAAAGCTGGTTGCACATCAGTGAAACATTAAACATTATATTGCCATCACATAAACTCCTGGCAGCCAGTAATCATGCAGCTCATCTTTTGTATTACATCACCTCCTGGTAGGCGACTTCGAGGGGATAATCACTATATGTCACAATTTGCAAGTAACACTTAACAGAAAACTCAGAACACCTAATTACACGAGGGGATAAACTGAATGCTGAGATGTATGGAAAAAGCATCTAACTGAAGCTTTTCAAATACTTCAGCTTTGCTTTTACTGGGCTTTTTTTTTTTCATCAAAAAACTCCCTAAAAACACACAAAACCTAAGATCACTGTCTTCCATAGAATCATAGAATGGCCTGGGTTGAAAAGGACCACAATGATCATCTAGTTTCAACCCCCCTGCTATGTGCAGGGTCGCCAACCACTAGACCAGGCTGCCCAGAGCCACATCCAGCCATGATAAAATGCTCAGTAAATTGTATTGTCTGTGACATGGGAGAGGATATTCTAGTCTCAGCATGTTCCACATGCATACAAACTAGTGTATCAGTAAGTGGTTAAAACCCAAGAATTATATAGTGTCGGGTACAGCAAGTATCTTGCTGTACTCCCTATTCTTTAGCAGTGACAGCTATGGAAGAGGTGTGACGCTATCTCTCTGATAGGATCTCAAGTAACTTCACAGGCAGCTTGTTTTAAAGTTTCAGACCCCAAATCAGACTTCACCTTTCTGAACAATGTATTTTTGAAGGAGGCACCTCCTGTATTCATTTACAGAAATCAGTGATGTTTCACCTGAGCAGCTCAAAGGAGCATGGCTCTGACACGTAGAACCTCACACAGGCATTTTGATCTGTTTATATCTATTGCCAGCTTTGCCTGCTGTGATGTGACTGAAAGACACATCTTAGAGGATGACTGCTCCAACTCGCTGTCTTGACTGCAGCATGCACCTGTTAGTCAGCTACACAAAGCTACAGAGGAGCCAGTATTTTGCTATAATCACACCTACCACCTGCTGCAGTGAACTGCACCTGTGGCTATGATTAAGCAGTGTTTTACTGTCGGCCAACATCATCAATCAGGATGAACAGTCATATGGACAGTCCACTAACGCTTGTTTCATCATCTTGATCTTTTCAAGGTGACTGGTGGGTGATAATTTGATTGTTTCATCAGAATAGCATGGATGTATCTGCTGCACCCTAAAATCTACCCAAGTGTACTCAATGTGTGTCTCTTTCTTTTTTTATATATATATTTAGATTCCCCTTTCTTGGAGTGGCAATTTACTGCAGATAGTGCATTTGAAAATGATTAGTGCAGTTCTGAGGAAGTTAAGTAAGCCTGAGCTCAAGCTTCGTGCACTGCTACCCAAGACAAGTTAGAAATGCATGTCCTATTTCTTTGTGCTAAAAATATGCTAATATTCAAGTAAATGCATATTAAGTTTGATGTATAAGGATGCATTAAGTTCACAAGGAATTAATTGTAATGCAGCAATATGGTGGGTTCTTCTTCCCATAGACAGAATTGACACTAGAGAAATGACACCACACATAGGTTGTGACAAATCACCCGGGGGGATCTCTTGCTGATGAAATCTCTGGGATCTTAAAAGTTACACAAGTGAGGAAAGGAATCTGGGGGAAGGATGTGGGAGAAACAAGCACTGATGAATCCCAGCAAGGAAGGAGAGAGAATCACAGAATCACAGAGAATCACAGAATTGTAGAGGTTGGAAGGAATCTCTGGAGATCATCTTGTCCAATCCCTTGCTAAAGCAGGTTCCCTACAGCAGGTTGCACAGGAAAGCATCCAGGTGGGTTTTGAGTAACTCCAGAGAAGGAGACTCCACAACCTCTCTGGGCAGCTCTGTCACCTGCTAAGTATTTTTTTTCTCGTGTTCATACGAAATTTCCTTTGTTCCAGATTGTGCCCATTACTCCTCCCTTTCCTGTCACTGGGCACAACTGAAAGGAGCCTGGCCCCACTCCCTTGACTCCCACCCATTAGGT
Organism: Pavo muticus; assembly: GCA_016647715.1. NCBI lineage: Eukaryota > Metazoa > Chordata > Aves > Galliformes > Phasianidae > Pavo > Pavo muticus. The sequence continues at coordinate 707,751 of JACDJE010000253.1, read as the reverse complement.
ATGTATAAGCATTCACAAGATCTCCTCTGTTTTCTCTTCCCCAAGCTGAAAAGCCCCACATCTCTCAGTCTTTCCTCCAGAACCCTCACCAACTTGGTGGCCTTCCACTGGACTGTCTCCAGCAGTTTCTTGTCTTTCTTGAACTGAGGAGCACAGAACTGGACACAGTACTCCAGATGCAGCCTCACCAGGGCAGAGTAAAAGCAGCTAGAAAGATGAGCTACACCAGATGCAAATGAAGAAATGCTCCTTTTTTTTTTCCTAATAATCACTTAGTTTGTTTTGGCTATTTGTTTTCTTATTTTTTATAGCACATATTTTTTAGGGAGGAACTCAACTCATTTGTTGCTCTTGCTGCTGCCAGGCTCAGTGCTGTGGGATGTAATTTTAAAATGAACAACAAAGGTAGAGTTATAAACATTAACTGACTTCTTCTGTGGCTCCCATGAATTAAATTTAGTAAAGTCTAAAGCCAGCAGAGTTAGCATCTCATTGCTACACTCTGAAAACTTCCTCCACATGCTTCTACTTGTCTCTACAATAACTGAAATAAGAAAGCCCATTTCCTCTAGTGACCTGTTTCTGTGTGTAGACAAATGCAGATCAAATATCCTACTTGTTGCAGGATGCTGACAGGTAAGGGATAATTGTTGTAGCCACAGCTCCTTATACACTTCTGAGAAGACTCCAGAAACCCTGAGGGGTTCAGGAGGGCAGGCAATAGATATCGCATCTGCCTTGGTTTTATGGGAGCAGCCAGAGGGAAAAACTGCTGCCAGTGCTGACTCTAAGCTGTCAGCTGCTGTTAATTGCCTTGCTCCCAGTCATCTGGCTGTGATTGCACTTCATTATTATAATATCTTTCTGGCCTGCCTTCCAAACAGCATCCCTTTCCAGAATCAATCCTGCAGTGCTGCTGCATGCGGTGTGCTGGCTATATCCTCACCATTGCCACCATGAGCAGCAGGCACATCTTCTTTGTGGGTGAGGTGCCAAGGAAAAATAGAAAGAGGCTGGGGGCTTCTGGATTGTTTTCTATATAGTTGGAAGTCTTGTCAGCGTAGTTCCATCATTCTTACAGTAGTTCAAGTAAACATTACATAAATATGCCTCAAGAGTTCATGACGTGTAGACTGTCCCATGTTTTGTAGACCAAGGTGGAGTTCCTGATCCAAAGTATTTACAGCCTGGATTAAGACGGACCGTAGGAGGGATTTTTTGGCTTGTGATAGCAAGAAACATAACACACCTTTTCTACAAACTAAAAACTCCTGTGGTCTACTCCTAAGCGCAATATTTCTGTCTATAATGAGTGTGAGTCAGGAGGCACATAGGACAGACAACCATGAGGGAAAGGTGGGGAAAGTTCTGTTTAGGGCCTGTTTCTGAGTCTGCTTTTTCATAAGAGAGGACAGGAAGCGTAAGGGTTCTGCTGGATCAAGCAAGCCTATTTTCTTTCCCTAGCAAAATGCCTCCCTGGAGGCGCTGTGTCATTTTCCAGTAACTTTCAGAGCTTCTATATGTGAGAGGTAGATCGTGTTTTTTGCAGTGGAAATTTCCAGTATTTCTGTATGTAGCATAGGATAAGTTGCCTTTCACAAAGAAAGCTCCTGAACAGAGTAAATTTGAGAATGGGGCATTCTGATCTAGGTAAAATTGGCACAGGCACTAGGTAAGGTAATTATATAGGGTAGGGGAGAGTCTGGTACAGGACAGAACAAGTGTGCTAATTTTTGAGAATATTGTCCTCCCGTCATCATAAAAAGTACAGAACATACCTAAAAACAATGGGTTGGTAACAGACATTGTATGGAAATGTAATGTAGCAACAGCCTCGGAAGATTGTGAGCCTGAGACGCTCAACCAATGAATGCCACGAGAGGCTTTACCTGCGTCGGACCCAGGGTATATAACGGAATGGATTTCACTGACTAGTTGCACAATTTCTCCCTTGTCAGTAGGGGTGTGCGCCCATTACTGCAATAATGAATAAACTGCTCTTCACAGAGATCTTTCCCTGATAAGAAATTTTTTATCTTGACCGTGTTTCTCACATATACAAACGAAATTAGGAGCTATCTGGCAGACCTAATTTAGACTTTAAAAATGCATGGGGCTGAACAGAGGTATCAGGCCATCAGGCAGTTTAATGAGCAGCTGGAGCATCCCAAGAATAGTAGAGACAAGAAGAAAACAAATCAATAAACTGTTACCAAAATAATGCTAACAAAGTTGTTCCACGGTAGAAGAGCAGAGAAGGCAGAAACAAAAGAGCACAGCTCAGTGTGCTATTCAAATAATTCTCTTTTAAAAGTACTCTGGAGATAAGTCCTCATGTAACATGCACTCTCATAAAGTGAACAAAATCGGAGACCAAAGCTGCAGGAATTATAAACTGGGGATAGTTATTTTGTGTGAGAAAACAAATTTAGAGAAACTTTTGTATATACTTCAAGGTAACAAGCACGACTGCTGAATTTCCAGGAGTCTGGCTGTGCACATGAAAGCACCGCACAAACAACACTACTATGTTTTCATTGCACACTGCTTTAAGAGAGAACTGATGCTTTTCAACAGGGTTTATTGCGGATAAAAAAGACCAATTGTCATATTTATCTCAAGCTAGCTCTTCAGTGCTCTTAAATAGAGCTACTGAAACACATAAAATATACAAAATGGCAACATGTGCGAAGTTATTTCCTCCTATCTAAAAGGAACTTAAGGAAGAAGAATTTCCTAAAGCAGCATGAGAAAAAAGAACAGGCAAAGAACCTTAGTGAACAGCAAGAAAATGGACTCTGCCTCTATTTTCTCATTTCAGTAAGTCAGAATTGTTTAGGGATTTGCAGTGTGATTGATGGATCTTGAATAACAGAGGCAGAAGTAAATTTACCAGTCCCTAAAGTAACATTATGCTTCATAAGAAGAAATGAAGGGTCTATTGCTACTGTAATATGTGATGAGTGATTCCAGATCATTTTGAAATAACTCTCATTTTTCTGAAAGTTCAAAACATAACAACAAAAAAGTGTTTTGTCTCTTTAAAAATGTATCTGTTTACTTAGTCATCATCAATATGCTCTCCTGCCTACCCCGTTTCCTCTTGTATTTTCAGTTCTTCACCCATGCACCCTGGATCAATCTGCAAGGCTTAACAAAAAGATTCCAACTAGCTGTGATGGACTTAGACAGATACGCTTCTGACCCAGTTCTGAACAAATGATTATAAAATTGTGACCTTATTGTCTTTTCGTTGCTCTTGGTTCTGAGCACTCTGTCCTTGGCCACAGTCTGCATGCAAAACATGTTTAGGGAAAAGAGTTCTTCTAGGTATGTCTTACAGAGCTCCACTTAGTTTGAAACCAAGAACACACATGGAAATCCAAATCCCTAATTTTCATTAGATTATTTTTGTAGCATCATATCATTGTCATCTTCCCTTGTAAATCACTCAAGCTCTTTTTGCTTGAGGCTGTGACACTGTGTGACATTCTGCTAATACAGACAGACACACAAAACACACATATTAATAGCTGTACCCTATATAGCAGACCCCTATATATTTATCTATATCCATTTCTGAAAATCTGGTCATAATTTAGTCACAGAATAGGGATTTAAGAAGTCTCTGTTGAGTTGTTGGTGGTTTTGGTTCAAATTCAGAAGGTTGCAATAATGAAAGGAGTTAAACAGTGTAGACAAGATGACAGAAACAAGAAATATCTCCTATAGTGTTGGTCCTCTTCTAATATTCAGTGAACTATTGAGAAGATTTTTCCTAGACAAAATACATGATACCACCTATGATTAACAATAAGGTTATATTTTTATTGTTATTACTATTTGAATTTTTCACAATTTTAGAAAGCTAGAAGATTCATTCAAGGAGAAAATACTAGAGAAATGCTCTATGACACCATTGCGTTGTTCACTGGAGCTCTTGCCTTGGTCACTACAAGCCAATGCCACAAGAATGGCCCACTGCCTACAAAGCAAGTAGCAGTACAAAGCACTGCCTACAAAACTGATGTCAGGACCTTTGCATGGCTGCTTTTTCTATGACTACACATCAGTGATGGCAACTGGGCATATTCACGGTCACTGGCATTTGCACAGTACTGAGGACACTGTCTACTTTTGAGGATTAGATTTGTTATGTACAAACAAAAGGATTAAAGATGCTTGTAACTCTCTACCTTTGACATCAGAAGAATGAGGAGCCTTGATCCCTATTGCAAACTAAAAGAACTAAACTGGTTTATCCCAGCAGCATGAAGACAGAAGGTCATTTGATTGCTGTATCTGAGTATGAAGAGAAGACATCTATCAGAGGATGAGTGTTACTGAGTAAATCGGGAATAAGGGACTATATAGTAAGTGGCTATAAATAAATGTCTTTTGGAAGCTAGCGGACCAGCCATCAGAGGAATAAAGTTCTGCAATTGCTTCTACTTCAAGAGTCAAGGAACTTAGACTCGTTTTTATTTGGACACTGCCAAATTTCTGAATGGGATTAAATGATGCAGTTTAAAGTGAAAAGGGACTTAATCTAAAGAAACAAACAGACATGGTAGACTTTTGTATTTTATGCTGCGTTTTCCATACTGTGAAAGCCATTATTTCCTTGAGTATGGTGGCTTCTTTGCCCTGAAGGGAGAAGGACATCATGAATAAATCATAAAGTTCTACAGATTTGAATTAATCTTGCCATGCAAGCTCACAAGATTTTGAGCACTAATGTAACCTTTGATCCTGAAATTTCTCCTGATGCAAAACTAGGATGATGATCATCCCCTGCTTTACAAGGATAATGAGGATTAAATAAATTAATTGAATATTTGTTTGGAGGAAGTTACATAAGTGCTGAAAAAAATCTGATTAGTAAATCTCATTTTTTTTTTTCTCTTCATCATCTGAATCTGAAATGATAGTTGCTTGAACTGTTAGCTGGATACATGACTACAGAGATATACCTGGTAGACACAGTAAAACACTGAGAAGTAATGTCAGCTGACAGATGAAATGTACAAAAATTTCATGGTCTTAATAAAATTTTACTATTATGCCACAGCCAGATCACAAGAAATTATTCAGTGATCAAACAGGAGAGATAAATGAGAAGTTCTATTACCTCCAGGGTTGTACTTATTTTTTCAAATCTTTGCCATCTGTTGAATTTAATCGTCTTCAGAAAATAACTAAAGTCTTTGTTTATGCAACCTATTGCATTGCATTACAGATTCTGTTTTCTTTAGCTGACCTGTGCCTGTGCTCAGCTTTGAAATGATAGGCAGCAGCAAATACATATCTGGAGGCCTATTTGTAAAATACGGACAGTAGAGAGAAGTAGAAGCATTAGAATTAACATGGAGGCTAAATTAATGCTTGATTTTAGCCAGACCAAGGCGTGGGCTAAAATTCAGCCACAAATTCAAGTCAAGAATCAGACTGGATTTTAGCCAGACCAAGCCCATGCCTTGGTCTGGCTAAAATCCAGTCTGATTCTTGACTTGTGGCTGTGGCTGAGAGTATTGCAACAGAAGCTCCCATAATATCTTTTCTGTGTCAGCAGTGCTGACTGGTGGTGTTATTTGACCAACAGCACAAGTTCAGTCTACCTATAGACCCTGAACACCTTTGCAGGAATTTATTTGTACAGACCAAACTTTGAAATCAGTTCAGAAAAAGATACCCAACTTTCAAGTGCTTACATCCAACTTCTAGATCACCCTGAAGTAATGGCAAGATAGAAACATCATGGTGATTAGTACCTTATCCATTCTTTCCTGCATTTCCCTTAGCACTGACTGAGCTGTTGACCATCCAGACTCTCCCTTGAAGACACACATGCACATGAAGATAGCAAGGAAGTAGTGACTTGTTTGAGTTTCTGCTGGTGTATACTTGCAAGAGCAAACAGGATACCAAGGATTACCTTGCTTGAAAGGATCTTCATGCCTTTTGTTTAGGTGTGAGTATGCCATACTCCTTGCTTCACTAGTCATCTCTGGATATTCTAGTCCTCCATTTAGCTCCCAGTCTACCCTGCAGGTTTGATTTTCTGATTGCGAATGTGTGAAAATGGGTGATTTTAAATGTTATCCTGAAACTCCCAGTTCAACCGTAGTTTGTTCATGATAGGCAAGATCAAACAATTTGACTGAAGCAGTCTTCCTGTACCACAGAATTTCAGAGCTGTAACCACACGTAATCTTTGAATCTTTAAACGGTTCATTGTTTCATTCCATTTGTAAAGTGGCAGTGACCTTGGAGGCCAAATCTTTACCTACAGGTATTTCCTTGCTATCTGTCAAAGAGGTACCAATGTTAATCTCCTTTCATAAAATCAGTTATCTGATTTCCTGGACTTATCAAAGCTGTCAGGAGAGAGCTGAGCCTGTTCTCCCTCCTTTCTAACCTAATTTCAATGAAAATGCACTAGAGTGGATGCGACCTAACAAGCTTAGATTTCAACTGCATTTTTATTTTGAAATCTGACTTGTCCAAAGGGATCACAGTTTTTACCTGTTGCAGTTTACCTGCACTGTACCTTTATTCTAAATGACAATGATAACTTAAACCTCTGAAGAAATATTTTAGTCAAAGCTTACAGAACACATGAAAGAGACAGGAAAAGACCTAGTAAGTCATTTTCTATAACTGTCCCTCTCTCTTTCTGCACTACTTGTCATTTCAAATTTGACCTCAGCCTAAGCTCCTTTGGAGCTCCTTTTCCTTTTCTCATGTATTGCATCTTTACTTTTGTAGAGTGGATATGGACTACAAAAGGATCCTACTGTCATCGCTACAAACTCTACCCATTGTATTTTCCCATAGGTGTTCTAATCAGTTCATTACCCTTGTCTAATGTGGAGCTCTCTTTCTGTTCCTGTGAAACCCCATGTTTCTCCAGCACTATGAAAAAAGAAATACAGGAAATGACAGCAACATACTGGTTGATGTTTAAGATTATATATAAGGTAAAGAGATATTACTACCTGTTGTGGTTTAACTCAGCAGGCAGCTCAGCATTGCCCAGAAATTAACTTACTTCCCCTAAGTGAGAGATCTTATCACAGAATAATAGAATAGTTAAGGTTGGAAAAGACTTCTCAGATCATCTAGCCCAACTGTCAGTCCATCCCCACCATGCCCATTGACCATGTCTCTCATTGCCACAGCTAAGATAAGGACAGTTCAATAAGATAAAAACAAACAAACAAAATGTAACAACAAAGAAAGGAATAAAAATCAAGCAATGCACGATGCCAGCTGACCAAAGCCCAGTCAGTCCATGAGGAACAGTAGCCCCTCCAGCCAACGCTCCCCTGTTTTATTCATGAGAACAGCCGTATGGTATGGAATATCCCTTTGGCCAATTCAGGTCAGCTGTCCCAGTTCTGCCCCCTCGCAGCTCCTGATACTGCCCCAGCTCCCTCTGCTGGCAGGGCGGTGAAAGAAGCTGAAATGTTGGCTCTGTGCAGCACTGCTCAGCCACAACTAAAACATCGGTGTGTTATCAACAGTATTCTCATCCTAAATCCACAACACAGCACCATGTCAGCTACTAGAAAGAAAGCTAACTCCATCCCAGATGGAACCAGGACATTGCCCTTCACTTTCTATGCATTCCTGAAAGAATGATATCTTAAGTGGACGTAATTTTTATTATGGCACTAATTAGTGGAATAGACACATGCTTATTCTGTGTTTGCATTCATTTGTGTGTAGTTGTTTCCTCCTTTGTTAAATATTTTTCTTGCATAAGAGATGGTTTTTTACTCCTTTTCTTGTGGATCTAAGTAAGAAAGTGCAAAACTCCTCTGTGATATTGAAGCTGGTCCAACTCTCAGAGAGCATCCACAGCATGGGCATCACAAAGCTGAGCTCCTGTTCATATTCAGCTGGACTGCACCGAGAGTGCAGCCAGGGGCAGCGTGAAGTTGGTGGGGCTGATAAACATACTTGTGGCCCTGGTTACACAGGCTATTTGCCTGAAATGATCTTTTTGTTGTAAGCTGAGAGAGAAATACCCACAGTAATTTTGAACTCACTGTGTGAAATGCAGTTATACCTCATGACAGCAGTGAAAGTGCCCTTGAGACCTCTCTTCTCTTTGTCCCTCAACTATAAAAAAAGTCAGATCACTGCATGTTAGGAAAGAGTCAAAAAACTTCTGAACCATACTATAATACTCTACCTAGTGTAGATTATTCTGCACTGAGAGATCATTACTGTCTTGGCTCATTTTTGACTTAAGAGCTCGGGTATGCAATTCTATTTGGACAAAAATTCTTGTTGTTTCCAGATGACAGAAAAGGTAATGCAGCATCACTTCTTTATGTTACTGTTATTTACTAAGTCAGCCCAGCTAACAGTGAAGAGATGGGAGAAACAAAACAACAAGAACAAAAAAAAACCCAAAAAAACAGATCATGAGTATTAAAAGCTACATGAATGTTAATGAAAAATTATAGCAATTTATGGTAATAAATGTTACGGTGAGTTCACAAAATTCTAGAAGTTCATGAACTTAAACAAATGTGGTCTATTTCCAGATCTTAATAGATACATTTCAATTTGTGCATAAAATGATTCTTGACACAACTGTCTCTTCACCGTATGCTTTCTTTCCAGATCTGTAGTTCCGTATTCTCATGCAGATAAAATATCTTAGTTTTCCAAAGTAGAAGAAAAAAATGCAGCATCTATATATTCTTGTAGCTTTAAAAATGAGAAATTAGCTTTTGTGGGAAATACTGAAAACTGCACAATACCACATGAAAATTGACTATGAAAATGCAGTTGTTATGCATCCAGGTGGGAAATGTTAAGGTTATTATTTATTTTTTTTTATGACTATCGTGTAACTCTGTTTCCCAAAGTGCATGTGCATTTTCCCCTGCCCAGTGTACAAGGTAAGGTCAAGAAGGACTGAGAATAGTTGTAGAAAACATATAAAGGGCAAAAAGCTTATCCTTAAAGAAGGACTCCTTGTTCCTCATTTCAAGTTCTATGAAGGCATTTGAGAGGTGTTGGCCTGATAGTGATGCATCTGCTATGAGTTGGGTAGTGGTGGTACAGCTTCCTGCTGCAATCTGGGAAATGTCTAACTTGTGATCTGAGTCAAGGCCAGCTCTCTGGATGATGTGTTATCACACAGCTAAATAATGTGAAAATGCCTTTCCTTTTGTTCACAGCCCTGTCCTACCGGGGAAACTCAATTTCCCTGCTGGGTTAACTCCTGTTTATAACACATCAGTTTCCAGTGCTATTGCTCTGCCTCTTTAAAGCCTTTCTATAGAGGCTCCTTGCTTGAGCCCACACACCTATTTTACATTGTGCGTATGAGCAATGAAGACACATCTGAAGATCATTCAATATGTGAGCAGTCCCAGTAGAGAAACAGTGCTGCATGCCTGAGTAAGTAAGTACTTGTGAGAAGCACAGTGCTGGGTCTGGGTCTTGTTGAGGAGCACTCTTAAGTACATTATTATTTGAATCTCATTGTCCACCAGAAACATAAACAAAAATTAAAATGAACAACAACAGAAACAGAAGTCTTTGTAGTTGACTTTCTCTGTTCACTCTTTCTATGTAATTTCTCCTTCAGTCAGCCCCATCCCTAACATGATAAATTTGGAAAGGTCATAGTATTAATTATCTTCAAATGAGTGTGTATATTCTTTTCAACAACACTTCATCAAATCTGTGGGGAAAATGACAAGGCCAGCTTCTATTTTTGTAAGCGCAGTGATTTTAATTCAAGAAGATAGAGTAGAAATCAAACTGGTAAACAGAAACTCCTATTCACATCTAATACATCCCATCCCTCACACTCTCCCTCCTTACTTTTGCTCAGAGGCACTTTCTGACACTAGAAATAGCACAATGATGATAACAGAGTTTGGGTATAGTTTTGTTTTTTTTTCCCGATTGTGAGAGGTAAAACAGTGTTAGAAGCACTAGTGTGAATTTCAGTAGTACAGGGAGCTGTAGGTTCCCTGCCTGAGTGAATAAACGTGTGGAAGTAACTGCCGAAATCTTGTAACTAGTCTGAAGCTCATTGGCCACAGTGGAGAAATGCCGTTTTACATCAACAATGGTTGTGACATTAAATCTCATCAGGGACTTCTAAGCAATGTGTTCTTGAGATCCTTAAGTGATAAAGGTTTCATTTGCTTTAAATTTGGCTGTCAACAGCAATGAAGCAAATTCCTGTTTCCTGAGTGCTAACTTGAAATAACGTGAAATAGCAAATGCAGAATGGCACGATCTCGGTACACACATCTTATATAACCATAACCTTCCAAGCACTCATTATTCATATCTTGCCTTTTTGTATCAATAAAAAGTGAACTTCTGAACTTTCTGCCACTAGAAAGAAATCCACCTTTTCCATAGCCATGTTATCATTTCAGTCAGCACAAAACAAAGACTAAACTTTTTCTCTGGGGCTTCCAGACCATAAAAGTCACTCAAAGCCTGCAAGAGAGTTAATTTAAAAGAGTGATCTGCAGGATGAGTTTTAAGGCTGGCTCAGAGATGGGTGATTCCACAATATTCCAAATTAATTTATGACAAATGGAAGCTAACACTGTATTTGCAGTCAATCAGCGATGCTTTGCAATCTTCAGAGCATGTCCCAAAGCAAAAAGGTGAGCTTATGCACAGAGAAGTAGAGATTAAGTCATATGTTCTCAGTGTATTTACAAAGTGCATGAATAAATAGCCTACTGTGATATCTTGCATCCAAAAAGACAGAATCATGGAAAATGTGAGCTAGACAATTTCTATTGGAAATCACTAGTCTCCTGCGACAGTTCTCAGCAAAGAATGAAGCCCAAAGAAGCTGAATGCTGGGAAGGAGAGAATTTTTCCTGAGATGTTAAATGTATGGAATTGAATGGGAAAAGCTCCAAAATAGCTGAGGTGCTCTGAGCACACTTCATACACAGGACAACGGTGTTACTATTTCTCTTGTTTTGAAAGGAAGATGAACAGATGAATGGATGCGTTTTACCTTTTGTGAGTGATGCTGATTCTTGAGTTTCATATTAAAAAGTTATTTTGCTACTAATACACAATGGCAGAACAGATGAGAGCTGAGAATCAATAGCAGGCATTTACTATTATTTTGGTTTTATTAAACTGAAAAGTATTTACCCCAAATCTGAGCAAATTCTGTTTAAGAAATGATTTTGCCTTGATTTCTGCAACAATAAGGAAGATAACTATGAAAATAATAGAACCCACACACTGACTATGAGCTGGCAAGAAACGATCCACCCTCCAATATTGATTCAACTTTGCCCCTTCGCATTTTTTTGTTAAATGATGGCAGCTGTGGAACAGTAGGCAGTAGGAAACAAACGGATTATTCTGAGTTCAAAGAAGAAATCTAATACATCAGTCTTGCACATGACTGGAGGCTAAGCAGGGATACTTCACAATCTGTTTCCAGTTTCCTGCCGCAGTGCTCCTGAATTGTGGCATGGCCTTTTCAGCTCCTTGTAGAAGAATTCGCTGTTTGGGATGCGCTCTGTATGTGAAGACAATGCCAAAGCATGCTTGTCTTCTCTGTTACAGCCTGCTCGGATGATCATGGCATGGTCACATGATCTCATGGCAGTTAAAGACCTAATCTGTCAAAGAGCTCAGAGAATAAAGAAGAAGGACAAATGCTGCTTTTAGGAAATTTCCCTTGGAAGTGTAAAATGTAAGAGAAAGGAGAAAAAATAGCAATTTTACTTCAGCATGAACACTTTTCAAACAAAGTTCTCTATCTTTTTCATTGTCAGTTCAAGTTACACTTTAGAAATGAAACCCTAGGCTTCAGGAAGGCAATAGTGTCCTCTCCTCCTGATTTCAGGGAAGTTTCAGAGTTTGACTGGGATCCTACCCTCAGATTGAAAGAGTAGACCTATTCCTTGTTTAAGAACTTTAGGATAGATTAACTAGATGAAGAATAATCTGAGGCAGTGGCAAAATTGTAATATATTTGATTGTTACATTCAATTTTTAACTTGTCTAGGTTTCATAATCATATAACTCTGCTGTTATATAGCACTACATAGTACTATATAACACTAAAGGTAGGCTACAGCATATAACAGGCACTTAAAGGCAAAGGTAAGTAACGTAATAGAAATCACGAAGACAGGAAATTGAGATCAACATCCAACACGATGTAATCAAAAAGATAACATGAGCAATGCATATTTTTCAAATTTCTTACAGCAAAACACATTTTCAAAACTTCCAGATCTGCCCTTATTAAACTTCAGAGTCAGGAACTGTCAACACAGAAACATTAAGAAGTTAACCTCCTGTACTGAAAATGACATTTAGAGGACTGAGGTACCTCAGTTGTATATAGGCATTTTAGAAATTTGTGTTGGCTGTCAACAGACAAAATTAATTTCTTATTTTGGCAGAAAAAAGTGTGGAAGTCCATAAAAACTGTAATTCTAATAACTGTTTTCAGGTAGATCTATCATGAAAACAGTTAAGTGCTTGCAACATATATCCTCCTTCGTATTGTTTTGAAGGTCCTGAAATACTTGCTTCTTTTTGCCCCTCTTTTTTTCCCTCCTCCACACCAATATTCTTCTTTTCTAAATAAATTCCAATACATTCACCAACTCTGCAGCATGCAAATTAACACACAGTGTCCCTCAGAAGAACACAAGGAATTTCAGTAAGCAGATGTATATCTGTTCTCCTTATCTAACAACATATTATGTTGACTACAAACACTTCCATCCCAAGACTCCACTGACACCATTTGGATAAGCCGTGAATGCCTTTCTCACAAGGACACATCAACAGCACAGGCAGATACAGAAATCAAGAACACCTGATAGACTCTGAAGAAAGTACCATTTAAAAATAGCACTTCTTACCTGCTTATTCATAAGTATGTAGATAATGGGATTGCAAACAGTGCTGCTTTTTGCTAGGATGGAAGGTATGATGCTTGCAACAGGAGTCACCACACCTGGCTTACCAAATGTTGCAAGTAGTGCTATAACTCCATAGGGAATCCAACATACAAGATAACAGATAACTGTAGTGATCACCATGAACAGTACGTGATATTCTCTTTTGCGAGCAGTGTTCTTGTGGATTTTTCCAACCTAGCGAAAGACACAAATAAAGATGGGATTGGAGAAACTGTGTAGTTGTTTTTATTGCTTTAATAACCTTGGTCTTAGGTCAGAAATGACAATCAACACTGTAATTCCAGAAGCAAAACAAACTCAAACCCCAAAGTGAACAAATGCAATGGGAAGACATAAAAGAAGCCTAACGGAAGAGACTTTATAAGATTATAAGTGGTTGGATTCACTCTTTACAGACTACTTTTTCCAGGTGGCTCACCATTTTGATAAAATTTCTTCCCCCCTGATAATTGTCAAAACCAGATTTTTGCACTTTTAGGAAAAGCATTGCTAGATACTGATCTAATTCTGTTACTGTGTTATCTGGGGGAAATGGAGAGGAACTGGATAAACAAGAAGCACAGATTCAAATGACAATTTTCAGTGCATTGGTACAGTAGCTCATCTTGCTATAATGAATTTACCAACAGTTACATTCTAGTTATTGCTGAGCAAACCCAGCTCAGCTAAGGAAGTATTTAAAGCCTTCCATCTGCACTTCAAAATATACTCTCCTTTGAGAGTATATTCTGTACTGAGCTAAATCGTCATGTCCATTTTGAGTCTAGATCTTTTAAGTCAGATGTTAAACATTATAACAGTTCATATCACTGAGCGCACAGGTAATACCCGAAGCCTGTGGAAGCCAGCGGTAGATTGGGAGAGGTACAGATCAGACATGGGTGCTTAGCCTCATAAAGAAGTTCTTAGAAAACATTTGGAAATGTTAACCTCCAGGATAGCGAGGCTGATCTTCCTAAGTATCTCTGCAGACAACAGAGAAAAAAAAACCTCTGCAAGGAGGTAAATTTTTGTTCCAGTTGCTCTCCACTGGCTCCAGACAGAGCCTCAGCACACTGGTCTTCCAAAGTTATGGTGAATTCCATAACTTCCTTCCAGAGTGTGTTTAGTAAACCCAGATGTGCCAGCAGGATTTCAGGAAGCATTCAAATGTTTAAAATAAATCTACTGGTTCTTGTACTCAGTCAAATAAAAGTTGTGTCCACTTTAAAGTCTCTGCCTCCAAGTGCAGTTTTTGAGAATAAACTGCACCCGAGGGAAGGGCAGATGAAAATATAAACATAAATAAGCAAAAGGGCAGCTCCCTGTAATGTAATGTATCCAAATTTCATCTAACAACAACGGCAAAAAAAAGAGGAAGAAGCCACAAATTACCTGAGTCAAATTGTCATATGTTGCCAGGTGCACAACTTGCACAAGTTCATGCAGTGTGAAAACTCAAAGCTTTACCTACCTCTCCGCTGTGTGAGTGTTTTTTTATAACATATGTGTTTATGTATTGGACAGTAAATCTAAAACACACATAGTAACTGTGTAAGCATATATGGAAGGCAAAGCAATATGGTGACATTGTTTCCACTTAACTATGATCTTAGTCTTTTGGAATGATTGATTCTACCTGGGATTTTGGTAGAAAAATTTCCATTGGAAGTAAACAAAACACACACTAACTTAGTCTGCCAAGAATTATCAAGTATTTTTTCCTGTATAGTCTTCAATTGATTTTCTGAGGGGGGAAAAAAAAATCCATTGCAAAATAATATCTGTCTATTCTGAAAACACTGGGAACAATTCCTCTGTTTGAAATAATAAAACTTGTATCTCATAATTACTTTGGCTTGACAAGAGAATTAATAATAGATAATGGTCCAATCTTGTATTGGATATTTAAGCTATTTTTTTGTGATTAATAGGAAAATTTTCTGAAGAATTTAGGGATCCCATGTTAGCTGCAGCTAATATAGCTATGCTACAGTCATTAACTCAGAAATGTAAAGCCCCAGCTAGTTACAGCATCCACAGCTAAAGATCTTCAATAAGGGTAGAGGCATCAATCAGCACATTAGAGTTGCAAGAGTTTACCATCTGCACAGAAAAACTACAGATTAGAAATAAGGGAGGAAAAGATGCGTAAATGGGAAGTGATCATGTTGAGATTTGTTATGCATCCTTCTAGTTTCACATCTTTGTTTCCTTAAGAAAGGAAGCCTACACTGTCACTATGTCTCTGTTACTATGCTGTCTGACTGCCTGTTGGTTCCAGTATCTTCCTTATAAATTTGACTGTGCTTTTGAAACTGACAAGGTGGACAGAGGTCTTTGACACTAAGTTCTTCATATGTCACTAGAGAACAAGGATCCTTATTAACGTGCTCATCAAGAGGAAAAATGTAATGTGAAATGAACTCAGATACCAGAGAATCCACTCTAATTTGGGTTTTATTTTGTTTCTGTTTGTATTTTTTTCCTCTCGTCTTCCTTTTCTGATAATTAAAAAGGAGAAAACTGATCACAGCTGTTCCTGAAACAAGACATACATATGTCCTCAGTATCTATTAAAGATGACCTTCCGCTGTAGTTTTCTTTAATTGAGTTTAAACACTCATTTGTCAAGAGACAAATCTATTGGAAAGCAAATTTCATTAGCTGTCATGTCCAAAAAGTCTTTCACATCCATTTTAAACCAATGTATCAAATCATGATTTTTATGTATACTTCTTACTATAATTCTATAATATGAGTTACTTGTAGTCCAAATCCTGGGAATGAGCAAGATACAACTCCAGGTTTTTTTGAGAGTATGATTATTTTCAAAAGTACATTTCCATTCTCACTGTTGCAGAGAAGAGATTAAAAGCAGGGAACTGCAGGAAGAAAGACAAGCAATGGACCAGCAGTAATGAATGATCATGATGTATGCCCTTCCTTAATGGCTCTACATCCCACATGACCTGGCTGTCTCAGCTTTCCAGAGGGGACAAGTATGTAAGTTTGCAGCCCTTGTGGTGAACCAAAAAATGTACTTGATGCTTCTCTCAATTTTTATTTGATCCTCCAAACTTCTATAGCTGTTAACTGCATTTTATGCTTCATTCATCTACTTCCTCAGTGTCAGTAATCTTATTTCTTAATGGTCTATTGGCCAACAGACTCAACTTAGTTTTATTCCATATTACCTTGGCTTCATGTTTACGCCTGAGACTCAAAGTTCAGTGCTCTTCATTTGGTACTAAAGCAGGTGGCCAATGTTAAGTTCAAAGACAGAACAGACCATTGGTTTGTCCCTCTACTCAGTACTAGCTTGGGAAAGGAGCCTATTGGGATGGTGGTTCACCAAGCACAACACTTTAATTAACAGAGTCAGCAGAAGCAGAGGGGTTCACTATAAAATAAACAGTGTGGGGCAGCATTAAAGCCCTCAAGAAGCTGCAGACAGCTGTGAGAGCAGTAAGAGCACTGAAACTGGAGTGATGGAAAAAAATCCAACAGCAAGGCCAGATTTGGAGCTGAAACCTGAGATGCCGTAGCTGGCCATAAAATGGTGGTTGCTCACTTAGCTATGAGAGAATGAATAGCATAAATGTAACTGTTTTCATACAAGATACTCCAAGATGGAGAAAGAATGCTGAAGGTTTGCTTAGCTTGATGCATAGGACATGTGAGTGCTGAAGTTGTGCCAGCAAAACTGAAGGAGTGAAGAGGTGGGGGAAGAGTCATATTGCTCAGTGTCTCTGAGCACACTGCTGGAGTGTTCCATGACTGCCCTTCCTCTGGCCTTATGCCACATCTTGGGAAACAGAGTTGAGTGTGCGATATTGTTTCCTATCCTGTTATGGCCTGACTGCAGCCCCTACTCCCCATTCCCCTGCACTGTTCACGGGAGGAAGTAGAAGAACCAGGAGTGAAGAAGGAGGGAAAACGGAAGATATTTTTAATTTTGTTTTTAATTATCACTATCCTACCCTATTAATTGTCAATATATTAATCTTCTCCAAGTCAAATCTCTTTTGCCTGTAATGGTAATTGGTGAGTGATCTCCCTGTCATTGGCACATGAGTTTTTTTTTGTCTTATTCTCTGCCTCTGTCCTGCTGAGGAGGGGCAGTGAGAGAGTGGCTGGGTAAGCACCTGGTGACCAGCCAAGGTCAACCCACCACATTGTGAAATCACCCTGATTCATTCTGAGATACGTTAACAATGCAAGAGAAGCTGTGGGATTTCAAGAAGTTTTAGATTACTCCGTAGAAGCGCCCCCAGAGTTTTGCTTTTCAAAGTATGTACTATATTTATCTACACAGTTATGGTTTCATTGTCTTTGCAGCTTTGCAGCCTACCTTTAGAAGGTGTTATCTTTAAAAGCTCTGTTTAAAGGTGCTGGAATGCCCCAGGCAAAGTACATCTACAGAAAAATTACATTTTTGTAGATGAAAAAGCAGTAGGTAATTTAGCATCAAAACGATTTCATTTCTTATCTTGAAAGTATTGCACAATTTAACACAGTTGCTACATTGTATTTTCAATAGTTGAATGGAAGTGCCTCCCAGAAATGCTTGGTGCCTGCACAGCCAGATGATAGGAGACCATTAAACTGTAACAATAAAAAATATTCGAATAATGGGCTAGATAGCTGAATTTGTAAAGCCTGATCTAAATGTGAAGATATAGAGGGTACATAATATACTTTTAAAATACACAAAATATCTAAACTACATTTTGAAATGATGCAAAATATACTAGGCCATTGGGATCAGAAGGTATTTACTGAGGTTGGCTGCAAATCACATGCCTTTGCTGTAAATTCAGGTCTTTTTTTCCTGGGATAAAGGCCATCTCCTGCAAATCTGAGAGACCCATTCTGTTGTAGGGAAGGCATCACATTTAAGGCAAAGAAGATTTGGGGGAGGAAGGTGGGAGGTTATTTTTTAATTTAAAAATAATAATGGTGTGTATCCCCTAATTTCACCCTGGGAAGTAGCAGAATTGGGGGTTGTTTGTTTTTCAGAAATAAGCCTGAGGTAGCAACAAGTAAGCTTGTCTAATCTTAGGCACTGAGCATAAGACTGGCACAATTAGCTCTCGTTTTGCCCTGTAGCCAATCTGTAGCTTGCATATATACCCACTGCATTCTTCCACCCTCCTTTTCCACTCAATCTGGCATGCAAGACACCATAGTTATGACTAGAGGAGTTTTCTGAGCAGACACATTAGATGTGATACTCCACAGAGCATGGAGGAAGCCACAGGGGGTATGCAGTGAGGAGGAAGGCAACAGCAGAAAAGTGCTCAAATGGGCCCTGAGTGACACATTACTTGATTGACCTCAAAAGCTGAATCCTCTCCTCTCCCATCTGATGAGATGTAGCAGATGTATTGCTCACCAAGTGATAGGCTGCAGTGCTAGTTCATGCACTGGAAAAGAAGGAACTGCCAGCTCTGTGCAGAGCATGGAAAATTTCAGTGGCGCTTGTCCAAGACTGGAGGGATCTTCGGCCACTAAAAAAGGGATCTTACAGTAAGAAATGGAAGGGGTTAGTATCAAGGGATGCTAGCAACTTTTGCTGTAACTGGAACATTTGTTAGGGTGGTTGTTTAAGAAAGGGACCCCAAATATCTGTGGCATATACTCTGCCAGGAACACCAGGGAACAGTCTCAGATACTTTGTAGGCAAACGTATGGGTCTAGAGAAGATAGGCTGACCTTACAGAATCAAAAAAGAGAGAATAGGCCTGACCTTTTCCTTGCAGAAGACTAATCAGGACCTTTCCTGTGCATTAATGCTATTAATGTTACAGTACAATAGCAAGGGAAGAAATAGTATGGCTACAGGCAAGTCCTGCTCAGCTCCCTGTGGATTTAGATGGCCATGAATGGTGGGGCCAAAGGAGTACTGGTGGAACTCCACCTGCTCAGAAGAGGCCAAGAAAGACTGGAGTGATGGGTGTACGCAGAGGCTGCATTGCTGCATCCTAAAGACAACTGCAAAGTCCAAAATGCCAGAGGCACATACCCATGTCATCCTTGAAAGGTGCTAACAGATACAACTCTCATCATCCATGGGCAAGCTGAGTTTTGTTTTGTTTTATATGCAAATAAAGAAGCTGGGCTAATGTTAGCTATTATGAAGGGGGAGCATCATGATTGCTTTCATGATTTCACCTGTGCTTTTTTTTTTTTGCATTTACCCTAGTTGCTATCCCTCACTTGATGTAGTTATGTTTTTTCTCTCTAATAAAGCCATTATTTTACACTTTAACAGTTCCCAGTTATTTTTTTAACATCTTGAAAGGTGATGAATATATGGCACTCCATTCACTTAACAAGATGGAGAGACTGTATAGGAAAAATCTAACTTCCAGACCCACTTCAAGGGAGGAAATTGCATATCACTGCATCTTACAGAGGGTTGTCCAACCATTTTGTCCTTCAAGATCTGTTTATTAAGGTAAAAGATAATAAAAATCACTTAGTCCTTGAACCTCAGTAGTCGATTTTGTGATCATCCTTTACCTAGCCCACTCTAAAGAAGCAATATGGAAACAGTGTGCAGAGTGCTTTGTTTATTTATCACGGCTGATGCATTTTTCCTGGAGCTGCCTTTGTACA
Source organism: Pavo muticus (assembly GCA_016647715.1). NCBI lineage: Eukaryota > Metazoa > Chordata > Aves > Galliformes > Phasianidae > Pavo > Pavo muticus. Next base: position 688,183 of record JACDJE010000253.1, on the reverse strand, counting down.
TTTTACATTCAAAGAGCCACGTTTTCTTCTCTCTTCCAAAGCTGCACAGTAAAGAGAAGGCTATTTATGAGCAGTGTTTGCTGCCAACCTTCTTAAGTGTCAGTTATGCATGCTTGTTTTGACATGATCAAATATTCAACAGCACTACCAAAACCAGAGATAAATCAAATATTCATAATCATCTGAGGGAAATCTGCCAGACTTCGAGCATTTAGTTTGCTACAGTTTCTTAAAATGAACAGAAGGGAACTAGACTTTTTAATGCAAAAGACGCAGTAGATGAAAAAACTGGAAAATGATCATTCTCCTTCCTTTACAAACCAGTCAAGTAAGTCAGTCTTCTCTGTTTCTAACATAAGGAAATTAAAAATGGACTCAATTTATTGGTATGAATAACCCTTCACAAACCCCAGGAGTGTCTCATACTAAGCAGCAACTCAAATGTCAGCAATGTTGAGCTCTTTCCCCTGCCATCTTTATAGATTCTATCCTGAAGCAAAAACAAGGGGGAAAAAAATCAAAATCTGCAGAAAATAGAAGCTTCAAGTAATCTGTTTCTCAGCGTGGGCTACTTCAGAACTGATACTTCACGGATTGATACTAAGATGAAATACTTTGATTGTTATTTAAGGGACACAGTCACAGGAAAGCGAGGCTTAAAATAGAATGCCTTGTTTATTAACATCTAGGTGCTAAAAGCATTTAGTACAAAACAGCAGTGAACACTGAATAGATGTACAGACCCTGTGGAAACAGGGACTAAACAGAAACATCTGCTTCAGGTCATCTTACTGTCCATGGAGCCTTGATTCTACAAAGCATATTCACTGGCTAAAGTGAGGTTTAAGCAAGCATCTGAGTGTTATCTCAGCTGGGGCCACATAATGAGTTAATAAAAACAAACACAGAAGGAGGAAGCCATAAAAACACACAAGGGGCTTTATATTAATTATTTCAATGTCACTGTCACGTTTAGTAACTGAAGTCCACAAGAAGGACATTTTATCAGCTGAAGTCTGGCTTCATTGGGAATTTTTTTTATTGAAATGAGAGCTGTCATCTTAATGCCTCAAGGTGAAGTGAAGATATGTTTTAAATACAAAACTTAGGTCTTTGTACACTGACCTTGAAGCATAAAAGCTATTGCTGCTAATATCAGTTCTGTCATGGACTTAAGAAACACTATAATCCTCTTTGTTTCAGGAATTCTTTCCCTGTACTAGCTGAAGGGCTTTTAGCAATGATTTGACTTACAAAACGAACGCATTCACACGCACACAAGTAAGCAGCTCACGGTTTCACTTCCATCATAGACAGCTCATATTTTCTCCTGATCTTCTCACTATGAATTTTCTAGCAACGGTATGCATGAGAAAATTAAAGATGTATCATGCATGGCTATCATTTTATTCATGTAACTGTCCCATTTTAGACAGAGGAGTACATTAGATATTCAAATCCTCAGGACAGACATGAGCAGCTAATCATGGCAATTGGGGCAGCTGTTCCTTGTGAGGGCAGTATAGGGCCAGAAGAAGTTGTGTGCCAGTGATACTGGCTCATGCACAGTAACTAATTCAGTGAATGGTCCAAACGCATCACGACAACAAGTAAAGTATTTTGGAGCACTGTTATTACCACTACTATTACATTCAATACAGAAAAAAGAAATCCTTCTGAGGTGAAATAAAGATGAAGAACCAATAGACCTGGCTGCTCATTCAAGCAAATATATTCTTTATGGTGATAATTCACTTCTAAAAGCTGTTATTTGTACCTATATCATTTCATAATTGTGGCTCTGCATAGAGCTGCTATCTCTGGTATCTGATATTCCATGCCACTTATCTGCCTGAAACAAATTGAAGATGTGTGGAAAACAAGATATGTGGAAAATGAAAATGGAATGGGCAGTGAGGTGTGTTTTCTACCTGGAAGATATAGTTACTTGATGCAAGAAACACTGGAATTTATGTCCAAAGTTATTTAATATATAATTAATATTACATCAAAAAGATTATCAAAAGAAACTGTTCACTATAAAATGTTGAGGTTGTTTGGGGCTTTATGTGTCTAATATGCTTTACCCTATTTATACAAAGTCGCTGGACAGTTTGGGACACTGTAATAGATAGCAAGACATCCCCTTGGAGCCATCAATTCTAATTTGTCCAAACCGATAGCAGTCACAAAGAGTATTATTTTCTTCTATTTGAATGCTTGTCTAAGTCCAGTTCTAGTGAGTGTGTTCCAACTGGCCTTGGCTCACAGTAACTGACATCCCTATCATTAGGCTCAACACGAATATGTTGAGCCGAATTAGCTCTAAACCACACTGTAACCGACAGGTGATAAAGGCTTAAAGGAACCTCAAAGTTTTAAAGGCAGGATACACCACTCAACATCCAGCACGCCCTGCAGAGTGGATGGTTCCCCCTTGCTCAAGGAAAACACCTACTTTGGCCTGGGAAACTGTTGAGTCAAAGCTGACTTTGCTGAGGAGCTCATGAAAGGTGCAATGGCCTCACCATAGGGATTAACATTACAAGTTTAGAGCCATTAAGGATTCCAGGTTACCACATGATAATAAGCAATGAATTGCTATTGTCTACATAGGAAATGGCCTGCATCTAGAGGAGAATTGGTTTTGGTCATAGGTCAACAAAAATATTGTTTTGAAAGACTAGAACACTGATATAGCTAAAGCTTTAGCTACAGCTAAATCTAAAAAAAAAATAACAGACTATGTCTTATAATTGACAAGGATAATAAATACAACAGCCAGAGCAAATGTCAGCTGAGACTGGAAATCCTACTTATCTGGAAACAGAATGCATTGAAACCTTGTCCTCATCCTTCAGGTATGCTTGCAGTTTGGTTTATGAGCTGTCCCTTTTTGCTGAAAAAGCCAGTGATTGTTTGAGTGTATATAAGATTTGTATATGTATATAAAGTTTACAAACTATAATGTACTCACGATATATATACACATATATATTTACACACTGTGTGTTATAAGGTTGGAAAAGTAACCTATACCACAAGTATCACTCACTATCCCATCCACGTTTTGAACGAAATTAACATTTTCTACCCTAAATATCAACACTTGCTCTCAATCTGGGGTGTGAATTCAAAAAAAAAGAAGTGTCAGGATAATGTTTTCCCACTAAAATGGAGCATGGATATTCCCCTACATCCATTCTTGCTTGTATATGTAAAGCTCTTAGTTGCATTTAATATTATTTTTCATGGAGACCAATACAAGTGGGTGAGAGCTTGTGCTTCTCTTTCCTTTGGGTTGATAGCTGCTGCCCTTGCAGTGAAATTAGACACTGAAATCACTCATGCATCAGCATTCCTTTGGTACATAACCAAAATTACCCACTGTCAAGTTTTCCAATATTTTGCTGAGGAATCCCCTCCTACTTCCCTGAAAATTTCCACTGACATACAAGATAAAGCAAGGCATCATTAAAGACATCTGGGTATGCCTTTGACATGGAGCTATTTATATTTAAATAAGCGTAATGCGTGTACTTGGACCTAGCTGTCAAATTCTGTGTATTCTGCACAGAATATAAATCCAAAGTTGTTGCGATCCTCTCCCCTCATTGGCATCTTTAAAAATACAGCATTTATTCTGGAACTTGTATGAAAGCATTCTCCTCCATACTTATGACAGACTTTTTTTGTGATCCTGCCCCTCTACTTTGCACTGGTAAGACTTCACCTGGAGTACTGCATCCAAATGTGGAGTCCTAAATACAGGACAAGCTGGAGTGCATCCAGAGGAGGGACGCAAAAATGATCCAAGGGATGGATCATTTTTCTCTCATCTGAGAGAGCTGGGGCTGTTCAGCTTGGAGAAGAGAAGGCTCTGGGGAGACCTGATAGTGGCATTTCAATATCTAAAGTGGGGGCTGTAAGAAAGAACAGGACAGACTCTTTAGCAGGGTCTGTTGTGATAGGACAAAGGGAAATGGTTTCAAACTTAAAGAGGAGAGATTTAGACTAGATCTAAGGAAAATGTTCTTTACAATAAGGGTGATGAGGCATTGGAACAGGTTGCCCATAGAGGTGGTGGTGGATGCCCAGTCCATGGAGACACTAAAGTCAGGCTGGACAGGGCTCTGAGCAACCTGATCTAGCTGCAGGTGTCTGTTCATTGCAGGGGAGTTGGACTAAATGGCCTTTAAGTGTCCCTTATGAACACATATGATTATGCACCCAGAATCATGTACCTGGTGTTAGATCTCTTGCCCTCCCCTTGATATGCCAGCAAGGAGAAATTGGCTTATGAGTTATACCCAGTGTGGGTGCTTACAAACATATACCTTTGCTCATAGAAAATGAAGATAAATTCCTTTCCTGTAGCTTGTGTGTTAGAGACAATTCTTTATAAATTATGTATCACTATAAGACTTCCTATTAAGAAACCTATACTTAAGCTGTTGTGAAGTTTACTATTTGTTTTAGATTACCAAAAAGGCAAGGTGAGCAGAAACAAACTATTACAAACTGAAGCAAATTATTACAAATTTATGAGTTCATGCCTGTAAGGCAGTCTTTGACAGTGCAGAAATTTGTGCTTCTTGAAAATTGTGATTAAACACAAAATAATCCAGGCTTAAACAAGACTTGCTAAACAAGCTCTTGCTAAATATTCTCTAACCCTCTCCCCAGATCCTCTACCATTAGATGGGTGAGGAGGGCAGAATGTCTCCAGAAGGTGGTGTGCATGCAGATATGAAATAGTCGTTGCAGCCTATCAGGCAAGAACACAAACGTCAGGGTAAGGAGGCATTTGCTTTTTAAAAGAGCTAGGGTTTCATGGTACATTACAAATACTTCTCTGTTCTCTGTATGGTCAGCATATATGAGCTGATGATATATCCAAATATGATAGAATCATATGCAGAGAGATGAACCCAAGCCCACAATGCATTGACAGCAGTGGTAGTATTTCAAGGCTGACATATACCTAAAATACCCTAATATCTAAAAGGAGATGGGAAGCAAATGAATGAGGCCAGGCTCTTCTCAGTGGTGTGTAGCGATAGGACAAGGACCAATGGCCTAGAACTTGAAGACAGGAAGTCCCATACAAACATGCAGAACTTCTTTATGGTAAGAGTTACAGAACACTGGAACAGGTTGCCCAGAGAGGTTGTGGAGTCTCCTTCTATGGAGATATTCAAGACCTGTCTGGATGTCTACATGTGCAACCTACAGTAGGGAACCTGCTTTAGTAGGGGGGGTTGGACTTGATGATCTCTTGAGGTCCCTTCCAAGCCCTGCATGAAGAAACTCCTACAAATAAACTAGTTGTTTGTTCCTACCATGTTTGGAAACCGTATCTCCAATGGCTACTCCAAATATCCAAAGTATATGAGGTACTTTGAGCGTTTTTTACATCTACCTAAAATAAATATATTTATTAATTAAGTTAAAAGATTCTTTTATATCCAGACAAAATAATAAAAACTGAAGTTCTACTACAGAGAGATATTTATAAGACTGGTACAAAGATCTAACACTTTTTCAGTAGCAGAGTTTATACACTGGAAAAATATTCATGCCTGTTCTTAACAGTTCTCCATGAAATGGGCACCTCATAGGAACTCAAGAACTTGATTTATATCACATCTAAAATCAATTAAACCAGGCTACCATCAAAATGTAAATGAAAACAGTTCAGTTTGACCAACTTTTGGCCAACCCATGTTGTCAGTTCTGACCTGAAATATTGATCTGCAAAGTGACTGAAGTCCCAGTGTAGTGAGAGCAAGAATTAAAATGATAAGGAAAATAAATTCAGTCTCCTGGTTTCTGTGCCAAAGATGCTGGGAAAATACCATGAATTATTTGTGACATATGTCACTTTATGCTGAAGAGGCACTCCTGACTTAATATTTAGTTTCATTGTCTATATATACTTATTTGTGCCTAGAATGACTTTTTTTTTTTCCCACAGGAACGTTGTTGATAACATGGAAATTAATTAACTCTTCTCTGAAGGCAAGAGCCAGAGTTATTTAATCTTGTGAGCACATAAGGAAGTGGGCAGAAAAACCTCTTCTGAAATACCTTTATTTCTTCTCATGATATTTTTGTGTAACTATGTTGAACATGATGTTATGCAGCTATTAGCCTGTGAAAACCAGACAATTTTTAAAACTCCCATAGCATGGAGCATTCACCTGAGAAGAGCATGTCTCTAGAATGTTTGCAACTGACTTTGCAACAGGATCCTACTGTTCTTCACTGAAACAGAATTCATCAAACTTGCTTTAAGGCAGGTCAGTGATTTCTATTGAGAGACCAGCATCACTCAGGGAAAAAGTAGCAGTTTTAATAGCACTAACAGAACTGCTAAAGACCTACTGGCATTTCTGTGGGAGAGTCAAGCATTTGAAAAAAGCGATGAGCTGTATTAAGTTCACCATTCTTAAATAAATTCCTGTCATCTCTCTGCAGAAAGAGCACAGTACAGATAGTGCTGAAGCACAGTTGTAAAGTACACTGGCAATGAGTTATGGTGCTGATATGCAAAAGGGCTATATTACATGTTAAAACTGGAATTTGCAACTTTGTAAAAATTGATTAGTTGGCAAACTCCGTTTCAATTTTGTCTTTGGCCTATAATTACATCAAAGTAAAAAGCAGGAAAGACGGCAATAGCCACTTACGTACTGGCTTTGATACTGCTCATGCTTTTGAATCTTGACAGTTCCAAGTTCTCTAAGCTTGTAAATTAGCATTATTATAACACAGAATCTCAATAAGAAAAGAATAAAGTAGCCACTTATAAGTTGACTGGAGTAACTGTTTTGGGAAGTTTAGTTCTAAATGGTTTTTCTTCATCTCAAATTTGTTTCCAGTTTGTAGAAAGGGATGAAGGCAGCAGACATATTCTGTGTTGTTATCAGTCCTCTGCAGGTAGCACTTTGATAAGTGATTTCTAGAAGTAGCACAGATCTATGGGTTATACAGTTACAAGAAGAACAACACAACAGCAGCAGCAACTAAAACCAGCCAACACAAATTCCAAATTTTGTTTCCAAATCGAAATTTTTTTACCACATTTAATGGTTCATTAGAGCTATCTGCCATGCATTCTCACCTAGCCTGAGGGAACTGACATAAAGGCACAGTAGCAGACTTCTGTGAATTAAAATCAGATGATGGGTTTCTTTGGCATGTTTGAGTATTTCCATGTAGTTGCTAAAGCCCTGTAGGAGTGCAGCGGTGGCTCAGCAGACAGCAAACTGACCTTATGTCAGTGAGAGTACTGACTCTGAAACTAAGAATGTATCAGTTCAGAAGAAAAGATCCACCTAATTTAGGGGTTAAAGATACAGTTATGCTAGAGTTCGTCAGTCGGCAAACCGGAACAACCAGCTGTACCAAAATGCAAGCATGAATTTGGATGGAAACAATTGTTATCAGCAAAGGTGACTGACCATGAAGAGGAAGGAAAGAAAAGGAGACAAGAGGAGAGCACGGAAAAGGACAGGAAAAGGAGGGCTAGGGAAAGAGGAAAAGAAGGGAAAAAGGAGGGGAAAAAACCAGTGAATCTTATCATCAAAGTCTACGCTCATGGTAATGCCTTAATTTCTTTACACAGCACAGCTTAATGAATAGCCTGGACAGAAGGGTTATCAGCATTCCACAGTTCTTAAAAACCTCAACTTTTTCATAGTAGCTGCTTTAGCTTAATGAACTAGTTTTTCCTCTTCTATTTCATAGCAGTATTTCTTTACATGTGCAACTATGACACAAGCATCAGAATAAAGGACAAAGAATAAAAATGCAGACTGAAAAATTACGATGTTTGAACAATGGTATATATGGATATTTTTATTATTATTTCATCTCTCCTTGAAAAGTTCTGTAGCTCTGATCATATTTATTATGCTCTTTTTTTTTTTTTTTGGTCTTTTCTTCTTCTTCTCTACACTTAATCCCTCTGCAATTTTTGAATTCATACAATGATACAATAACAATGGGAATTCTTCTCTGAATCCCTTTCCTAGTATTTCCCAGTATTCTATTTATCCTTTTGATTTAGCTGAACACAGAAATGATCTTTTCATAAAATTACTCAAACTGATTCCTTCAAAGTGATAACTGATAACTTCATCATTTGTGTACGTATGTGTATGTACATACATTATAAATGTTACATCGCAGGTGCTGTTGACCATCTGCTACCCTTGTAGGCCTTACAAACTCTGTTCTCCCCCTCTAGCAGCACAGTGGATGCAGTTGCTCGCTCCACTGTTGATCTATGACACTATTTATTTCCCAATCTTCTTGCTCTCCTTGTTCCTAGATTTCCTGCTTCAGACAGTCACTGCCACTGCCCAGCCAACCCAAGCTGCCCTGCTTACTTTCCTATCAAATGCATTCACCTCCCAGCTGATAATCCCCATGGATATTTATTGCAACATATTTGGTTTCATGCATTCTGATGAGTGCTGTAACAAGGTTGCCAAATTCTGGGGCTGGAGATCCTGCATGCTGGCACAGGGTAAATGATTAGATCAGTCTGTAAATTAGCACTATTCCCAATAGCAAAACGTGTCCTTTATCTTGTAAGGATGAGGTTTGCACTAGGGCAATATTCTTTTACAGCCCAATTTTCTTAAGGTATATTGGTCTGGCCTTCTTTTTTTAACCACAACATCCAGGAAAAGCAACACACCTGTATTTGTAGCAAGATACAAGCTAGTCCAGTAATGATTCTCTACCAACCCAATGCCTCTTCAAATCAGTATTTGTTAAATATGGATCTTACAAATTCAGCTCACTTGTGAGCAACACTTGCATTTCTCAGTTTTATGCCACAAGAATCCTTCAGAGTGCAGTGAGTAAGAAGGGATAGATAAAGTCAGAGGCAGTATGAAGCTTGTCCAGTGTGAATTTTATCACCTCAGTGAGAGAAGCCTTATAAAACTCCACAAGTCTTCTGTAAAGACAGAAAGTAATTGAGCAATACCTGAACCTCCCCAAAGAAAGGTCAAAGTGAAAAAGAGTGCTGAGTTAACAAGATGATTCAGCAGGCTGGAATCGTATTTCTTTTAACTTGACATTTAGATTGAATTACAATCCTGAACTTCCTCAGCAAGTAATGGAGCTCAAAGCAAATCCATTTAGTTTTATAGTGAGAAAATCCAAAATGCTCCAGGTTGATATGACTAAGCACCTACTGAGCCTTGACCGTGTTGGAGAACGGAAGCGTGAGCAGGGCAGAAAAGGTTTCTCAGTATTGGAGAGAGAAACTAAACATGCAAAAAGAAAAGGCTCCCAGGAGTCCCATGCAATTAATAAAAGGCCAAGGCGAGACTGCCAACCACAGTTACAAATTGCCTTCATAAAAGGTTTAAAGATTGATGCACAAAGACCACGTTGAAAAGATGTGAAAGTCAATTCTTTTAACTTGACATTTAGACTGAACTACTATCCTGAACTTGCTCAGCAACTGAGAGAAAGAAAAGTACCATATAAGGCCTTTAAAGGCTTTCAGTAAGTGTCTGCAAGCCATACAAATGGAGTACAGAACAGTATTCAGCTGAATTAGTGGGATGAATTTCACACAAGATGGGTGTTTTTAAAGGCCCATCTCCTACCTATCTCTACTCTGAGGTAGAGCAGAGAGGATTGCTGTTGGTCTTCAATTAGGGATACATATGATCAGAAAATTGTGGCAATACTCGTTTCATGTTCTGTGTGAGGCAATAGCTTGTGTGTAGTGTTTTACAGGCTTATAATCAGGCTTTAAACATGTTCAGTGGGATTGTTACCAGGAATAAAAAATACTTCAGAATTTGCAGGGGAAGGAAAGCACCATTCATCATAGGAATATTTGTTTTGTTTTGTTTTGTTGCTAATTTAGGTGCAGAATATTTATCATTTTCTTCCTTTTCTATTTCTGTGCAGGTTGGTTTCTTTCACGCTTTGTATTTCATCTCTAATAGGCCAGAAAGAAAAAGCAAGACCTCACCTAAATAGGAATCTTTCTTTCCACATGTTGGGGTCAAGTGCAGCAGAGGTGTTACATTACCAGATAAAATGGATGTTACAGCCTCCTGAAACACTGCAATATTGCGCCTCTTCTGTCTCTAATGTGATGAGAAACAAAACAGCTCAATATTACTAAGATCTCCTTAGCTGTTTACCCTACATGCCTTTTTATTATCTGAGAAGCAGCTTAGTTGACAGATCTCCCATTTGAATTTAGATTACCACTCTTAAGTACAAAAGAATGTCTGGAATAGAACCTAAAGGCAGTCCTATCACACACACAGCTGTGATTAATCTAACTGCTTAGCAGACATCAGTTGTGCTATTCAAAATTAAACAATTACCCATTCATTGTAAGCTAGTATGACTCTACCTAAATCCAGAGACAGTTGTTCATTGTTTAAGATGCATGCAGTGTAGACTTTTATAAAGGATAACCATGGAGAAGTCTCAGACTCCTAAATCTTAAAAATTTAGATTAAATATTCTTTTTCACTTTTTAATCATATTAGTATAAGAAATTGGTTAAATAATAACAGAAAGTGGTTAAGTTGTTGTGAAAACTATAAAATTGAAAGGTTGGGGAGCTAATGGATTAAGTGTCATCATCTTGAAAATAACTTGAGAAATACAGCAATAAACTTTATGCACATTTCTTTGGAGGCAACATGGGTTACTTATGATCATACCTTTTTCTTTCTTAGCCTTTACCTGTGCAAAGGGATTTTGATTTACTGCCTAAGGATTCCTGAGATTTTTAATCTGAAGATCTCTGTAATCAAGTAGTTGAAGAGTTCACATGACAACTGCACTATTAATGAACTGAAATTCAAATGAATCATGTGCCTGAAGCGAAATGATGTAAAACTCTGTGGTCTGATAGATTAGTACCATTTCTCCTGGGAAGGTCTGGACAAGCGCTTGTCACGGTTTTGTGATTTTGGTTTTTCAGTATTCCACATCATAACATCATGTAGTGCATTGGGAGTTAAAGTGTTAACACTCTAATCCGGCTACCTGCCCCTACACGTCATGGAGGGGTGGGCTGGGGGGTGGTGCTGCTTCTTTGGATTCCCAACCAAGAGGCAAGTGCTCCGTTAACTCTCTCTCTCCACTTTGTTTGATTTATCCATCTCAATTAGATTGTATTATATTATATTATAGTTAGTAAAATAAGTTTACCTCCCTAGAGGTCTGTTTGTTTTCTTTCCTTTCCTTTTCCCTTCCCCTTCCTCTTTGGGGGGGGGGCTGGGAAGGGGGCCCTTGGGCCCACTGTCCCTGTCACGGGCATAGACTGGTCCAGGTAACCCCGTGACAGCGCTTCTTCACTGAAGGAGGCTCCCTGTAAAACTGAAGTGTCAGGTGCAAACTGTAAAGTGCCTTAACAAACTCTCTTTTATTCCAAAAGAACCAGATGGTTTGAAGAGCCATATGCTAGTACTTAATTAAAAAAAAAAACCTTGAAAGTCTCTACTCTAAATGTTTCACAAAGACTGCCTTCACTCTGCTGGAAGCTGCTCCCCCACTGGGGTGCCGCATGATCTCCCCTAGACCTGCTCAGCCCAGCTGCCTGGCTCAGCCTGCTGCCAAGTCTCAGGACTCACTCCCTTCCTCCCATTCCAGCCTGGCCTCTCTACCTTATCCCTCTGCCATGCATGCATGCAATAAAGGTTAACTTTCAGCCCAAACATTGCCTTCATTCACTGCCTTGTAAACCCCAGACAATCTCTTCCTCCCTGCCCCACACAGCTCATCCAGTTGGTAACCCAGGAAAAAGTTCTAATCTTGCTGCTTAAGCATCAGTGTCAGGCCACACAAAACTATGTTTGTGCTTAATCTGACTGAGTGATGCTCTGTACTGAGACCTATAGGATTCTATCAAGGTTAACAATTAAAGGCTCTTAGACTATTGCCAACCTATTTTCATTGACACAGATAAATAAAATGCTGCCTGATATACGTTTGTATGTTTAAATTCCTATGGGCTCTATTTTTGCCATCATTTTTCACTTTCAACAGTGGCCTTCACTTAACCACATGGCCCACTGAAATGAGTAGAGCCTGCCACCCAGTAAAATACTAGTAAATTGAGGTATGACCCCAGTTTTAATCTAATGGAACACTGCAGGCAATTTCCACTGACCCACTATGAGACATAGCCAAGTATTATGGCCTTTTTCCACCTCTTTTAGCTTAGCTGCAAGAAGTCATACTTTTCCAAAATGCTGTCTCAACAAAGAATTGTTCCAGATAACCCAGCAACAATTTAATAACGGGGAAGAGTTCCATAAAATAACCTGGCTGTTTATTTTAAAAGCAAAAGAAAAAACAAGTATTGACTGAAAAAAAAATATATATATAACAATACTCATTTAAATTGGTAGTATGAACATGAAAGAGAGTATAATTAGAACATGTGAAAATTAGCATAACTTTTCAACATTTCTTCACCATACTCATGAGATTCAGTAAGCTGAATACTTATCTTTGCACCTTTGTTCTTGCTAAACCTCAAGAGCAATGAGCAACTACATGAACGTGAGAGCTGCACATTTATTACCATATCAAATCATGCATACCAAACAAGGTGGTGAAAGTGGAGAAAGTGGAAAAAGTTTAGGTAGAACTACAGAAACTCTCTTTGCTGTTCTGTAGCAACAGAATAGAGGTGCTTCATTTGCAGAGGTGAACTATAGATAGCTAAACTCAAAGTTATTCCTAGTGTGACATTTTTGCACTTGGGAAACTTAGTCACTAAGATGCAAACATTCTATGGGAAAATGCAAGTTTGAGACGATTCTGGGGGAACTCACGTTTCCCTCTACTTCTCTCTTGTTCCTTGACAATATGACAGAGATCTAAAATGTCTGCTGTTTTAGTGCCTCGTTACCTCATAGAGTCATGTTGTTCAAGATGGGGGATCTCACAAGCATTTTAGCTCATCAACTCCAAGGATTATCAGGCTCTTTTGTTCCACATTGTTTAGGTTAACCAGTTTCTGTGCACAGGCACCAGGACCTCGATTGGCTTCAGGGTCAAGAGGACACTATTTTGTTTTATAACAGCTAAATCTTCCAGTGGAGGATTACGTCAAAATAAAATACTACTTGCTTCCTGATCTATGGGAAATAATGTGGTTTAGATTTTGCTTCAAGACAAGAAATCTCCATCAAAAATCTCAAACTGGGAAAAGACCAGAAAGTCTGTTTCCCAGCCAGCTCCATTTAAAACAGTATTCACAATAGTCTAAAGTCAAGGAAGAAAGCCAGAAACTTACAGATTCCTGTGCACACATGGAACTTCTTTTATACAAAAAGCTGCTTTTAGGGGAGAAACAAAAATTCAAGTTTTTCTTAACTCACATACTAAAATTAAAATCAAATGTCAGTGGAGAAGGAAGTCATAGATTACGCACATAATTTTAGCAGCATGAATAACTAAGTCTATATCACTAAATAAATCCACTGCGTGAAGTGGATCAAGCTCTAATCATTTATCCTGCTGAAGTGTTAGCATGCTTGGCTCCCTAGCACAGATTTGCCTCAGCAGTCTCTAAGACAATGCCTTCAGCCGCTATTTGTAAGACAGAAAGCATCAGTGACAACTCCCAGTAGGTGGTATAGACAGGATTGCACCAACTCTGGCTCCCTCATTTCTATGTAGTGCTCTGCCTTGTGACAAAGACTTATACTTACCAACACCTCTGCTATAAAATCAGAGCATAGCAAGACCCTCAGTTCCATGCTATAGGAGCTCACTACACTGCCATGCTGGAAGGAAGCCCTGATGATTTTTTTTCAGATACTTTTATTCGGGCAAATAAATAAAATATGAACTACCATGTTTGAGGGCCACTGCATAAAGTCCAGTGGATGGGCAAGGCTAAACACGGTGTGGTATGGACACAGGCACCATTTGCTTCAGGACCAAGAAAGGCTCCTGACCATGTTAAAAACATGTCAAAATTGAGCATGCATTGGAGCATGAGTGCTCCTCTGTGCAGAGTCCACACAAGCAAAGATAAAACTGTACAGCTTCTGGAGTGTGTATGATTTGAGGGAGTGCTTTGCCTACCTTGCATAAATGCACCTCTCCTGTGAGGAAAGGTTGAGGGAACTGGGCTTGTTTAGCTTGGAGAAGAGAAGGCTCCAGGGAGACCTCATTGCAGCCTTCCAGTACTTGAAGGGAGCATATAAACAGGAGGGGAATGGCTGTTTACAAAGGTGGATAGTGACAGGACAAGGGGGAATGGTCTTAGACTGAGACAGGGGAGGTTTAGGTTAGATATTAGGAGGTTTTTCTCCCAGAGGGTGGTGATGCACTGGAACAGGTTGCCCAAGGAGGTTGTGGATGCCCCATCCCTGGAGGCATTCAAGGCCAGGCTGGATGTGGCTCTGGGCAGCCTGGCCTAGTGGCTGGTGACCCTGCACATAGCAGGGGGGTTGCAACTAGATGATCATTGAGGTCCTTTTCAACCCAGGCCATTCTATGATTCTATGATTCTATGAAATGCAATGTATGAAAAGACACACTGTGAGGTCAACATAACCTCACATCACTTCCGAAGTGTTGTACTTATTCTCATTTAACCTGTTACATTCATATTGTACCAAGGTTTGCCTCAGAAAATGAACTGCAGGTTTCATGGAGGAAGCATAAACATATCATTTAAGTCTAACTCTTTAGCCGTGGACAGTATTCACCATAAAGAAATATAGGACACAGTAGGTAAAAAAATATTAGAATATGAGTATGATTGATCTCATAACTTTATGCAGTTTAATAAATCTGTACTATTAAAATAATAAAAGCTTGACAGCCCTACTGCATTTCTCAGGCAATAAATGTTGAATCTATTTTATGCAGAAGTTTGCATGTACAGATTTGCAAACTGTTCAACTGAGCTAGCCAAAAAATTCTACCTATCTGGTAAGATTAGAAATTAATGCGTCTTTGAAATAACATTGGCTCTTTATTTATCTTGTTTAACTTTTTGTCTTTTACAGGATTTTCTTTCTGTAAGCACACAGTCATCATTTGCATTCATTTCTGTAATGAGAATTTGCCATTTCAGACTGACATTGTTCTTTACTACATGATTAAGTTCTTAGATAAAATTCTTTCCACCTACTACTGCCATTGCAAGCTGCCTCAGTGGCGTTACCTTGAGCCCTCAGGATTTTCGGCAGTGGAAGAGGGGCTAAACATGGAACCAATGAATGGCAATAGCTATTATGAAAGTCCTCTGCCATATTCTGGACAAACAGTCCACAGTGCTACATGTAAGGTAATCTATTTTGTTCTATGTCTTTTACCAGGGACTCTGCCCAACATTGAAATTTGGTCCAGTTACAGGAGAGAAAACAAGAGTGACTCAGTTCTTAGTGCTGAAACAAAATAAAAAAAAACATAGTCTTTACTATGGAGTACATCTTTTAAATTATCAATTTTATAACTGATGATCAAACAAAAAAATATTATGCATTCACCTATAATCAAAAAACTTTACTAAGACATTCCCTGAACTGAGACATCATGAGTTTCTGGTATTGATATACACCATTTGCTCTAAACTGAAAGAATTGCGAGACTGCAGTCTATACTTTATGGAGATTATACGTTCAGAGATTAAACCATCAGTTCTTAAATTTCCATTACCTTGTTATTAAAGATTGTGACAGGCTTTTTTCTTCCCTAATTCATCTACAGAATGAAAAGTGGAAAATCTAATAAAATCCTATTTTCTGACCAGCCATTAACTTGATTTACAACTAACTTCTACAGTGCCTGATTTATGCCAACATTGGGTTACTGCTTCTCTGCAAAATACAAACAATTAACTAATGATTTACACTTAGGTCAGCACAGAGGAAAGAAGGTCATAATCTTTTCTCATTCCTTTTTCTCTTCCGTCATGCTTAGACCTTAAAAGAGAAGACTAATCTGGTCACATGTGCTTCAACAGTCAGTCTACACTTTTTATTTAGACATACAGAAAACATCCCTGAACGAGCATATCCATCACTCATGAGCTAAACGTGTCTATACAAGACTTGACAGCAACTGAAGGCCATAAACACTCTGAAAGGCATTTTTTTTGGATGGCATTGGACCACTATGCTCTTTCTCTCTTAAAAGATGAGACGGTGAACTTACCTGCCCTGCAGCTATACACACACAAAAAGACAATGTTAGCAATCTCCTTTATTTCTCAGAGTTTTGTATTTTTATCAGCTGTTACAGAAAACACTGGATTTTGTGCCCTTGGGACAGAGTCCTTTAATACAAACTGGTATTAATTAGGTGCACAAAATCCTCTTACAGTTGAAAGCAATGGACCTCAAAAATTGATGCTATAGTTCTACTGTCTTCATAATAGCATACATGAAAAAATTTTCACCTTCTGGGCAAACCCCAGTAGTTAAGAAAGAACACAAGAATAAGTTAATTCTTTAAAAATTAAGCATGCTAGTAAATCTGCCTCTGAGATAATCAAAGCAACTTTTTATTCCACCAGTTAACAAGAACAAATAATCGGTGGTTCAATATCCTTCAGCAGAAATGTAAGGATAGAACTGTCTGAACTTCAGAATTCTGACATCTGAAAATTGCTGTTTATCAAAGTGAAAGCAAATATTTCTAAAGTCCTCTTGAAATGAATCCCAAAATTCAGTGGCAAAATGCTACAGACATTTTTCTTAAGTTTTTACACTTATATTTTACATTACAACTCAGAATTAGCAAACAAAACCGTAATGGTATAATCTTTTAACTACTGCACCATTGTTTTGAAAATAACTGAAAATGAGAAATCACATACTTTAAAAATAATGCAATTATGAATACACCGTATCTTCTTTTCAAGAGGAAAATGTTTCCTTATGTAGTTGTAATACAACTTTTTAGTTCTTTCAGTGGGACTCATCTTACATGCCTTTACTTGTCAAAATTTGCCTGTGTTGGGAATAACCTCTTTGAATGTGATTGTTTTTCTCTACTAACTATGGAGGAAATGTGACTAGATAGATGCTGAAAATGCCTTGAATTCTCACAGTTGACTTCTCAATAGCACACTCTTTCCTTCTGGCCAGTCAGAGTTGTAGTATCAGCTTTATAAAGCATTGGAAAAGCTGTATATGCACAATGTTTTCAAGCTGTCAAAGGAAATCTATTCACTGAAAGAAAGTAGGAGATCTCTATATGTAAAAAATCAGGTCACTGTTAAGGAGAAGAAAGAAGTAATGGGACTTACGGCCTATGAAAGAAGGGAGTGGTTATGGAAACAACCAGAAAAAAATCAGAAAAAAAAAACCCAGTTGATATACTGAAAAGTTTATGTTTATCTAAGACCATTTACAGGTTGTGGCCTAAATCTTAAAACAAACAAATAAACAAAAAAACAAACAAACAAAAAACGTTTTCAACATAATCCCCTCTCAAGGAAGAATGGCAAGAACAATGATTTTCTACCTTTTCTAATTATTCCATGACTTTTTTATTAATAATTTTCAAAGCAGTTGTCTCTGGTATTGCCTCATCTACCCATTTCTGAGAAATTTCACCATGGCAGAAGTTAAAAAGACTTGAAAACAACCATATCTTCAGAAAACAGAACACTGATATAGACTACATGGAGCCAAGTGAATTTCAGTGCTCCTCCTCCTTGAAGAAAACAATTTTGAAGAGAATATCAGCTGCTATGTTTTTCTACTTGATTAATTAGCTGTATGCAAAGAGGATATATTATTACATAGGAATGTCAATTGCTCTTATCATTAGAAGCCTGTTCTTAGTACTAAGAGCCCCAAACCAATCAATAAAAAGGCACGTTCTGGGTATTGTTATCACAGAATCAAAAATGGTGTATTACCAGCTGTGCATTTTAGCCGTGCAGTGGGCAAAGGTCAAAACAACTGCTCAGTAAGATGACGTAGACCAATTAAAGACTACACAGCACTTTTGCAGACATTGATTTTGACAATTTTATGGCTGATTTTGACTATAAGATATACAACTAAATTACTTTCTAACATTTGATAACCTGGCAGATGTCTCATTACATTTTGCTAAGATTTATCCCATCTCTCTCAGCATAACATGAGATTTATATTTCAATTAAGTTCCCATAACCTCCTAATGATGCAAAAGAATACATCTGTCCATTCACATGCTAGCTGAATATTTTTTTGCTTGTGAATTATACGTAACTGTGATACTTTTACAGCAAACCTCAAGATGGAAATGCCAAGAATTTCTTCCTCTAGAATACTAGAAGACTGGAGAGAAAGTGCACAAGGGAAGAAATAACAATTATGAATACAGAGCAATAAATAAACTGATAAGATTATCTAATGAGAATAATTGTCTGCCTGAGCATAGATGCAGTTACGATCAAATGCACTTGCAACTATGTCAAACCACAAATGTACCAAATCACATTTGAAAAAGATGAGCTATGGGAACCAAGGGACTAGATCTACATCATCTTCACCTGAATTACATTTATTGGATCTTTTTTGTTTCATTGAATAACTGGAAAGGTTTTGAGCTTTACTTCTAAAAGGCCTATGACTACCAGTCTGTTTTTATTTGGGGCTTTTAGAAGACAGAGGTAATGGTACATAATTGCTTTATCAGTTTTTTCAATGTAAGTCATAACTTCAGTGCCAACAACAATAAAGTTTCAGAAAATTGAGTTTCCCTATAAATAGACATATGAAGCATATGAAGGAATGATGGAACAGTTATTGCTTTTCCATCCTACTCTTTGCATAATGTGAAGATAATTTATTTTCAGTTGAAATCACTGAGCATTCTGTCCTAATGTGTTGTCTTCCTACAAATAATCATTTTCAAATGAGCTTCAGAAATGGAAGGGAAATTTAAATTAGATGCTAGGGGGAAATTCTTTACTCAGAGTGTGGTGAGACACTGGAACAAACTGCCCAGAGATACTGTAGGTGCCCCATCCCTGGAGGCACACAAGGCCAGGTTGGATGGGCCCTGGACAGCCTGAGCTGGTGGGGGGCATCTCTGCTCCCAACATGGAGACTGGAACAAGGTGGACTTTAAGGTCCCTTCCAACCCAAGCCACTCTATTATTCTAAGATAAGATTGATCCTTCTGCTTTACAATCTTTTCCTGGCTACTTTAATGAACAATGCAAAAATTGCTCTTACAGATAGTTTCAGCTGTTCCAAATAGTAGACATAAAACAGGATTAAGGAATCTAAAGTCATAAAAATCCACACTTCCTCTTTTCTTTTTCTCAGAATTTCTTTGTGGGCACCAGAGATTTCAGAATCATTACAGGTTTTTTGTTTTTTTTTTAATGATTTTTAAAAATATACTGGAGTTGAAATCTCACTACACAGAAATTTAAATTAGTTTCTTCAGATTTATAATTGAGTCACAGTTTCACTCTGGGAGCATTACTCCTTGAATGAAAGACCTGAGCATTTTTCCTGCACTAAATTTTGTAACTTGAAGTCTGGAAAAAGAGTAAGAGAGAGAGAAGATCCAGTGGAAGGACTCTGAAAGGTCAGCAGATGGGATAAAATAAGATTATCTGATTCTCCTATGAAACCTGGAAGTCAGAAATTACGTTGAACTTTTCAAAAGAAACAAGCTGTTTCAAAAGAAAAAAAAAGTTGCTGTAGAGGAAATAGGTCATTTCACTACTTGAATCTACATTTTGTTTTCTGAAGAATTAAATATGAGTAGATGAACCATGAGATGGAGGACAAAGTATACTGATAAAGCAAGTTCCTTTCTCCTCTGAATTAGTCTTAAATTTTTAATTGTTTTTTATTTTCTTTTCTGTTTACAAAAAGGGAACTCTTTCACAGTGTAAAATTTCAAAGCAGAAATGAGGTGATGACATGTAAGAATGTAATAAATGTTCTTCATCTCTACTTTTTCCTTGCTGTTCTTAAGGGAAAAGAGAACAAAACCATGCAGCAGGGCTATCAGGTCAGGTCACAAAACCATCTGCTCCAGAACTCCATCTTCACTGAGCTTACAGCTTCTCTATCAAAAGGCGAGTGGGGGAAGATCAAATATGCTTCAAAATCAAAACAGAATAAACCATATAGATTTCAGAAAATCAGCCAAAATCAAATTGAAAAACACAGTGGGTGTTCCTTGTTTCACTTAGCTCTAAAGTTGGATGGTATGACCGCTGGCCCTTTGCCCATTTTAACACATGGGCTGCTGCCCTGAGCAAGACTTGCATGCTCAGACATACATTACACTTAGTATTTAAGTCTTTGTGCTCTGCTTGGAATCCTTTTTGTTGTTGTCAGTGTCCTAGCTACATTCCTTAAAGACCATCTGAGCTTCACTCAGGCACAATTTTTGATGAAAGATACTGGAAATGATGTGAGGCAAGAGGAGAGTCTTCACAAAATCAATCTGAAAACTTTTCTTGAAGCAATGTTCTGGGACTCTCCCTGTCCTTGGGCAGGATTTTTATGTGAGCAGGAGTTCATACTGGCTGAAGAGAACTGTTCTAAAAGTTTTTCTAATTTTCATTAGGCTGGTTCATATGAGTTCTTTGGGTGCCTCAGTGGAGGATTTTAATCATATTGTGCTTTCTGTGCTACAGTGATCACAACGCTAATCTCTGTAATTCCACATTTGGGATCTCACTTTTCAAAGTGCAAACAACTGACTCTGATTGCATAAAGAACATTTTTCCAGAGGGAATAAAATGGCAGAGTCATAGAGAAGCATCATAAGCAAAGAGCTGAAAAAAAAATCTAATTACAATAGGAGAAATAAGTCATTCTCAGTTTCTTTTCCTTCTTCTGTAGAATGTGTACATATAAAATATGTATGAATAATATGTTGCGAGGGAGAGAAAACTTTGCCCCTTTCTACTTACAGACATCAGACACACCATCTTTATAGGAAAACTTGAAGGAGAAACTGAATCTCAGCATTTGTAGCAATGGAAGAACAGGTCAGAAACATCCCAGAAAAACAGGAAAAAAGATTAGCATAAATAATAATGCAGACTCAGAGGGAAGAATAAAAGTCTAATAAAATATTTATGCTTCTGTCCATCTTAAAATGCGATGCACTGCTAAGATCACTAGCAGCTTCTCAAAGCACATGTTTTTCTTTGGTTTTCTGATTTCAGAGTTACTTTGTTTACCACTTCTGAAATACTCTTATTATTAAGAGCTAACAATTTCCAGTGACTTTTTACCCAGCCCCATCTCTCAACTCTTCCAAGTGTGTTGCACAAGCATGGTGGCAACCAGACTCAGCTGTTCAGATAAGGCTAGTCTGGATAAAAAAAAAAAGCATATCTTAAGAGAAAATAACTTCAGCAATTCCTAGTGGTCTTTGAGCTTGATAAACAGTAAGAACTCTGAGACAATAGTGCAATCGTTGTAATACCATTTAATGGCCTTTGCTGTTACCATTATTCATACAGGGATTATATTGACTTGTAATTCCTTGAAAAGAAGATCCTTTATAAAATCTATATTACTGAAATCCTTGAAATCTTTTACCATTACACAGATTGCCAATGAATTCATAGGATTTATGAATGCTTCAAGTGTCAGAATGCTACAGCATGAGACTAAATTTAGAGAAGAAAATGAGGAAAGCAGACCTATAATTACAGTTCGGCAAAGAGAAAATTCAGGCTTCATGCCAATTCTTGCATTAACTATCCTAAATCTATTAAGATATTTATTCCACCTCAATTAATTTGCACAGTGGCATTAATAATGGCATAACTCCTGTACTCTTGATCTCAGGGTGCAATACCATTAACTCTACAATGCTCTAACATAAAAATGTTTATATATCCTGCGAAAATATGTAATGCATATTTTAGAAAATTTACCAAGCAGCTGAAGCTGGGATAATGCAGTTATTATCTTTGCAATGCTCTCACATTTCATCTAATACATTACAGAGAGGGTCACAGAAGGACTTTTTTTAAGCTATGAGGCCAGAATATAGTCTTGTTGCAATATAACAAATTTTTGCCCACACCTGAAATTAACAGCATTACAATGGATATAGTAACCTCTCCTAACTATTTTTTTTTTACATTACCACACCAATGCTATGTGGTTTTATATGAGAAGTAATATATTTTATTTTTCTATTGCTCATCTCTTCCTCCAGTCTGAAACACAACATACTTCAGCGTTTCATAATCTACCCTGTTTATTACAGAATACAGACCTACGACTGAAGGAAAGCCTGTGTTTCAGTGACTGTGTCCTGATATGTTCTTTGAAATTCTACATAGGAAATGTATTAAATGCAAAATTTCATGATTAAGTATATACTTCATGGAAAGATGAGGACTGATGATTAATGAGATTCTTCCAGCTGAAATAAAACTTCTCAAGGAAATCTTTTACAAAATCCAGGAAAGAGTTAAATGCTTTTTGTAAAAAATCAGCTACTCAAGCATTTCCAAATGCTTAGGCAGCTTCTGTGAACCTGGATCACAGGAAAAGGGAAAGGATTTGATTCTCACTGGAGTTTCTTTGCATTTAATAATCATTAGTTCTGTAAGACCTTCCTATCGATTGATTGTGCACAGTTGACTTTGATTCTTTTTCACTTCCATCCTTCACAAAACTTCTCAGGGATCTCAAACCTCAGTCATCCAGAGATCACTCTAGAAAGCACATGGAGTAATGAGGAGAAAGGATTGTTGAAAATTCTATTCTTTCTCCCATATTTTTCTTTGGACAGTCAATTGATCAATCGATCTTTTCTTCTACCCATTCTGCTTAGTCTTCTTGTCCAAATATAAAATGCCTATAAACTGAAAGACTTGTGTATACTTTGATTCCTCAGTATGTTTGCCACAACTTCTTGAGAGCCATCACAGATCAGTGAGATTACCAATACTTCTAATATACAGTAGCACTTCTTAAAAATACGATGAATAAAATATCACAGGTCTGCATTTAGAACTAGAAAGTGATCAACATGCTAAAGGCTTTTCATCCATAAAAGCATTTGTACAATGTGGCGATAACTGTTGTCAAAAAGGGCAATGAGTGCTGAAGGACAGACGAGACAAACATTTATAAAAGTTGTATCTTCTGCATATAATTAGCAATACATCTTTCAAGATCCTGCTCCTTTTTTAGGGTGATGGTAAAGGATAGTGCTACCCAGGGACAATATATGCTCTTCAACTTTGCTTTAACGGTTTACAATCAAGGGAATTTTTTTCCATGTTACCATTTCATAGCATTAAGATGAGTACTAAAATGTGATTCATCAAAGGGATTTTACTGACTGGCTCAGCACTCAACCAGGAAGATTTCCCATTTGGGCCTTAAGTGTTCTGAAAGTTTTGACAAATTATGGAAAAGGCATGACCTTAATTTCTTATGACTAATCAAAACTGAATTACATCCAATTTAATTCTGTATGAGAGACTCTGTTCAGGGATTTACTGCCCTTTTTTTTTCCCCGTTTAAAACCTTTAGTTAATTTATCTGAACATTTTAGAGAGCTACCTTTTAGAGAACACCTTATACACTCATTCTTTTCTCATTATTCATCATCAAACCATTTCATTACCATCCCAAGAGTATTAAAACTTCACAACACCACATCCCTTGGCAAGGTCTTTTTGAACATTCATTTTGGAATATCTGCAGTGTACCTTAAAGCAGTTAGAGGAGTGTCATTAGTAATAATAGTAACAGTGGTAATAGCAGTGGTAGTAGGAGAAGTATTTAAGGAAATTTTTAAACGCAGCCTAGAACAAGGAGAAGGTTGGCCCCTGGGATAACTCTGCAAAGTGCAGTAGAATTTAATTAGTGAAGAATTTGGATTCCACAGATCAAGAAGCAGGCATTATTAAAATGTCATGATTCAAAAATAGGAAGAAACGTTTACACGGATGTCTTACAGACAGATGTATGCTGACTTTACAAGTGCAACCTTCACCCTGATATATTGATTTTGGTAGGACGCAATATTTCCAAACCACAAAGTCAGAATCTTTATGGATGCTGTCTGGTGGTTCTGTTTGCAGCTTCAGGACTAGGGAGGATCTTGCTGAATACCCTCTTGCCCTGTCCTTCAGACTTTTTGTGGTCTTTTCTATTTAGTTTTGCTTTGCTGTTTTGCTGTCTATCATCTACTACTTCCAAATCAATAAAGGAAAAATTAAACATATTTCTCAAAGCAGTTTGCACTATCAGCATAGAGCAGCTTACCTGTTTGACAGCATAAAGGAGTCGACCATAGCAATACATCATGACCATTACAGGGATGACCAAGCAGAATATGAAGAGACAGATGATATAGGACGTCGACTCAGCTGACTCAGAGGACCAGCGCACCGAACAGCTGGTGCCTGCACCTTCTATCCCATAACTGCTCCATCCAAGCAGAGGTGGCACAGTCCAGAGCAAGGAATAAACCCAGGAACCGCCAACTGCCAGCAACGCTTTCCGATAGTCATCGCTGCGCTTGTTACACAGGGTGAGGGTGCTGTAGCGTTCATAGGACAGGACAGCCAGGGAGATCAGGGACACGATGCCTGCAATGAATTCATTTAAGCAATTACTTCCATTATTTTACATGGTAGCCATTTTAAGCCCAAAAAAATGAGACATTTTTCTGATTATTGCATTACTGGAAGCAGCAGTGAAAACTATTCCTATGTTTAAATACTCTCTGGACCTGGTTGTTCTGTCCATCATAAAAGAGTTTGTTTAACTTGTGTTTAGCTTAAACTGTAAGGTCTTCATACTTATAGGCTACTCCTTTTACAGGGAAGTTTACAAAGAATTACATGCTTTGGTATCAACCAGGGGAAATCCATTTTCTGCGTCAACTGAAAAACTGTTGAAAGATTCCCTTGCTAAGATATATTCAGTTTGTAACATCCACGAGCATTTTCAAATACTGCATTTTTTGTAGACCCAAAAAGCTTTATATTCAAGATTGGGAGCCCAAAAAAGAAAGCAGCTTTTGACCTTCTGCTCCAACATCTAGACGTATCTTTAGTTCTGACCACACATATAAGGCAAAATCAGACAACTCTCAGCGTGAGTCTGATACGGAGAGCTGTAACTTTATTTACATATAAATCACATAATCAGTCAAAAATTGAATTAGGTTAACACTGAGGAGACCACAAAAAAAAAAAAAAAAGTTCAGTGGAATCCACAGCTGTAATTCATGTTTTGCTCATTTAACTATCAGCTTCTCTTCGAGCTCCTTCCCATGTTTGAGATGGAGATGAGTCAGACACTCACCTGAGGGTAGTAACAGTCTGTCCTGTACCTGAGCAAAACACCCCCCCCCCCACATACACGGTATTTCCCTCAGACAGAGCATTTATCTTTCCTCTACAGTTCCATCACTCATCTCCTCGTTAGATGGCTGCAGGTGCAGCTATTCCTGCCATCCTGACAATAATTCAGACACTTTGTACAGAGTAGGACCCAGAAGGAATGCACGCATTGCTTGCTGGGATAGGAGGACCTATCACTGAAGGGAAGAGAAGAGGAAAATGCAAAAGAGCATAAGGATAAGACAACTTTTGTTGAAGAAAACATCTTTTATTTATTATATGGACATACTAATTTATTTCCTTTATATTATTGGGAAATCAAAGCTACAAAGTAAATATGTTCACAGCTGCAAAAGGACACAGCTTCACTGAATTCATTTGAATTACACAGTTCAAGAGTCTAGCTTTAAATTTATTTTAAGGCCAGACTAGCTATTTTGGAGGCAATGGAGAGACATTCTGATCATTTCTTATCTGATTTTCTACATAATATATTACTGCACCGCTCTTGAAGGCCCTTGGCCATAACTTCTGCATTAAACACATACCTCAAGATATAAATAAAAAATAAATAGCAGGCTCTGAATTACAGACTCAAGAACAAAGGATCTTCTGCAATATTTTGCTCCTAGTCCACACATATTTATCTTCACATTCTTAGTATTGCCTCTTTCCATGCTTTTATCTGCTTGACTAAAGAGCATCTTACTATCAGAAACATTTATCTCACGTAGGTACCCAGGGTACCTAAGGCAAAAATCCAGATTTTATATTTGAAACTTCAACCTCAATAAAGTGATATGGATCTAGTTATGCATTTCAGATTAGACCATCATGGACTGATAGAGAGCAGTCTAGGGAACAGAAATTCTCTCCTCCCAGCTGTGTGCTCTACAGATACATTATATTACTCCTGTGCTACTTCTGATGGAAAATGAGGGCACAACACTCCCATTTTGACGAGGTGGCAGATGAGATGTGCTTTTGTTGGTAACAGCCTACAGCTCTGAGGGCACAGTGTTGCTTAGAAGGTCTGAATCAGGCGTTCAAATTTCCCTGACTCAGGACCCTGCTACCTGAATATAACCGGCCATGCATGCAGGATTGGTCTCTTTGATCAGTGCTCAGTCATTAAATTAGGACCCTGGCAATGTCAGTCAAAACTACATCAAACACTTACAATCAAACTAAAACACAAAACACTTCATACCATTTCCTTTAAGGAAGTGCAAATAGTTTTTCTTCTCTACACAAGCGAAGATTGGATACTCTTAATTACACCTCTTGGCAGGAGCTATTTCATCTTTACTCACCTTTTATTACTGAGTTCCACCAACATGACACACATCACATTGTTTTTCTGGAGGATAAGAACTGTGATTCTCCCAAGCCATAACAGTTCAAAACAAAAAAACCCAGTATTTTTATTTTTTCTTTTTGTTGCAGGAAGGCCTGTGTTATACCTGAATTTTTAATAGCGCTGGAATTAACACCACTCTGCATTGACCTCTGATGCTTTCCAAAGAAGACAAAACTGAATAAAACCAATATAAGAGTCACATCAAGAAATAACCTTTTTCCAAGACTGTACTTGACTATGAAGCCAAATAACTGGATAATTGATTGAATGACAGACAGGCCTCCTCTGTTGGACTGAAACAACATAATTTCATAAGACAGACAATGCCAGGTTTTGTGATCAAACTGTAGTTTGAGACAGAAGGGAAGTGAGGAAGGGGAACCAGATGTGCTTTCCCTGAGCAGCAGCAGTCCTCTCTGCAACTTCTTTCCCAGGTGAGGAAGGAGTGAGCAGGAGTCAGCTGGTGGTGCAAGAGCATCAAAGCAGCACATGCCTAAAACAAACCTACCGCTCCAGCTGCCCTCCTGGAAGGGTTCCTGGGCTGACACTTGCATGCATTTTTTCCTTCACCCTGAAAGACTGTGATGCTAAAAGAGCATATTTCAGCATTCTCTCCAGATGTCACTCAATGCTCTCTGGACTGTGAAAAGATCTTGTAATCCAGACTGGATAAAGTGGAATAAAGCTTTTTACTTTTCATTCTACCTCCTGTCTTTGTATTTCAGAGTTTTCTTAATGTCATATGCACTGAACTGTTGAGGCCTTTGTAAGAAATCCTGTCATTATCTGATATTCTATTTCACAATATATCCATTGCATTCATAGGAATTAATGAGAGTCCTAGCTTTAAAAATAAAAACAATGAAAAAATTAAATATTTTAGAATTATGGTTTAATAAAATCTCCACAATCTTAATAATCAGAAAATAAACTAAAAATAAATAAATAAATAAATCAAGTTATAAAAAGAGGAAAATAATCATAATTTAAAGCTAATTGCAGTGCTTTATCCCCACACTCCATTCTTAATTTATAGGAACATTTATGACTGGCTAGGCTGCATATATTAATTTCAGATGAGTAATGCTTTCTAAAATTACAACAAAATTAAGTTCAGGAATTGCACATCTAAATAGAGTTTGCCTCCACCAAATATTTAGGGCCCGGAGCTGGTGCCTGGCCAGATAACTCCACAGGAGTCAACTATAGTGAGAGATGTAATTTGCTCCCTCCATGCATATACAGGAACCAAGCAAGGTTCTTTCTAAACGGAACTGAAAGATGACATAAAAAAAAACCACCAGAAATTGCATTACAAGACCAAATCATTATTTAAAAATTAGCCATGGAAATAAGTGACTTTGAGATGAGCTGGGTATGAGGCATGAGGCTTTTCTACGCAGCAATTAGTTGCAGCAACTAGTTTGCAAGAAATTAAATTAAAGTCATAAAGCAGGACAGGCATTCATTTATAGGAATATCATCCAAGACATTACCTATTATTTACTTTTATTTAAAGATCCGTGCATTTATTCCTGGAAGCACAGCAAGAGCGTGGCACTAGGTGAAGGACACAGCAAATCACTACACTCTGTTCCTGTGAGTCTCAGCTAAAAGCATTACGTTTTCATATTAGCTTTTTGCTATTTTACACTGCTCACTATGATGTAGTAATTGGAAACAGCATGCAGGCTGCCAATGATCTGTAGGTTACTAAAAACCGAGAATCCCAGAGAATCAGCCCATATTGGGTAAGCGTTTTTCCTCTTGAAGCTTCTGAAGGTCATCATGGTTAGGTTTCTGGAGCAACACAGTTGCATGACAGAACACATAGTCTGTATTGTACTCTGATTATGAATGGCCATAGGCAATGGAAGGAAGTCACAGCAAAGCTGAAGCAGACTGAGCTTGTAGTAATGCAACTGAACCTTCTTCTGCAGGACATTAATGGATCAAAAAGAGATGCAAGCTCTTACAAAAGGCAAAGAAAATTTTACTGCACCAAATTCTATGCAAGCTGATTCCACTCTCTCACACTCATTCTCTTATATTTCACTCACTCACACAAACCCCCAAGCTCACAAGTCTGTGTTCAAGATATCAGTCTCCTTCGTGCAGCAAGGAGCAAGGGACTATTCATTCATTAAACCTCCTACAGATTTACAAATTGCTTTTGAAATAAATGTTTCGTACAACTCTGGAGCCCACTGTCTTCATGAAGTGGTCCATGCTTGGGTTCATCCTGCCTACATCCCCTTTACTCTGTCTCAGTTAAGGCTGCTGCTCCTTGTTTGTATTCCTTTGCTTGGAAAGTGTGTCTTCTGAGAATATACTTACCTGCACAAGTACCACCTCCTTCACAGTAAGACAACAGGGAGAGAATTGACAGGCATGCCATGCTATGCCATGCCATGCTCCTCTCAGTAGAGTGCAGGGTCCCCCACAACAAACAGTCATGGTGTGATCTTTGCAGCATGCACTGAGTTTAGGCTTGGAGACTCAGCTGCGAGACCAGTGCAAGGCAGGGTACCAGCAGCCCACCTGCACTTGCTGCTTACTGTGTTGTTGCTGAGATCCAAGGAGTGATGGAGCCAGCTGAACACCTGCAGATGCACACCAGTCTATCTACCAGGAGGAATTCAAGGGGATATTAAGTGCCAGGGTTCCCATGTGCCATAATCCTTTTCTCTAGTCCCTCAGGTATCACCTGATAAATCTGCTGCTCCAGTAGCTGGAGAATATAATAAAACACTCTGCGGCAAAATGAGATGGAGATAAGCAAGATCTAAAAGGAAGGAAAGGCTTTTGTGACTAAACACGCCCCAAGTTGGGAATACCAAGGAATCCCATGCTGAGGTATTAGTATGCTGGTGCTTCTGGCTGACATCCTTCATCACACTTCCCCAAGAACATAGAAGTAAACACAAAACAAACAATAAGTAACCCCTTCCAGATAAGGTCTCTTACCACTTCAATTTTTAGGGTTTAATTCCAAGTTGTGCTTCCAAATGGTATTACATAAATATATTACTGAGTTAAACAAAATGAGCTTGATCTGTGACTCCATGTTGTTTTCAAGGAAAATAACATTCCTGAATGTAAATCAGAGCATTTCTATTAGCTCTCTATAGAAATAAAACACACCTCATATGAAAATGAAACATAAACAATTTAAGAAACTTAAAATAAAAGATATGACATTTCCAACATATTTACACTTCCGTATCTCCTCAGAAGCCTTTCTGATAAAATATCCTGAGGGACTTTTCACAAAATGTAATTTATACCTCTCCTATACTTACAGGAGGTTTGGGAACAGTGAGAGGAAAAATGCAACAAGCTCCCTTTCTAACGGCAGCTTAATCTTCAGGTGAAATTATCAGCTCTGGGCCAAAGTACCTTACCTAATATCAGCTATGGAACTGGAGGCTCTATGAGAGTGCGCATGGAGCAAGCTTTTCTGTCAGCTGCATTTCCATCTTCTATGTACCAGTTACATTAATAACAATAACAAGCAAAACGACTGGGTTCTTCTTACCTTAAAGATCAAAGCATTTCTTCCACTAAAATACAGTAATTTCCACTACAACAGTCCCAGCCATCAGAGACTTTCTTACAGATGCAGAAGTAAGACTATTATAATGATAAAAGCAGAAAATTTCCAAAGCTGACCCTTGGCAGAAGCAGGGGGAGCATTTGTTGACCTGATAACTGGCCTCCCCACAGCAAAGATGCTTCTGTAAATAATCAGAAACTATTGGGGCACACTGTAATGGGGGAAGAAAGAACAAAACTCATTAAATGCTTTTTTTAAAAGTATTTCACTGTGCTTTCCAGCTCTGAGTCTTATAACAGCTCCTTCACTTGCATACTCATCAAGATAGGGAAAAACATACCCATCTCACATACGATCTCCAGGGAGGTTCTGCAGATTTTCTTTTCTTTTCTTGTATGATGCCAGAGCTGTCACAAGTATTAATGAGAAAGCTGATCAGTCTGCCAAACCTTCAATATGCATCAGAGAATGAAACAGTCTTAGCTCAAGTAACAGCCTGCTATCAGCTTCCACAGCTGCTAGGGATAGTGGGAAAGCAGCACTGAAGAAGACAATCTGAGAGAGCAACAAGCAAGAGATCATGAATGTGGAATTTCACTAAATATTTTTTTTTTTTATCAAGGTTGCTGTTTGTTTTTGTTTGTTTCATGTGTTTTTTTTGTTTTGTTTTGTGAGATGCACAAGTGAGTATTCAGAAGGGAGGCCAATGGGTATGGAGGGTGGAAGATATATGTGGCTCCTGTTTCTTGCTCTCTGAATGCCGGTATTTTACTATTTCCTCTTCCCTCCAAAAGGGAAAATAGAGATGTATTTTATGTATTTTATGGGCCATAGTCTATCTGCTGACAGATTTTGGTAGAAGATTCCAAACATTTCCAGAGTTAAAAAGGAAACCCTGGTGAACCTAGAGCACTTTCCAGAGTTAAGATGAATAGACTCAAGGCCTTGGTGGACAAGCAAACAGTACTAGCCCGAGTTTGAAATTTTCAGCCCTCCATATACAGTGAATTGAGAAATCACAGTAAGTCATTTTATGACATAGCAAAATTGCAGTGATAAACTCAGTGCTGGTATAAAAAACATGAGCTGCAGCTGAGCATATAGATGCCTCAGTAACTCATGGAAGCAGCTGAGAAAGGAATGTGTTTCTAAAACATCATCAGCTGTATTTGGATATTCCTATTAAACATTTCAATAATAAAATAGAGTAAATACAAGTATTCTTGCTTTTCATGGAATCACGGAATTGTAGAGGTTGGAAGGGGCCTCCAGAGATCACTAAGTGATGTTGATTTTAGTTGAATGCTCAGAGGTTTACTCATCACTTCCTTTTGACATATAAGTCATTAAAAGCACTTCTGCTGATTTGAAATCGAGAAAATACTTCTCGCAATAATTTGTTGCACATTAGCAGCTACAACTAGTTTTTAAATGCCAGCATTCTAGGCTTACATTACACGGGCTACTTCAAATATCAATGATTCACTCTGAATATAAGTAAACAAACCAAGAGTTGTTTACTGAACGCCTGTAATTCTTTTTCTTTTGCTTATATGACTTGCAGTCACAAGTCCATTAAGAGTAGGCAATCTTTCCCTTCCCTGAAGAATTATCTTTCTATTTAGCTCTAATGGGGGTAACAGTTTAATTCTGATGGTACTTGAAAGAAATCGCTAAGAAATCACTGCTGCATCCAAGCCTGCTGGGACAAACCTGACAGCAAACATTATGGGTCCTATTCAGTAAATCTTTCCTGCTCTTTTCTCAGCAAGCATTTCCCTGTTTTTTCCTTTTTATGAAATGCCTTCCATTTTGTCTTCAGTGATATCGTCAGTACAGATAGTAAGCATTAGTTTTAATAGTGAAGAATTACCTTTTTTTCTTTCCCTGTCACTGAATATAACTAAATGTGTTATGTTGTGCATTAAGAGTGATCTTAATTCTGGACTGTATCTTGTGATTTATGCTTTTGTGCTATGTTATTAATACAACTGCCTATCAACCAACCAACCAATTATTCCAAATGACATAAATAAAGCAAAGAATTCCCTTTTGCATCTCAGTGATACTTGCTGTATAAAAGCAAGCAAACAAACAAAAATACTAATTTCAGTTTCTCTTTCCATACATTATTCAGGGCCCTTTTGCATTCTGGAAAGCAGGTTGAGCACTTGCAAATTCAGCTTCCTAAACAGTATGCCTCCATATCAATGTACTTATTCAGCTGCTTTTGTGAGTCAGAATAAGAAGCAAAGTCAGCACTAGATGGAGCTCCTATACAGCAGCATCTCAGAAGTCTAGGGGATTTGTGCACGAGAGAAACAGGGATGATTGCACAGTGCTGGTGCAGCAGGGAGATGCTCGCAGGATGCTCAGGTACAAGGCAGCAACTCCACATCCATGCCCGTGCTGCCTTGCAGGACCTCCATCTCCTGCCAGCAGTGCTTCTTTGCTTTCCAAACAGGGAGAGCACCTTGGCACCTTCCTTCATGCTGAGCATCTGCACAGAGGTAACAAAAAGCACATAGTCTCAGGGCTTGTCTATGTATGAGACACAGCACCATGTCAGCGAAGAGGTGAAATTACAGTGTTTGATTATAGCAGACAGGGAGTCAAGCTTCCACCAGAGCATGTCCAGCTAGTTTTCTTCCTAAGAGACTTTGGTTTTTCACTGGGGTTGATTTATTTTTTATAATAACTAGCTATGGCAGTCAATAAGCAGTCATATATCTGCTAGTTTGAATACAATGTCAAAATATGTAGACTAGCCTCCACACTGCCCTCAGGCCAGGATTTTCTTCAGCAGTTTTACTACCCAACATCATGTGCTACAGAGGTAAGAAGAAAGATGGGAGAAGGCTACTCCAATCCCTGTCCCTTCTGACTTTGCCACCAGAAGGATGTACAGTGAGAAGAAGGGATATTCTCCAGTCTTTAAAGCTCAGAAGGATGTTAGAAGAGGAAATCTTTTGCTGCGTTCACTACGAAGAGACTTACAGCAGATTTCATCCAGTCAACAAGTCTAATCTGCAACACTGGATAGATTAGTAGAAGTTACACCAGAGTATATAACAGTGCGCATATAAAGAGATATGACATACTGGTACAAGCCAGCATGGCTATCATGGAGGGACACCATGACTAAATAATTTATTAGTGGTCCTTGACAGTGTCATTCAGACAAGGTTGATGTATTTGATAAAGCCTACTTGGATTCCCATAAAGCTAGACCAAAGGCTCTTAAGGATAGTCAGCTGTCTTGCAATAACAGAGATCTTCACATGGATAAATGATCGATTAGAAGCAAGAAGTAAAGAACAGGAGAAAATAGTTTTCTCACTGGAAAATTTTGGCCATCAAAGCCCCCTGTGGATCTATGCCAGGCACAATGTTATTCATATATTAATAAATGATCTGGAAAAGATAGTGAAGATTTCTGATCATGCTATGCTGAATAACTCAAAATCAGCAAAGCTGACTGTGAAGTACTGCAGAACAACCTCATGAAACTGAGTCATTGAGCAGATGAAATGGTGTACTGATGTAAACTGCCATGTGTGAAGAAAAACAGTCCTAGCTTTAAATATGCTGTGATTGTTTCTGACTGACTTACTGCTATGGAAGGAGAGTTATGACACAGAATTTTATGAAAACCATTTCTACTAAGCACCAGTGCTCAGCAGCACTTAGAAAAGTAAACATCAGGGATTATTAGAAATGGAAAAAAAGAGAAAACAGTAGAGACTATCAAAATGTGGATGGGCGTTGATTATTTAGTGCTTCTTATAATACAAGAATAGGATTTCCAAATGAAATAATCAGATTGCAGACTCGGAATAAACAAGCAGAAGAAGGTACTTTATTTTGCACAGTATGCAGCTGGTATGTGGAACTCCCTGACAGAGTATATTGTGAATACCAAAACTTTGTAGAGTTTCAGAGAGGACTCAGTTTGGGAGATAAATCCAGGAAGAACTACTACACTCAACAGTACTACTTCAGGCATGGAGTCACTACATCACAAATCACAGGCTGCTGTCACTGTACACTGTAATAATACCACCAAATATTGAACATTACTGTAACTTCAAGTGTAGCATTTTAGCTTTGCTGTGCCACATTTTTTGAATGGCAAATGCTTAGCATGGACGTGCATACCCCTTTGCAAGGCACAACTTGCATTTAGATATTGAAATGATAAGAAGAAACAATTACAGAATAATAAGAGATTACCACCTGCTTGTAGTTACTATTAGTATTTCTTTCCCAAAGGTGAAAAGTGTCCCAAAGTGTCCTCAGCCCCAGATAAGATACTAACACTTAGAAAGCTCCTATTGTTCTCATCCTCAAATTCCTTGTTAAACACCCCTTGATGCACTGACTAAAAGAGAAAAACTGCTATATTGAGCAACCAGATGGTAGTATGTCTACTTTCTGCTCTTATCACAAAGAATATTAAGCCATGGCTTTGTCTTCCCTTATAACCTGCTTTCTACTCACTAGAAAAAAAGCCTATTTAAATCCCTACTGGCATATTTATTTGGCAGCCTTTCATCCTATTCCTCTGATACAGTCTTTGCTTCTCACAAGGATTTTAAACAGAAATACACAATTAGGTTTACAAAATACATTCTGTAAAACAATCCTCAACATCCTCACACAGCCATTGCTGTGCACTCCTCTTTCACAGCCACACTCTCTTTCTCTGAAAAGCCAGCAGACCAAAAATGTTGCAAAATTTGATAGTTTTGATAAAATTATGCCCCTGTTACAAAAACAGGTATGGAGAAGAGTTGCTTTGTGCACAATATCCACAATGCACATGCATGCGTCATGTAGATACTCCTTGCTGCCTTTAAGAGGCAGACTTTGCAACCTGCCACTCCTCCAATACTATTCAGCACCATGGCACTTTTTCTAATGAAATCCTGCTGAATGCACACCCAGGCACTTGTGGATCAGCCAAAGTACAGTGACAAGGGCAAGGTGTGTGAGGAGCGACAGGCCCCTCGGTTTGCTCAGCACAGAGCAGAGGAGCTGAGGGGAGGCCTCATGGCAGCTGCAGCTCCTCACAGGAAGCGGAGGGGCAGCGCTGCGCTCTGCTCTCTGTGACAGCAACAGGGCTCGAGGGAACGGCATGGAGCTGTCAGGGGAGGGACAGCTGGGGGTTAGGGTTACGAAAATAATTCATCTGAAAGAGGGTTTCAATCTATTGATACATTTGAAGCCTGTGTGATCGATCCCTTCTTCCCTTGGAAAGTTATCTATTATTTCTGCTCTGGATTGCATTAGTGGAACCAATAGAAACAATAAAACCATAGAAAACGATAGAACAAAACATACAATGGGAAAAAAAGAAAGTAGAAAATTAGCATATGGTGAACATCTGCCTCTGACAAAACACTACAGAGTATACGTAAAGATTAACAGCTTACCCCAGTGAGCCATTAGTCTTTTGCATTGTGGCTGCTATGCTTTTGTTTGTAACAGTGAAAGCTTGTATCCAGTCATAGGATTGTACTTCCAACGTACTGGTGTCTGTCTGTGAAATGGTTTTATAAACCACAAATGGGAGAAATAATATAATTTTGCCTCAATTTAGGAAGAGTCTTTGGATGAAGCTGCCCACAGCAATTGATCCTGAGGCTGATAACTGGGTCAACGCTCCCTCATCTGCCTGCCCTGATCCATGTTGAGACCAGCATGGCATGAGGAGAGAGGAAGGCAACCAAGTCCCAGATCACTCAGGGGTCAGGGCACAGGGATAGTTGGTAGTCTGGAGAAAAGGAGGCCAAGAGTTGACCTCACTGCTCTGCAGTGCCTTGAGGAGGGAAAGGAGAAGGAAGTGCTGAGCTCTGCTCTTGGGAATCAATGGCAGAATGGGAACAAAGCACAAAGCTGCACCAGGGGACAGTCAGCCTGGGCACT
Source organism: Pavo muticus (assembly GCA_016647715.1). Taxonomy (NCBI): domain Eukaryota; kingdom Metazoa; phylum Chordata; class Aves; order Galliformes; family Phasianidae; genus Pavo; species Pavo muticus. Next base: position 652,006 of record JACDJE010000253.1, on the reverse strand, counting down.
GGGAAACATCTGTTTACCGTGAGGTTGTGCAAAACACTGGAACAGGCTTCCTAGAGAGGTGGTTGGCCTCAATAATAGGCTGTAATTTTTGGTTAGCTGTGACATGATAAAGTAGTTGGACTCAAGGTCCCTTGCAACTGAACTACTTCTATCCTATTTTCATTCTGTTCTATTCTAATTCTAATTCTAATTCTACTGTTACGCTATGCTATGCTATGTTATGCTATGCTGAAAATAATGGTGGGATGTCAGTGGAAGGGAGCAGCTACCTTGAGTGGTACTCCTGTGTGTTTGCTGTATACAAATCTCAAATGTTCACCTTGCCTGTCTCAGTTATGGGAAAAAAAAAAAATAGCAGTCAGAGGTCATTTTCACTTAGTATTCTGGAGAAACAACAAAACAAACAAACAAACAAAAAGCCACAAACGCGCAGACCTTCCAGCAATAGGGGGTATTTGGGTTATTGGATAATTTAAGTAGTGATTCATTTTAGCTGTGAAATCATCCGAAAAAATAAGAAGCCTGTGAATCAATAGAGGCTGTAGCTTATTAACTTATTAGACATTTATTGAATCTCTGGTTTCAGAAATGCCTCTAAGCTAGTGTTGATCCCTAGAAAAACACAAATCTAAACAGAGCAGCTCCAGCTTTGAAAGAAACTTGTTTTTCCATATCAGCACAATCGTTTTGCGAACTACTGTAAATTATTTCCTCATCTTAGTAAATATTCTTTATTAGAAAAGTGGCAGACACACTAACAGATAATAAAAACCTTGGTGGTTACTTCAAATAAAACGTATTGGCCACTGATGAGAAAAAAGCAGAAAAAAATGAAATTGGTAGTTATTAGCCATTACTGTGGCATTATTCGGAACAATGCCAACAGTCATGTATCTCCTTTATCACTGAAAAGCCAGTGGGTTTTCATTTGCTTATTAGACTGGAAGATGTAGCATTCTGCTTAAATGCTTCCTAAAAGAAATGGACATTGAAAATAAATGTCATCAGTTAAGAAAACGCCACTAGCTATATAACTTGGTTTTAAATAGTCAAAGATAATATACACTCTCTGCTAGACTGCAGGGACTACAAGGGAAGTTCAAGTTTTTTTTTTTTAATTATAGAATTCTGTTCAGGTGGGGTAGCACACAGGTCTTAAGAAGTAGCAGAGATTATTAAGCACATAATTAAATGGAATATGATTGAATAGCCTTTTACAAGCGAAGTCCAGTACTCTCCAGCGTACTTTTTCTGAGTGGATACTGTTATTTACTGGGCTGTAGTTTTCATTTTACCTACTGAGGGGGCAGGAAACCAGGTACATTTTAATAGCATATTTCTTCACATAGATGTGTCCTAACTATGGACACAGTTGTTTTCTACTTTCTCCTACAGTGATAGAAAAGTAGTATCAGACACAGCATTACCTGTGTTAATGCTGTGACCTAGAATTAAGGAACAGAGTCTGCAAATGCACATGATTAAACCCAGCTCTGACAGAAATGCTCTTCCATCATCTCAAACACAGCTTGCAGCCCTGACCTTTTAGACTCATTCATCACCAGAATAATTTTGCAAGAAATTTGATGTGGGTTTTTTTAAGCTCCTTCCATACCTGTATGTAAAAAGATTTTATTTTGCATCCTTCTTTGCATGAAGTCCTTAACATTCTGCAATACATGGCTATAATGTAGAGCTAGGTACCAGAACCAAATACATGCACTGAATCACAGGCATGACTGCTTGATAAGGTAGCTTTAAACACTGGCATAAAATTGTAGCTACTTGCACACACACAAGAACAGACTTTGTGCATGTGTTGAACATTTCTTCCAGAACAGAATTTGGCATCAGTAGGACAGCTGATAATTATACTTACAAAGAAATTCCAAGGAAATTATTGATCTCCTTGCAGAATTCTGCTTTTCTTCTGTTCCTGCCTCCAGGGACACACACACAAGATGCTGTGCACCATTCACTGTTGATATCACTGCATGCTTTTTTTGTCTATCTTTTGGTCAGACATTAGGGGAATAGACTCTAGATTATCACACAACAAAACACAGCAGCTGAAAATATTGGCAGTGGCAGCCGAGACTCATGATGACTCAATCTACATGTGCCTGTTGATGCATGTTGAAGGGCAAGCAGGGATCAATGACCTGTTCAGAGTATGCTCTAGCTCCTGTTAGAGCCACATGCTTCCATTTCCTCTGTGCTGAAAGCTAGGAGCCTGGAGGAGAAGGGAAAACAGTCCCACTGGAGTTAAGCTGGGGCTGAGCTGGGACTGCCCAGTCCAAAGGAGGGAAAAGCAACCATGCTTGATAATACTGTCTCTGTACTATAAGATTCCTTTTTTAACTGGCTTTCTAAAATTTTTGCTTGAACTGACTTCCTGTTTGTTTCAGTAGCATGTGAAAACACAATGATAATGCTCTCCCAATTATCTGTAGGCAGAGCAGACAGCATTTTCCCTACACGATGAATATGTGGTCAAGTTCTGAAAGGAGGTGGGCACCACTTCAGGAAAACCTCACAAATGTTTTCTAAATATTCACTTCTGGGCAATTATTCCTAGTGATTTCAACAAGGATAGTGTTTGACGCCTGGTGGAAATAGAAATAAACTAAGAGTTAAATACAACATCCAGGAAAAGGACACAATGCTGAAGTGAAGAGGGAACTATAAGAAAAAGTAAAAAAATGACATAAAAGCCAAAAGAAGCAATAAGTTCTCAGACTGTGAGAGCCATCTCATGGCTGCAGATGGCTACAGAGCACATATCCACCTCACCATCCTCGGTTCCTTTCAGAACTAGTGGAGACAGTCACTTCTACGACACAGCTCATATCATCCTAAAGAGAACTTTGCAAGTACATCAGATGATTTGCATGTTGGCAGTGCAATTTTTTTTTTCTACTGATTATGAAAGAAGCCTGAGGGATTGGAAAATGTCTGGTTTTAGTGAGATGATTTCCATCTGTCTCTAAGAGGTTCAGCATTTCATGTTTCCATGTAAATATGGGTTTCAGAAGCATATTTAATAATATGTCCTGAATAAGTAATTTTGAGTTTCCACTTACTGTACTGTCTAACAGATATGAGGTGTTTGAAGTTACACAGAAAAAAAATAACCAACAACCACCAGTTGTAACACTATACTACTACATCAGTAAAATAGTAATGACAAGTAATGACAGTGCTTTTCCTTTTCTAGTGCTGTGAGCACAACCTTTGATGTTTTCCAGTCAGTTAGAGAACCTTTTCCTTGCTCCTTCCTTTGAAACAGTAAAACATCTCTGATATCAAGCAGCAATGTAGGAAAGTTTGCATTAGGTGCTGTTGACTGCAGGCACAACAGAATATACTCACTTCAAATAGAAAATATTTTTTGAGTTCTGATGGAGAACTAAGCTTTTTTAAACCTTACTGATCAGTGGTGCTTGCTATCAGCTTTTTTTTTTAAATAGAAATACTACTTTAAATCCCATTAGCTCACTTGGAAAAGCAGCTATTCATGTTCAGGCGCCAAGTAAGGAGCTGCTAAGAGTGGTTTCACACTGGAAGATGAATATCAGTTTATCGGGGCTCAGGCAACTCTAGGCTTGAGCTCTTGCAGAGTTAAGTCAAGGAATATAAAGCTTTTATCCTTGGGGATTTTTAAAAAAAAGCAAACACAAACAAACAAAACAAATAATCACATCTCTTCTCACAGAAGAGCTGCTCACGTCACCTGGGATTTCAACTGCAACTCATAAGCAGACAGCTTACACTATGATAGATGTTCGTACTTGAATTTTAAGTTCAGTGCAGTAGTCTAAGACACAACGTATGAAATCACATCAAAATATTAAAAAGAAAATTATTCATTTAATGTCACAGGGAGGCTGAGCTTTAAAACAAAACAGTGAGCAGCTCTGTTTCTCATTTAGTGTATTCTCTGGCAATTTACAGTATCAATCAATAACTGCTTTAATGTGATTGAAAAGTTTATCTGCCCCCATAGTTGGATATTATGGGCTTTCTAAAAAGGTTGAAGTCCTCAGTTAGATAGGACATCCGTTTATCAATAGTCATGAAGATATATTTGCAAATTTTGCTTCAGTTAGAACAGGTTGAAGAGCACAGCCCTATCTTGCGTACAGGACAAGGACGTGGCACTGTGCAGAGGACATCACTTCACATCAAGCAGCTTTCACAAGCAAACCACCTATTGTTTTAATTATCATGAAGAATAATGCAGAAGGAAAACAGCAGACATCTAAAAACATGATTTACAAAAATGTCATTGTTAGTGATTCACCTCAAAACTTTCCAGCCATAGAATCCAATGTTGAATTTTCTAGACTGTTAAAAGCTTCACTTTTAACACAACTTATCACAGAATCATAGAATCATAGAATTGCTCAGGTTGGAAAAGACCCTCCACTAAATCATGCCCCTGAGCACCACATCCAAACACTTTTTAAACACATTCAGGGATAGTGACTCAACCACCTCCCTGGGGAGCCTATTCCAGTGCTTAACAACCCTTTCTGTAAAGTTTTCCCTGATATCCAACCTAAACTTACCCTGGCACAATTCCCGTTCCTTCAGTCTCTCCTCGTAGGGCATATTCTCCAAGCCCTTCACAAGCCTTGTTGCCCTTCTTTGGACCTGCTCCAGCACCTGAATGTCCTTTCTGTATTGAGGTGCCCAAAACTGAACACAGTACTCGAGGTGAGCCCCACCAGTTCCAGGTACAGGGGCAGGATTACTTCACTTAGTGTATTTAATACTTTATCCTGATATGGCATAAAGTAAAAATTCTGAAAATGATCTCCGGGAGTCATCCATACCCATATTGTGCCTGTCCTATGTCTTTGGGAAGTCTACAATAGTGCAAATATCTTGGGAAAAGATTAAATTTTCCTCAAAACTTTCATCTGTCCAGAAACATGAAATGTTTAATAGGGCATTGGAGGCAGTATGTGTGAGATGGTCAAAGCTGCACAACAAACTTACTATTAGGTTGGGATATCATTTTGTATATATATGGTCTCTGTGGGAGTGTTTTACTAAAGAATGTATTTTTCCTAAATTAAATTTTAATGCTGAATCATGACATAATATATTTAACAATTAGTTTTTCAGCCTGCTTGCAAAGTTTACTCAAAGTTCACTCGGGAACATGTGTCCTGTCCCTGTGTCCCTTTCCATATTCGCTTGAACGTATAGCCATGAACCTGTCAAATTGTGTCTAAGTTGTGGGTAACAAGGACAAATTCAGAAAATCCATCCATTTTCCCAACTCTGTGACGTGCAGTTTCCACCGCAGTGACCTACTTGACGGAGCTGCAAACATGCACAAGCATCAGGGGAAAATCATTTATGACAGGAACAGTCCATGTTTTCCCTCCCCTAGTTCCATCCCTTATGCTCCCCTAAATGAAATCCCAACAGCTCTTGTGCTGCTGCAGCAAGCCTCACGATATTTACTGTTCTCCTTAAAATCCACATTACATGCTTATTGATCAGCATCTGCACTGCCCATTAGTTTCTAAACCATCTGCCTTCAGAAAATGGTTTGAAAGCAGAGGTGTAGAAATCAGCAAGCAAATAAACAAAACACCTACGCTTTGTCCATATTTTTTCCATTGTGCCCATGGCAACTCCCTGGTACTGGTTCTTGAGTCATGATTTTTAAGTGCCCAGGGCAAGCAATGAATTACCCAGTAAAGACTGATTCCACAGCAGCTCAATTCCACAGTAAGCAATGTCAATTGCACTGTGGATTTTGCAAGGAAGAGGATCAGATTTGCTTTGCAGATCACCCCCAGGGAAACATTTATGTGATTTAAAAAGAGATAAGGCACTTCAAATAAAATGAGTGATCTGTGGCCACATATTTGCATTTCAAACAAACCTCCTACTTTCACTGGCTCAAATTTCCCCCAGGCTACAGACCTGTCAGGTAAAGCCTTCACTCTCAATTTAATTTTAGACAGGAAGAAGGTGGCTTGCATAGCACCACAAAACAAAATGTGAAAGAACAAAATAACCACTTAAAATCCAGTCCTTCTCAGATGAGATTTAAAAGGTGAATTACATTATTTTTTTTTTTTTTTACAGTTTGCAGTTGTTTTTTGTGTGCTTTATACATCATCAAATAATTGCCAAGTCATGAGGCTTAGTTGCCCACTCTTTGGTACAGGAGAGCACAATGCTACTGAAGCTGATAGACTTACTATAATATCATGTGAAATTCTGGTTCTGTAAAGAAGTTTGTCTTAGTAGGACAGACTTTTATCTCTTGAGGGGAAAAAAAAAAAAAAAAAGGAAAAAAAAGACTAAATAATAATTTTAAAGGGTTTATTCCTACGAAGCTTGATCATACAATCATAGAATGGCCTGGGTTGAAAAGGACCACAATGATCATTTAGCTTCAACCCCCCTGCTATGTGCAGGGTCGCCAACCACTAGACCAGGCTGCCCAGAGCCACATCCAGCCTGGCCTTGAATGCCTCCAGGGATGGGGCATCCACAACCTCCTTGGGCAACCTGTTCCAGTGTGTCACCACCGTCTGTGTGAAAAACGTCCCCCTAATATCTAACCTAAACCTCCCCTGTCTCAGTTTAAAACCATTCCCCCTTGTCCTATCACTATCCATCCTCGTAAATAGCCATTCCCCCTCCTGTTTATACACTCCCTTCAAATATTGGAAGGCCACAGTGAGGTCTCCACGGAGCCTTCTCTTCTCCGAAATGTTGAACTTCAGTTCTTCTTTCCTACAACATGACTCTCTTTATGGATCCTGAGCATTAGGGCCGCTCCTGAGCTGTGACAGGCCAAAACAAGGCAGAAGGCACAGCGGAGGGTATGATAATTTTCAGTTAACAGAAAGCATACAACTTTTAGAAGCATAGCTAATGGAATTCAAATAAGTGTTAACAATACAAATAAATGGTCTCCTTCTCAGTCACATATAATGTGCTCACACATGTTCCTTTTATACTGCAGCCTTTTATATTGTAGCCATTATTTTGTATTATTCATAGTTGTTGCAATTACGTTTATAGATCTAATCCACTTTGCCACTCACAACATATCCATAGTGACCAAGACAAAGGCTGTGATCTGAACTGGACCACATTGGTGTCAGAAACTCATCTTGCTGACAAATATTTATTTCCTTATCTTCTGTGATTACACTGTGAGGTCTTACACCACCAGCTTACGATACAGAATATACTTAATTTTCCTCCCCTCAGGTACCTGAATCACTTTGCTAAGTTTTACAGAAGACAAGGAAAAGAATGAATAAGATGTTGCTTTTGTTTATTTCCCATTACCATTAATATCGGAAAGTCTCAGAAAAGGGGGAAAAAAGATTCAAAGCATATACCTCTTTCAGATCATTTTCCAAATACTGTGAAAAAAAATTAACCATTCCCATTAGCGGTCCCTAAGATGTTCAGATATTCAGTGCTCAGTCTGTAGTGCTTGGCACACACATGAGATGCAAAAGAATCATACACTTAGGAATTTTGTTTTCAGGCACTGTGAAGAACTGAAATGCTACCAGCCTGCTGCACACCTACATTAGCTCTTCTTTAGCACATATTAGAGTCCGTAATTTCAAGAAAATGTATGAACAATGGCATGTACTTACAGATGTAAGCTGTCCATAGAGATGCGTGAATGTTAAGCCACCTGCTAGTATTATTTGCTTTTACTCATGTTATTTTCCAGAGAACATTTTTTAATTACAATTCTGCAGGAACTTCTTCAGCATGCCCTTTATGCTCTATTAGTTGTGAGTGTTGCAAGGCTTTGCAAAAGGAATTGCAAAAGAACGTCTTCAACACTGTTAGGAAAAGTTTCCATGTGCACAGTTCAGTAATAGCCATCAGTCAGGCAGTCTCAGCCACCCCAGCCACTCTGCTAACAAATGAAGAACCAGTAAGTGGAGCTGAAGTTACCCTTAGCACTCTGGGTTTTGTGCTTTTGTTTGTTCGCTGCTTTTTTGTCATTCTAATCCATTTTTAAAACTGCACCAGGCCCTCTCACGTGAACATGGGTGTCACTGCAGCAGGGAAACCTGCCATTCATCTGATTTATACAGTAGATCTTAAGAAACAATCCACAAACAAGTCCCCCCAGGGAAGCCAACCCTTTCGCTATTTTAAATTTGCAATAACTGGGATGGGAACACGCTGGTATCCTGGCCGAAGCCAACAAGCTCAAAAAGACACCTTCAACGTATGTTTTTTTTTTTCTAATCCCCTAAGCACATACCTTTCTTTCTCCTCACTTCAAGTGTTATCTTCCCATCCCTCTCCTTAATAACAAAACATGAGGGTAAATTAGAGGATGGAGAGAACCCAGCCCTAAACTTTCCCTCTCTGAGAAAACTAGCGACTGAACCATTCAGCTCTGTGTTTTTCCTGCAGTTACAAAGACAGAGCACCAAAGGCTTGGGAGTATATCCAGAACCCCTGTGCCTCCCACGCAAATATATTTCTACAAAGTTACTTTGAGGAAGCTATTTGCTAAAGCTCCAGACAGCTATGGGACCAGGAGTCTTCTTCAGTGCTCACAAAAATGGAAAAGAAACATGTTATTTTAGATATACACAGATCAAAACAAACCACTACCCTCCAAAACAAAGCCAAGGTGTTGCTGATAATGGGATTTATTTTTGGATACCTGAAGTCTGTGCTTTTATGTTATACAACTTTGGGCAAAGCAGGATCTTCCCATGGGAAACTGCCAGGTTGAGATAACTGTTATTAGTGAAGCACAAGTTTGTGGAAGGGAAGGGCACCAGACGAGAGCACACTGTCGGAAACAGCAAGTTTACAATTCAGGTAGAAAACAGGGGTTTGGATCCGCATTCTGACTTTACATCAAGGGTTGATGAAGTGCTGCTTAGGCCAAAGCACCAGTATGAGACACGCCCTAGCATCAGTGGGAGAAAACCCTTGGGTGTACTCAGCCCTGCCCCAGTGGCCTGGAAGCCATTGAAACAATGGTGTAGAGCAAGACAGATTGGGTCCTGCAGTCTGGGTGAGAGTCATGTCTAGACGGACAGCCACAGGACAGTTCATGTCTTAGCTGATCTATTTTGATATAGGAATAAATGCACCAAGCGTTGCTTTTTGGTGGTGCAATCATAAAAATGGTCGACCACCTTGGAAGGACAATGGCTGTCGTCTGACTGTTCTTTTTTCTGTTTCATCTTTTTTATAATTTAAATAATATAATAATTTTAACTTAAGAATGTAAATCTAACAGCAAAAGCTTGTTGTGGGAAATATTTTATCTGGACAGAAAAAGGATGCAAAGATACTATTTATCTACGGCTTTGATGTACACTTTGAGTATTCCTGACATCTAGTCCCATGACTTAATTTGTTATTGAATCTGCATTATGTAATTTTCAAATAAAGATTTTGCTTTGGGGAAGAACGGAAAGCATCTAATGATAAAAACTGTCATTATCTGGGACAAAAAGGAATTCATGTTGTAGATCAATAGATAATTACAAATGACACATGGAGGACTTTCATGAGGCTTTGTCTGTGATAGAAGCAGTGCTGAAGGGACTGTTTACTGTTGGCACAGATTTTCTTGAAAAAGAGGAAAGTACAATCTGTGTTCACACGCTGTTCCAATTCCTTATTCCACAAGGAATTCCTCTTTGTAGATGCCATTTTTAGCTCTTAAATAAGTTATTTAAAGAATTGGATATGTTAAGTAATATTTGTCAGCTCTGCTATTTTATAAAGCCTTCAGTTAAAACATTTTACACCATGAATTTCGCTTCTGTTTTACTGTAACAAGGAAACCGAAGCATTGCTCTTTTTAACCATACAGCAGCTAACTCACCGAGTTGCTTCATTCACCTCTGTTGAAAAGAATAGTATAAGAGAATTATCATTGAACTCTTACCAAAGCAGGAATTGACAAAGCCATACCACCTACAACCATGCTCCCCTCCAATCCATTTGCCATGGATGTTAGATGCAAAACTCAGGGTAGTGCCTGAGATGCACACTAACATGTCACTGATACTGATGTTCAGGAGGAGCATGTTGACAGGGTTACGGAGGGTTTTAAACTTGCAGAAGAGGATGAGGACAATCAAGTTATTCAGGAAACCAAAAAACAAGATAAATCCAAGAAAAACAGCCACTACTGTGTGCCCATTTCGTGAGAGTCCAGCTCTTGGTTCAACAGGATCTGTAGGTGCACCGAAGCTCAGGTTATATGTCCAAGTGTGGTTCATTTCGGACTTTGCCACAGGTAGGTGAGGGCAGAGACACCAGGTGCCCTATGCTGAAGTCCTCTGGCAGTCTCACAGAAGCATCCCCCCATTACAGGTCAAATCATTTCAGGATTCTTGCAATCTTCACTCAGCTGAGGAATATTTTCCTGCATTACCTTTCAGCATGGGGCTCCAGGGCATGAAAACCAAGCAATGACTTCAAATTCATCTTTATTTTTTTAAAAATCGGATCATCTTAAATGATCTTTTTTGACACTCAGACTGGAAGGTGTCTTAAGGGGGTGCTTCAGCATGGCTTCCTTCAGAGAAAATGGGAAACCCCCCTACCAATGGCTGCTGCTGTTGTTTCTTCTAATAACATGCATCTCTGAAAAAAAAGAAAGAGAAAACAAATCATAGAATCATAGAATCATAGAATCATAGAATCATAGAATCATAGAATCATAGAATGGCTTGGGTTGGAAGGGACCTCAAGGATCATCAAGCTCCAACCCCCCTGCCACAGGCAGGGCCGCCAACCTCCATATCTAATAAAAATGGTAAAAACAAAACAACCCTTTCCATATTAAGACCAAAATTGGTATATGATTTAATTACAGCAACTCCCTCTTTGAACCTCAACAAAAATTTCCCCGTCTTTTCAGTTTTCACTCTGATTTTCAACAGAAATATCAATTTGTGGAAGTTCCCTTGGCTATTCTAAACAGTTCTTCCCCAGTTCTAAGTTTAGCATGGAAAAGGCTGTTCAAACCTTTCTAGTAAAGTTCCTCAGAGGAGAAAAATGCTTGCAATACCTATCTTTCACCATAGCTTTCCAGAGGAGAAATCTGTACCATCTTCTATGCCAAGTTAATCCACCGAGTGAGGTTTTAGTCTTGGCTAGAATTTAATTACAACCAAATTTTTCAGAAGGAGAAAGTATTTCTCTGCCCAGAAAGAATAATTTCAAGTGCAGTCGCTGCAGCTCTCAGGTGCTTATAAAGGTTGGCAAAGCTGCGATATCAATTGCACTTCTCCCACATCTACCACTGTACAGGTGTTCTCCTTCATTATTTATAAAGCAGACAAACACCCAGAGCTTCACATCTCTCTCCCACCACAGACATGAATTTGTATAGCCACACACAGTGAATACAATGTGTGTGTGTTTTGTGAAGCAACAGCAGCATGCTTAATGTGGATGTGTAACTGGTTAGCCAGCTTCCCGCATGGTTGCAGGCAAATTCTGCACCAATGCTGCTATAAAAATGGAGATTGGTATACATGTAAGAATTCCCACTGCTTGGAACAAAATGCATAATACATAGCAGAAAACACAAAAACTTTTCTTTTAGGAGACATAATTAGACGCATTTCAAAATGTGGCATCTTCTACATTACTCCTAACCATTGCTTTTTGCAAACTGTCTTGTGAAAATAAGTAAATAAATGATGTGTTAACCAATTGGAAAGATGAGAGCTCTTTAGTGTTTACTGAAGATACAACTATTTGTTTTGCTTCTTCAAACACAGCTTTTTGACATGTTGAATGTCTGTGGCGAGTATTTGTTATTACTATTTCCCTAATTTCACAAAGTCACTGTGGTAAAGATATTGTTGCAGTGATTTGGAAGATAATATAGACTGTCTGGCTTAACTCTGTCTTGTGATGGGTATATGATGAAAATATTACATACATGTTGCAAACCTTCAGCGTGGCCACTCAGAACTCGAAAAGCTGATGCTTTCTACCTTCCCTCCCCCCCCTCCATTTAGGAAAGACACAGTAGTTTAGGTTGTTAAGTGTCTCAAGTGGCATTTCTAAGAGGAAGAACACAAAATTCTCTCTCTACTATCATTTGTAGATTTCTTTTTTAATAATCCTCCTTATGCCCTAGCTATTACTAAACTATTTTTTTTCCATTATTTCTAAGACAATTTTGTATAATCTGTTTGCATGTGGCTGTTTATTGAGGAATTCAAGTAAGGTCAGGCATATCTGCTCCTCTCAAAACCGTAATGCTGAATCTGGCTTCAAAATTTGGAGAGACTTAAGTCTGATTTACACAGATTAATTTGCACAGATGCATTTTTTTCCCCCCAAAACTGAACTGGTTATGCCTAGATAATCTGTAGCAAAGATTACAGCGTGCCATCGTAAATGTTTCTATGTGGGAATTACATTCACCAGAATAATCACAGGCCAAGGGTTTGAATTATTGCAGGATAATATTATCATTAAAGCACCACAGTTAGACAAAAGGCGACAATCCCCTTAAAAAGTATGAGTAACTTTATATACATGTATCTCTATTAACATCAAAATATAAATAATAATATATAGGTCTTTCATACACATTTACTAAATATGCTCATATATGTTAGATGTTATACTGAGGGACATGGTTTAGTGGGGGAAATATTTGTGGTAGGTGGATGGTTGGACTGGATGATCTTGGAGGTCTTTTCCAGCCTTGGTGATTCTATGATTCTATGCACATTCTTAAAGACATATTAAACATTCATATTTACAGAGTTTGTAAAAAGGACATTTATTCTCTGGGTAGCATTCAGCTGACTGCAATTCAGTTCTACACTAAGAGTGCAAAGCCCAGATTTTTCCCCTTTATCATGGAGCGTTGTGATTATCAGTGAGTGTAGTGGTAGGACAAGGGCTGATAGCTTTAAACCAATAGTGGGTAGATTTAGATTAGATATTTGGAAGAAATAAATTACTTACTCAAAGGGCAGTGAGGCGCTGGCACAGCTGCCCAGAGAAGCTGTGGTGCCCCATTCCTGGAGGCGCTCAAGGCCAGGTTGGATGGGGCCCTGGGGAGCCTGAGCTGGTGGGGGGAAGCCCTGCCATGGGCAGGAATTAGAATCATCGAATCGTAGACTCATTTGAGTTTCAAGAGACCCTTAAAGGTCATTTAGTCCAACTCCCTTGCAATGAACAGAGACACCTACATCTAGGTCACGGTGCTCAAACTAGATGATTTTGAGGTCCCTTCCTACCCAAGCCATTCTATGATTCTTTCTCCTCTAACCACAGGACAGGAGCTTGCAAGGGGCAGCCTGCAATGCATATGGCTTCGGTGCAATGGGTTTTGTCCTGCATGGGCACCTTGGTGCTCAGAGAAGAGGAGCAGCACCTAGTATATCAGTGTCACATATCTTTTTATAAAGGTAAGACACATCATGTGAGCTGAGACAAGGTCAAACCACGTGGCCATTTGAAACTGAAAGATGACTAAAAGGATACACTATGGTATGGTCTGAAAAGTCTTGGGAGAACTGAAGAGACAGGAGCCTACAGAAAGAAACACCTGAAGATCTGGGCTGTGTGCAAGTCTCTTTTCAGTAAAAGAACTTAGTAAGAAGTGCTAAGGTTTTCACACCTTTGAATAAAGAATAAGCCAAATTCAGATTTCAGTAGACACCAAACTCCCATGCACATCCCTTCAAAGAACTGGTCTAATTCTTACCTAATATTAGCATCTAGTTGACTAACACGCATTCCTGGAAAACACCTGAAGATCGGCTTGCATGCTTGAAGTTTCACTTGTTTTTCTTCTCCTCCAGACACACTGCTTGTTTTATGGGGGTTGCTTTTTACCACACAATCTTACAAGTGACCTGCTGCACTGCCAGTCTCCGAGCTCCAGCACGACACCCCAAACAGACCCAGTTTCTAGCAACCTGAGAGAAATCCAGTGCTAAACCCCATCTAATCCTCCTAATTCTACTTAAATAATACATCAAAGTTGTACTACAGTTGTATTTGAAACAAATAGATGAGCATCCAGATTATCTCCTTGAAATAGTTCATGTAGGACTGCAAACATACCCAAAGTGATACAAAATATACAGCCCGGTGAAACATGACCAAAATTCGTTTAATATCACCAGTTATTAAAAGCTTTGTTTGATAACCAATTCTGACATTAGTAGTCTAAAGATACAGTAAAACAGACACCCATCACTGCTTGCACTGCTCTCTGAAGCTGTTAGAAAAAAAAAAAAAAAAGTGTTTCAAAAGATGTTATCTCAGATGTTATATTCTGAAAATACAGGCACTGGTACTGAGTGTCCAGCTTATGTTTGCACTTGCCAACACACATTAGTGTGAGTGATAACCTACACCAGTGAAGCTGCTTTTCCACCTCCTCTTTGACCAAAAATAAGCATTAACTGAACAATGCATAGGACATATGAGCTTCAGGGGTTTCAGACTTCTTTTAAATGAACTCATTCTTTACTTCTATTGGCAGATTCTTGATCATCATCCCTTGCAAAGTTGTGCAGCATGTAAAAAATGTTGCTTAATTCACTTTTGATGTTTAACAGCACATAAATTGGGTAAGATTAATAAAATCAAACTTCAAAATAATTCTGTTAAGAAATTACATTACTCTCTTACACTATATTTACGTTATTCTCCTGTGATATAGCTAAAAAAATCACTTATGTATAGATATGCACACAGACTTAATCAGCCTGTTGTTAATATTAAAATCAATTTTATAAGAGGTTTTCCTTCATTTATGAACTTAGCTTTCTACTCAACAGTTATAATTTAAAAAATATTCATAGCTATCTCAAAGACAATCCCAGCTGAAATGTTATGAAATGGGTATACACTGCCAGACCCAGTGTCTAAATTATGGGTATGCGGTGCTTAGTTTAACTGGGTGTGGGGGTGGAGGAACAGGACTAAGTTTAAGTTTGTATACACTACACCTTGACTTCCAACGTGGAAGTGCATTGTTTTTAATGAGAAGCATACACAATCAAATCACTTCAAATAGTTGTGGGTTTTTTTCATATTTGAAAGAAGAGGTGGTATGGAACCTCACAGCACTGAAGACAACACTCCCATCTCTGATTGGGTTGGGTTAGATCAAGCTCTGAGCACCCTACAATAGCTGCAGGTGTCCCTGTTCATTGCAGGGCAGTTGGATGAGAAGATCTTTAAAGGTCTCCAACTCAAACGATTCTATGATCTCTTCTGAACTGCTCTTTCCATGCCATAAATCACAATGCAGGACTTGAGAAGTGATAAAGAAAGCGAGGAGGCTCCGTGCACTGGGAGTTTAGGTATCTCTCAGCTCCCAGAACCCCCTGTCTGTGTGAAGACCTCCTGCACGCAGGCTCACGGACATACTCATAGCAATTTGCAGTTTTGAAAAAGGACAAACATGAGAACAAAACCAACACAACACAGAATACACACTATGAGGTTCACCACCTTTGAGTTACAGTGTTGGCTCGAGTGAAAATTCTGACTGGGAAAACAGCATAGAAGAAAAGTAGAAGCTACTTCTGGCTGGTATTTTAAAAATTAAAGCAACCCCTCTGATGCACGTTTTCCCACAGAAATTCCTGTTCTAAAAGCAAAGTACAAACTTTTGACACTTCTTTGTGGGAACGACACAGAAAAGCAGAGAACCTACCTGCATCCAGCACGCAGAGCAACCACATCACATCAGCCCCCACCTGTGTCCAGCGCAGGCGGCGAGCACAGGGCGATGCTCCGCGCTCGGGAAGCGGCGGCTGGCGGGGCTGCTGGCGGCACAGCGCTCGCTTTCCACGGGGTGGAAGCGGCGGGCTCGCCCCGCCTGCTGTCTCCTCCTCGTCCTCCTCCTCCTCTTCCTTTCCCAGGCAGGGGACAAAGACACACAACTTTGGGATGGCGGGGCAGATAGCGGGTCAGGGGCGATTGGCAAAGAAGGGCAGCCAACACTGTGGGAGCCGCCTCCCTGCTGCCTCCTCTCTGTTATAGGGGTCTCCCCTCTTGTGCTCCTCCTGTTTTCCACGTTGTGTTCTTTGCATTGCAGATCGAACGGGCGCTGAGTTACTGCGTGCTGAAACCCATTTTCAGAAATAGAAATAGCACATGGCTTGACAGCTCTGCAGTACCGTGCTTTCTGTTACTACTGCTGTCTACAACTGCTCTTTTGTGCTTCTGCTCTGCTTTTTATATAGAAAGGAAAAAAAAAAAAAAGAAGCCCACAGGGAACGAATCACTGAATAAAGACACTGGAAGAAAAATGTTCTGGAGTATGGTTTGAACATCTCGTAGCTCTGGTTCTTGCGGGGCTTCTAAAGAATGTTAAATTCACAGGCCACAGGTAAAGCCTGGAAAGTAATTGTGCTGGCCATAATATTCCACTTCAGCTGATGTAACCTTCTGTTTAGTCACGCTTGTCAGCTTTTTCACCTCCTCAGGCTTAAAGATGGACAAAGTGGTGTGCCTGTTGTTGAAGAGCCAAGTAAAAATGATGCTGTGGAAGCTTAATGGAGAACCCCTGGGTGTCGCTTATTGTGTTAATAACAATATTTTGCTCAAAAGTTCAGCATAAATTAAGCTACTTTGTGAAATAAACCAAGAATTGTTGAATGAAATAAATCAGGAATGTACCTGCTGCCATTTATTAGTTACCCACTTGGAAGTTTTTAAAAAGTAAGTTGTATCAGGAAAAAACAATGCTGTCAGTACAAAGAAATCATTGGGCAGTTACATCCTTGATTCATTTTTGTGAATCTCCCTTTGCTTCAGTGATTTTGATCCCAGGCAGTTTGCTGACATTGCTAATTGCCTTTTTCTGGGTAGCATCTGTTTGGAGTTGGTTCTGGTGATGCTTCAGGAATTAAACTGAGATTTTTTATTTGAACTCCTTATAGGGAATGCCATAACATCCCATGGATTTCCTAGCTACCTCCTGCTTCCAAGCAAGTGTGAGTTTTGCTATGTCTCTAATATCATTCAGAAGAAGGGATGGTAAATGAATCAAGTAGAAGCAATACTAGGAACACCAGTGATGTTCCCCCTATGTGACAGTCAAATAGGTGCATCTGTACCTATTTCACCACCCCGGTGCCCTTTCTGTAGCAGCTGGAGATGCACAGCAAGGTGGAGCCTGGATGTGCACCAGTGTGTAAGGGCCAAGGAAGGGATGAGGAACCATGTTTGTGTGGTGCCCTGTGGAGGCAGGAGTTGGACTCGAAGATCCTTATGGGTCTCTTCCATCTTCCATACCTTGGGATACTTTCTGATTACATGATCTGTGGAGCTCAGTGTGTCTATGGAATAGTCACATCCTACTTTCAGCAGCCACCCTTCAATCTGCAAGAATGTAAGAGAAGTTCACATTATTCTTATGTTCCTATGGGAGCTGTTTTTACTGTCCTCAGTTATAATCACTGTAACTTTTAAAGTTCTCTCTGAGAAAGACATGGTAAGTCCAGATCATTCTGCTTTGCATTTTGTTCTCGAGTTTATCCTTCTTCAGGATCAGCTGAGCCCTAGGGGCAACATCTTTTCTGTTGTTCTCTAAAGAAAAAAATGTTTCCTGACTCTTTCCCTGGTTTCACTAAAAAGATTTCAGATTTGCTCCAGTCATCATAATTTCATTGGGTCAACTTGTAACGATGGAGTGGTAGCATTGATGTGTTTATATACTCTGTATAATCTGAGACAGTGACACTGAACAGTGGTGGCACATTGCTCTACTGTAGAAGCACAGTTTCAACAAGAAGCTGTTTTGATATTATTAGGTGCATTTTGTTTTGCACGGCGATGATAAAACAAGGAGAAACCATAAAGAAAAGAAAGGAAAACCCTCCACTTCTCCCCATCCACAGCTGCAATCATTTGTGTTTCTTAAAAACCTTACTGTAAAGGAATTTACCAGTGAATACTGGAAGTGAAACCAAAGATCTTGTAATCCATGGGTTGAAACCCCCAGCTAGTTGTTTACTTATAAAAAATGGCAGCAAATGACAAATGCATTGGCTTCAATTCCACATTTAGATGTTCTGGATGGTACAGATTTCACAGTTTGTGAGTTTGGAGAGAGAACAGCTGATGTGAGTCCAAAACTGAAATTGCTCATCATCTCTGTGTTTCGCTCAAAGCATATGATGATGATGAGACTCCAAAAGCAGCTACTAAAATTTAGGGTTAGAAACAAAAATGTAATCATTTCAGTTTTGGAATGAGAGAAGACTTACGATAAAACCACCATCAGAAGAAATAAAAATTCATTCTGGTATGTGTGGAGAAAGATTGGTTTATGTCTTGTAAACCAATACAAGCAACCTTTCTGTTCATTTATCTGAACACAGGTATTTCATGTGCTTTGAGACATCACTGTTCAACACAGTGATTTTTTGCCAGACTAGAGGAGTGTGAGTCTCCAAAAGGTGCTCTCTTGGCATTTCAAATTATACTAGATACCTGTGGGCAGTCAGTTTAAGCTCTTTGGGTCTCCAACAGAACTGATAATTGCGAAAAACATGATGCAAGTAAGACAACATTGCACAAAGTGATCTAATAAAATATATTATCTGTTTGAAATAAGAGTTTGTGTGCATAAGGCTTGTCTAGTTTACCAAGTATATTATCTAGCCTAATGAAAATGCTACTCCTGTCTACAAATCTTATCTTACATGTCTTGTGACTATCGTAGCAGCAGCAGTATGAGTATTCAGTGATCCAGTTCTTTTAGTTAGTTGGGGTTTTGCTTAGGTGTTTGTGAGGCTCTGACATGCCCATATGATGAATTTCTAAATCACAATCAGCTGATGTGATTCAGCTACAGATTGTGAAGATACTTGTGAGACAGAGAAGCATTTCCCAGAGTCTGGATCCAGACTGTAGATCTCAGCTGCTCCCTGACTCCATAGTGACTGGTGTTCATACACTAACTGTGGTAATGTACCCTTTTCTTTTTCTACTCAGTCCCAGTGATGAGAATTCTCCAACTTCAGGGGCATCTCATTGCACATCTGAGATGCAGGCTTAGACAGAGGAGATTTTTTCTCTTTCCAGTAGCTTTCTTTCTGAAGGTTATAGTAAATACAAACTACTCATTCTGTAGCATGACACTTTAATAAATACTTGCTTCAAGGAAAAGCACGGCCAGTTCTGGGTATGCGGCCTAAGCTTCATCCTCCAAACCACTCATGTCATCATTCTCTTGTTTCCTTGGGGAGCCAAGGGATAACCAGTGGATCCTGTGGAGACACAGAAAAAAGGTCAAATGACTGTAGAGGACAGGTACCTTTACATATTTGCATTTGGCTGGCAGAGCCTCTCCCCAGCAGAAGTCTCTTGGGGATGTTCTCCATCCTGTTGCACTGACAGCACATTCCCTATGAAAATGGATTACAGGCATTTCTTTCTCCTTCCACACTCTGTTGGATCCATTATTTCCAATCAGATGGGACAAGACCAGGATTTTCCATTGTTATTTTGAAGTGTTTTTTGAAGGCTTGAAAGTCACATCAAGCTTCCTCAGACAAGGAGGACTTTTAAAATGAAGGCTTGATTTAGGTAAGCCCTCAGCTTGCATTGCCCTTCTGGAGGTAGGTGTGTGCCTGCAAGCAACAGAGAGAGATGAAATATTTGTGATGCTCACTGTTCCAAATTTAGCTCCTACAAACACATCTGTTCACTGTGTACCCAGCAATCAATTCTGTCCCTAAACGACCTCCCTAACAGCCTCTGTCTGCTACAGCTGTTTCTTCAGTCACCCATCATACAATCCATCAGTTCTCACTTGCAACTTGAATTTATCTGATTTAAGTCTCTCTTTCACCTCCAGGGTTTTTGCATCCACCTTACCAAAGTCTTAGGGATGCAGGAGGCTAAGACACAGACCCAGAGATCTTCACTTTTCCTTGCACCATTTTCCAATCTGTTATATCCTGGAGAAACTTTTTTCTTCTGGGCAATGGGAAGGGAACGAAACTGATGAGTTTCCTGATGTCCAATCAGAGACTTTTTCTTGAGCTGAGGTAGGTCAAGAGCTATTTTTTCTCTTTCTTTGCCCTGGCTGGCTATTCTGCCCTCACCAGGGACTATGACAACTGGATACTACTCAGAGCTTCTTTGTAATTTAGTAGATGGCTGGAGATATAGATATATATATATATGTACACATATATAGATATATACAAATAAGTATGAATGGAAAATACTGGGTCCAAATACTGGGTCCAAATGGGAAAATACTGTCAGTCCAAACTAGCAGTACATTCAAATATCAGACTTATCACAGGACAGCGGTTTGAACTGAACTGTTTGATATCTCTGATTGTGTTCTCCATGAAGGGCTGCATTTAACTTTTCTTAACAACCATTTAACGGTTCATTTGAATCAAAGATGACTTTTAAAAGAGTTACGTTTCATACTAGATGGGAGACATGCTTTTTTTTTCAACCAAAAACCTATTTTCAGCAGTAGGAAGGATGCAGCTGTGGAGCCCACCAAGATCAGAAAAGAAAAATGGATTAGGGTGAAGAAAAGGACTGGGTGGATGAAAATGTATGTTTTAAAGATTGGCATGAGTCAAAATCTGTTTTGTAGCATGGAGATCATCTGGTAGCTAGAAGGTCTAATACAGCAGTGGAGCTTATCAAACTTTTTTTCTTACTTGAATCTCTAGTTTCCGGATTCATTTGGATCTGCGAACATAAAAACTTCAATTTATAAACACTTGCACTTATTTAAAGTTACTTCATATATGACCCCAGTTAAAATTGACCCATGAAAACTACAAAAGAACCTCAAAGCTACTCATTTTACAGTTCTTGTTTTTCTAAAAAGGCGATTTAAAAAAAGTCAAATAATGTAAGCAAATCTGGAAGACTCAGAAGTTAAATCAAGTTGAAGTCTTTATAGGCTTTAAAATTGAATGATATGTAACGTTCCCGACACTGGATTTACCCGTCTGATATATGCATACATAAAAAAGGTACATTTTGTGTCATTCAAGGAATCTCTTTAATGTTCAAATAATATGACTAAGGACTCAAAACTACTACCTGGTAACTTTTTGTCTCCATTTGTCTACATTTAAGTCAGGAGTAGAATCTATATTACTAAACTTCTGTCCCATTCTTGCCTCCTTCTTAGCAATTGGCCTTGAAGGGGAACTTTTTCCATCAACATATTCTGTTTTCTGGAGGATGAAAATTATTTCCATTCATTTTAAAGCAAAGCACAGTCTGTCAAAGCATAGCAAAAGATTTCTCCTGCAACACAAACTGAACATCTTAAGAGCAGGCATTTCAAGAGAATTTTAAAAAGATACTTCCAGCTCCATGGCTGTTTTTATTCTGATTTCTCCCAGTGTACCTAATTAGGACTCCAGAGCATTATAATTAAAAAAGGGAGACCTCCTTTCTCCCTTGCTCACAAATCCCTTGGCAAAATGCTTCTCTATTAGAAAATGTTGTATCCTAGTTGGAGACAGATTCCATTTTTGTCAAAAAAATATAGCTGTGAGATGGATGATGCTTCTCTCATATGTCTCTCTGCTGTTTTAACTCTGCTGTTTTTCTCTTGGTGCTCTCCCAGACTTTATAGTTTTTCAGCTAAAACATCACATCTTCCAAGTCTGTCATGATGGGACTAAAATATGACTTTTGATTTTCAGAGTGAACTTTAAATGTCTGTCTCAGAAAAATATATCAGATGATGTCCCACAAAAATGCCAGTTCCATGAAATTTTTCACAACTGGGGAAAAGCAGCATTTTATGATACTTCTAACTTACTGGTCTGTGACCCTCTAGTAAATGGTGGATTTGCAGATGGACTGTGACGACATGCTGAGCAGAAGAACTGATAGTGTTCTGATTTGAATTAAATTAAAGTCAGTGCTTAGCATGCATTTTGTTCTATCTGAAATTTGGAGAGCTCTCATTCTTTAGGCTCCAAATATAGGAACATATAGTCTCCCACAATTTTATTAAATACCTACAAAATCTAACAATAACTTTCACTGACAGTCTCCATGAACAATGCATCCATTCATTAAATGAGCCTTTCACATGAACTGCCCATCAATACTTGCCTGTACAGTTTGTATCCGTCACCCAGGCTTACCCAAGCCATGACTTGAACACAAAAATTTGGAATAACCATGTTTTCCAGTATTACAAAGATTTAACAATGTTGCTAATTTCAGAAGCATGTTTTAACCAATAATCATTTGCAAAATATGTATTTGCTTTCTATTTCCTATGTTAGACCTAATTGTAGAACAAGGTTTTGCAGCAGATGTACGCATGCTGCCAACAAGAGCAGCCATGTCATACAAGAGCCAAGGTTCTTACAAAATTAAGTAGATTTTTTAGCAAGATGACAGCTGTTTTTTCTTGGCATTGGTGATTAAAAATCCCTAAGAGAACGCTTTGAAGGCTTTATGACAATCCTGGCCAAAAATGTAATTGAGTGAGGATTGAAATCCTACAAAAATTGATTTGTGGAATACTTGTCAGTTTCTGTAGTTAGCACTGCCACCTTAGGAAAACAAGAACAGGCACCTCAGTCATGTGGACGTGTGTCCTAACTTTAGCAGCAACCAGCAAATCCATAGTAAATCTGGCTGTCTGATACAGAATCAGCCATGTGAATACCCAGGCAGTAAACACCAAGTGAAGACACAATGAAGGAGGCAAGCAGCCTCCAATTCTGTAGAACAAGACTCACTGATGTATTTAGTTTTATTATGCATAAGTTTGTTCTAAGCCAAGGGACTATAGTGTAACACTCAGAGATGTAGACTATACAAAGAGAAGATATTACTACTATGCAAACCACTTCTGTGATTCTTTCCAATCATGCAACGTCAGTGCAACTGAGCATAAAAATTTGCTTTTTAAGAGCCAGCAAGATAGGCTCTGGTCTAGAAATATTCTCCCAAAACTCTGAGTAGCTCCTCTTTGCTTGATCCTGGAAGCACACACTGGTACCTCTTTCTCCCTGAAATAGGTATTTCCTTGGATGTAGCTGCTCCCATGGGCTGATGGGGCACAGTCTGAGAGTAGTAGACATTCAGTGGTGGAAAAACTGAGCTTTAGCCTTCATGATTAAGATTAATAGCTTGGCAAAAGGCCAGACCAGACAAATACTGAACTGTAGAATAATACCTGTGTCAACAATACATGTATTTGATATGAGTACATTTCTGAGATGGCTGCTGTTTTGAGTTTGTCTTCAAAATACCAGTTCATTGTGCTGCATCTCTGAAAGCTCACAGGAGGCAAATCAGCATCAATTTTCAAATGCCCAATACATACAACCTCAGTTAATGAATACCACAAGCAAGCTAAATTCTACAGTAGTCTCAAATATAATTTTTTGTATGTATGTGGGAATAATCCTCAACCTGATAAGTAATGAGTGTGAGCATTAGCTTTTTTGACAGAGTCCCTGGACAGTGTGAAAGAAGAGCTGAGGAATATTTATGTACTGGGCAGGCATTAATTGCTGTTGGGCATACCACTGGCAATTACGTTTTAACAAGAGAACAGACAATTAATTTTTTTTCTATTCATCAGCCTGTAAAAGGATGGCTAATATTTAAATGCTAATGCTTGGTCTCCAGCTGGATTTATGGATTGCTGTGTTTCAGACACAGGTATTTTTGCTCCAGCATACTGCAGATCTCTGCTAGCAGGAGGTGTCATTCTTGTATAGTAGAAAACGGAAAGGGCCTAGGGCCATTCTTAGTAAATAAAGCAAAAATGTTGAATTCTAAAAGGAAAGAAAAAACACCTGTGCATTTTGGTTATATCCTTGGGGTTTCTGTTGTTAGGTAGATTTTCCTTTGAAAGGCACTATCATATTATTTAAATTAAAGTAGCAGAAGGTGATTTCCTGAGGCAGGAGAGGTGTTAGACCACAAATGGCTCACTACACACACAGGTGCACATGGGTGCCTTCACTCATAAAAGCAGCCCCCAGGAATCTCCTGAGAGAGAGCTCCCTTCAGAGACTCCTCAATTTGCTATTCCTCATGTCTTCAAGAGGTGAAAAAAATCTCTGGTCGGGCAGGTTCATTTCCAAGGGAAGGCCCATACCATTGGTAGTCTTACTGTGCCTGTAAAGAAAACCAGTAAGAACCTTCCACACCTATCTGTCTCTTTTTATATCACTTTGTTTTGTTGTGGTTTGGGGGATTTTTTAATTTGTTTGTTTGTTTGTTTGGGGACAGGATCCCTTTTTGTGTAGAGTTTGTACAGTAGCTATGAGTGACAGTCCATGACTGAGGACAAGGATAACAGGGTTATAGCCAATGACGTAGGAGCAGCTGCTGCAGAGGTAGCAACTACTGCTTGTGTTTGTGAAGGTAATACGTTGGAGGTCTTCTGTACCTGTTTCTGTTGAGTATAACCAAAAGATGGCAGCATTTTACTCAGCATGGATGTGAGCTGTTGAAGCAAAACATGCAACTTCTGTTTGAGGTGTCAGGGTTTCATTATAATCCCTGCCAAATGCAAGCAGTTCCAAAATCTGGTTATAGCGTAAATAAGAATAATTACAATCCTCAGAACTATTTTTTTTCCATAATCTTAATAAACTAAAACTGTTTAACTATTATTTTGGGAGACTGGGAACACAATGGGGTTTCTTTTAGTGTGATCAGATTTATTTTGTACATGCCTTTCTGTTTCCCACCAAATCCCATTTGTAATTAGACCTGAAAATCAGTTTTGTTAACTTTAGACATTTGAAAGTAGGAAATATTGACTGCTGTGTAAGACCTTTCTCTGCATTTAAACCTATAAAGATTTTTTGTTTAATATTTATTACTTGAGGCAGCTTTCCATTCCTGTGAGATGCAGGTCAGAATTATTTCAATCACAACTGAGTGTGGAAAGTGAAACATACAGAGCTATTTACCTTCTTAATATGTGACTTTTGGCATTCAAAACACTGCAGGTAGCTTTAAGAAAAGGCAACTTAACTGGCACTGTTAAAAGCATCAATTTATTTATATCTTAATTTTCAAAAAATAATAAGCATTTTTTTTTTTTCCCAAAGTTAATGAACAAGAATGGATTTTCAAAAATGCTTACAGTTAATTTCCAATCAGATGATACTTTGCAACCTCTTGTAGATTAAAAAAAAAAATGCTAACTGGTGGCTGAAATACACACATTTGATGCAGTGTACCTGTATTTAAGGGCTTTAGTGTGTAGTTGGACTGCCCTATGCAGTAATGGTAACATCACTGATATTTTGTCTTAAAACTTTCCCTAGTCACTCATCTAAGTCAGATGAAGGGACTGAAAATTCTCCTTGAATCTAGTCTCTGTCTTCTGGCTCAAAAAGCCACCTGGGTACCTGTTGACATTTTGAGGCCTATTAGCCTAATGAGAAGGGCTGCAATTTTAATTTGAAAATGCAGTCTGAGTGATGTGCACTGAATACTTTGACTCCCAGTAGATGCCTGCACTCGTTGTCATTGGATCAATGCAGCAGAGCCCACTCCCAGCACATGTGATTGTGTGTGCTTGATAGCAGTAATAACTCCCAGATGAAAACTTGAAGAAGCTCAGGAGCCATATGTTATCCATCACCATTGCTGCCAAGACACCATGGGACCGTGGATAAAAGATTGTATCATACATCTTTTTGGTTGCTGGTTTTTGTGAGCTGAGAAAAAAAATTACAAGATGTTTTGCAGTGGAGAACAAAATTACTCCATGGCAGTTTAAGGATGGCTGGCTGACTGAGTGTGGGTTTGAGGGACTAGCTTAAGTTGGAGATGCTGTCCTAAAAGAAAGAGGTATCATCAAGGCAGATGGGACCAATGATGTGAGCAACCCACTGCCCCATAGGCATATGAAATGAGGCAGACTGGGAGGTTCTCATCCTTCACCACTGATACAGCCAAGCTGAGGTAATCCTCTGCTCTTCACTCCTCGTGGGCCTGACAGCACACCCACCAACTCAGTGGCAGTGAGGAATAACATCACTGTGTGAGGAATTTTGTCCATATGAGCTGAAGCTGAGGGCTTCTGAGTGCTGGGGAAAATAAAAATTGTTATGAGCTGTGAAAGGGCTAGTTAATCAAACTCAAACAAGCAGATGTAAGGCTGTTTTCTAAGCTATCCGTTGCTTTTAATTTATTTATTAACTGTCAAAGTAAACTGTTTGTGGCTGTGTTTGTTAGTTACACAGAAATTACAGTCTCAGACAATAAGGTCTTGGCACACAGAGTCAGTTAAGCCATTTGAAAATAATTCTTAATATAGAAAACATTGCCTAGAGATCAGTTTGTGGCCAGTGAGCATATCCAGCCTGTCCATGTTGCCAGCCATGGTCTCCAATGGGAATTGGAAATGAAGCTGTAAATTGGGTTTGTTAGATCTCTAGCCACGAATGGATGGAAAGAAAGCAAGGCAAGGGATCCAACTTATATCTACAAAGCTGATCTGAAGACACATTATTCTTTCTGGAGGCTGCAGAACGATTTTCTTCAACACATTTTTTCCTGCTGTTTGTAACCTGACTTCATCCTGTCTTGAACATGGACCATACCAGAGCTGAAGGAGAACATGCGTCAGCTGGATGGATTTTGCCTCTGTGTTTCTACAGCCATAGTTACTGGAGCCTTCCTCCAGGAGCCCAAGATCAGCAGAAGGGGATGTCTGAGAAGGTAAAAATGGAAGTGAAACTGCTCTGAAACATTTTTCTATGTTACATTTTTCATGCCTGTATATTTCTACTTGGTTGTATCACTTTGGGATTCAAATAAAACATTTTTAACAAATTGAATGTCGTTTTCCCCAAACTCTTGGTAGTTTTACGTATGGCTCCAAGTCTGACACCAAGTCAGCTAGGCAGAAAAATGAATGAATTAAATTCTCCTTTCCTACTTAGTGTGTCACTCAGGTGTTGATTTAAGACTGATTTTCTTTCATCTTGTTGATGCAGTTTACTCATGCCCAGGGCTGCATAGTGTATATTTCAATCAGTAATTTTGTTTTGAGCATTTCTATAAGGATGCAGAACTACTGGTGAAAAGTGACCGATACTTTTTAAGGCTCATGGTGTTAAGAGCAGATTTAATCTAAAATTGTCAGCACTCACATCACATTGTTCATTCATCAGCAGCAGTCTATTCTATCTAGAGTGTTTTCACCACTAGAACGGACGGTAAGCCATCTTTCATCTGTGTGAAAATCACTGTACAGGGTGTTACATGTTGGAGAACTTCACCACTTGTGCTTATTTTTCCCTTTACTTCAGACCGAATTATACTGGGCTATCAGAATAAAAGTGTTAAAATTCTACCTGAAAGTTCTGCTGTCTTTGTTAGCAGCCTTGATTATCCATCATGGACAAGACTTCTAAGACTTCCATTTATTGCGAGGAGTAACAATTGCTTTCTGCTGGTCTTGTAAAGAAGTCTGTCAGAAAGACAACTGCAATTCTCTATTATAAATTAGAGTACTGCTCCAGTTTAGTGGCTGGGAAGTAAAAGCTGATAAAAACCTACCACAGATTTCTGAATCCCATCTGATTAGCAGGACATTACATTTTCTTTCACTCTCTCTCCACACATAGCTTTTCTTGCAGTATTTTCATTAGCAGTACAGCTAAAATGGTCACTAAACCTAATTATATGCTTCAGTCATATATTTCTATTAAGATGAATTTTCTGTAAATTAGGCATATGTACTCTTGATGATTGTACATGACTCCAGCTGCTAATTAAAAGTCATGCTGCCCAGCAGAGCACACTGAGCTCATATCACCTGCAACAACTAATATTCTTCTCTAGAAGCACCTTGCAGTTCCAAAATTCTGTTGGAGTCAGCATTACCACTCCCATTCAGCTGAATGGCAGCAGCCAAGCATCCTTTAAAAAACAATATTTTCACCCACAGAAAGGCTTGTCAGGATTTTTTGGCTGTGGTAACCAAATGCAGAACTCAGAGATGCGTGCTTCACATCCACTGAAATCAGAAGGTTTCCAAACAGGGTATCAATGTCATGGGATTTTTTTTATATTCATAAAAAAGAAGCAAACATCTGTTTAGGAAAACTGTTTGGTCTTTCCATTCAGAGTTTATTTTGGTCTTAATAGTCAATCTCACAGCTGCTCTGAAAGCAATGCCTCCTATGCTTTGATGTTGGTCCACAACATCAGAGGCAAATGTTGGTATGACAGTAGAGATTGAACCTTCCCACCGATGTATTCCATTACATTTTGTTGTGTGCAACAGATGGCAGCAGAAGGGCAGACTGACACAATGGCATCTGACATGGAAGTGCTGAGGAAGCAAAAGAGTGTCACTGAACTCCTCGTGCAGAAAAAAAGGCACCCACAGAAATTCATCAATGTTTCCTGAACATTTATGAAGACCAAACAGTGGATGTGAGCACAGTGAGGCATTGTGTTTCAGCAGTGGTGATGGTGATGTAAAAGACAAGCCACATTCTTGTTGGCCATGCAGAATTTCATGAGCATGGCATGCGGGCTTTTGCTCATCTTATGGCCTTAAGTTGCGCCAGGGTAAGTTTAGATTGGATATCAGGAAAAACTTCTTTACAGAAAGAGTTGTTAAGCACTGGAATAGGCTCCCCAGGGAGGTGGTTGAGTCACCATCCCTGGATGTGTTTAAAAACCATTTGGATGTGGTGCTCACGGACATGATTTAGCGGAGGGTTGTCAGAGTTAGGGTAGTATGGTTAGGTTGCGGTTGGACTCAATGGTCTTTAAGGTCTTTTCCAACCTGAGCAATTCTATGATTCTATGTTTCTATGATTATATGATCTCTAGTGAAAATGCATAGCTAATGATGGTGACTACGTTAAAAAACTGCACTTTGTTAAAAAACTGAGAATTTGCTCAAACACATAGTGTTATTACGATCTTAGTATCTGTTGTAGTTTCCATGGAAATAAATAGGAGGCATTACTTTCAGAGAGACCTACATAATATGTACTCAACTTTTACACTCTTTGATTCTAAAAAGAGGAAAAAAAGAAACATGCATTTTCAGAAATTTGACAGTCTGTAGACTTTCTCTTTTTTTTTACTCTCTTCTGTGTTGCAGCCAAAAGAATTTTTAAATTATTTTTAACAATGGGATTATTGCTGTTAATTTTGTTTTTTAAAATAAATCTCCCTTAACCAATACGTGATATTTTCCCAGTAAGCCATGGGAAATAATTTAGAGCACAAGATAACAAATAACACTGGGAAGACAGAGAAAATGAATTACCAGCACTAAAAATGTCTGAAAATGTCAGTTTGGAAAGAACCTATGAGGCTGCTGAGTCAATTTCCTGCTTTCCTCAGAAAATACATTATTTTAATCTCTATCATAATCTGATAAATCTCTATCTTCAAACTTATTTTTGCTCCTTTCAAAAAGTCAGATTGAAACTCACATTGTGACTATGTGTTTGTATGTTTGGTATATGAATCTTCCCATTTTTACATAAATATTTATTCTCATGATACCTACCACTGACACATGTTAACAGAGCAGTCGTGCCCTTCCTCAGCCTTTGGTTTATTAGAATATATAAACTGGATATTTAAGGAATCTCCATTCCTTCATTGGAATTTGTCACGGATGACCTTTAGTGCTGACTGGAGTCAGTAAGTACATGGATATCTGGAACCTTGGAATAGTATAGATACACGTCTGATGGGAATAGCTGAGAGAACTGGGGCTGTTCAGTGTTGAGAAGAGAAAGCTCAGGGGAGACCTTATCATTCTCTACAGCTCCCTGAAAGGAGGTTGTGGTGAGGTGGGGTTCAGCCTCTTCTCCCAGGTAACAGAGATAGGACAAGAAGTAGTGGTCTCAAGCTGCACCAGGGGAGGTTCAGGTTGGATATTATGAACAATTTCTTCTCACAAAGAGCGGTGAGGCAGTGGCACAGGCTGCCCAAGGAGGTGGTGGAGTCACTGTCTCTGGGGAGTCTCAAGAACCGTGTGGATGTGGCACTGAGAGATATGGTTTAGTGGGCAGTATTGGTGGACAGTTGTACCAGATGATCTGAGAGGTCTTTTCCAAACTTAATGATTCTAAGAATTGCTGTGTCTGAGCTAATAAGCCTCTCACCAGGCGTTATTTCCTTCCCTTTCCTGTTCTATTCTTACAACATAATATCTTTCAAAGAGTTTTCAGACTTTCATCATAAACGATTTGCAGGTATTAACATGATAGCTTTGACATCTCACTCTCACTCACTGTCTTGGCACCATTTGGAGGTGGAATATGGCTGCAGCTATCAGTGGATATCAAAATGGGATTTCATGAAAATGCTCTCTGAAGTGCACCCAGAGCTTCTGAAGTTAAATGAACTATCATCTCCCAAGGGAAATGTGTCAACATACATATTTTGCTTTAAAAGGCTGAGCAGCAGGCTTTTTTTTAGCACTAAACTACATCAATATGAAGGTAATGCTTCAAGCATGCAGTAAAAATGCATCTGTACTGCATAACATAAAAAATTGACCAAGCTCATGTAAATAAGAGCAGTGATAACAGATGCATAAATAAATGCGATATCATGGCACTCAATTTTCATTTGGCAGCTATCTCAAAAATTGTTCCTGTGGGAAAGCTATCACATGTAAGAATTCTCTACTAACCCTAATAATACTAAATAAATCTATCTGGTTCCAATTTGCCTCGTTTGGGATGTAAGCTGGAAAACTGCAATCCTGGGTAGCAGACTTGTGATTATCTTGGTGATACTGCGAAGTCTGCTGCTTTACACTGAGGGGTGTGGTGGCTCTTGAGGGATCAGTGTCTGTGCGGACAGCGGAGATTTGGTGCCTGAAATTCATAGCAAGTCTCCTTTTAATTGTCAGATATTTAAACACACACACACACACAAAAGAATTTTTCTGTACCATGTTGTCTCACATATTAATAAATACACGTGAAATTTTTTTTTGTTCCTCCAGTTAACTGTCTATTTATTAGGTAGCTTCCTACAAGTTAACTTATTTAGCATGTGAATGCAGCACCAAAACTCTAATAAATATACCAAAAAGCATGGTTCTCACATTGTAGAGAAGTGGGAAAAAGGTCATTAATACAGAAATTGGTCAGGTTTTCTTTGTGTTGGCATCAATTTTTGACTATTTCCAGCAACGAAGAATAGTAGAAAATAGTCTGTAGATAAGATCTGACATGAGGTGAGGGACTGAAATGTTCTTTTTTTTTTTTGCCTCCCTGGGGAGATAGGGAAGAGAGATAAAACTGTGTTTCCTTAGTAGAAAGGCACATGGGAGTTGTGAAACTGTAGATTATGGGCTCTAACGGGGCCATATACACTTGAGTATGTAGCAAATAGAGATTGGAAAAGAGGCTGCTCAAAAGTGATTTTTATGAGAGTTATAAAAGCCTAGAGTCTGGAATCAGAGAGGAGGTCGTAGTGCTTATCTGTTTATATAACAGCTGTAAGCTGCATATTGATCTGGTTTTGAGCAGCAACAAACAAAGACATGAACCCAGCTGAGGCAGATTGCAGTCTGGCACAAACATGCATCAGTCAACATTCAGGATCCAGTGTCAGTGACACAGAACCTAGCCAAGAGGGAGGTGGGTGAGGTTTCAGCTTTGGGTGGCTTTTTAAAATACATTAATATGGGAAGCTGTTTGCAACTCTATCCCACGAGATCACGTTTTGCAGAGCTTTGGGCAGTCATGCAGGAAGGTCACAAAAAATGCAAAGTAGCATAAATCAACAAACAAACAAAAAAGTCAAGGGAATAATTTTAAAAAATATTATTTTACCTTTTAAAATCATGCCATGTTTTCTTTCATTTTCATTCCATGTCTTTCATTACCTTACTTTTCTTTCCCCTCCAGCACTCTCTTCACAGGAGGGCTCATTAGGAAGTCTCATTAGGGCAGTTAAAAGTGAGTGGCTACTCTGACTTTGTCATCTGAGCAAAGTCAGTGTATAAGATGTCATGAAAGGTAGAGACTGTTCATTGGTGTTAGCTGTTGAGAACAACTTTCTGCAACATTTTGCTTTCTCATAGTAAATTAAGAGGAGCGTGCAGAAGGAAAAAAGAGCTGGATGAAAGATAACCACTAGAGAAATTCTAGAAATGTCAGATAGAAAGCTGACGAGGCTTTGATTCAGGCCACTCTGTGTCAGACATTAGAAAAGTCATACTTCTTAACACATCTGAATGCTTATACTCTTAGGGCTGAATTAGAAGAAAGATGCTAGTGCACACACAAACGTTGACATGAACAACATATATTATAAAGGCTATTTGTATCCTTTGCTTCTCCTTCACGTACATTTTTCTTGGTTGCTTTATAGTGTACTTGGGACTATGTGAGGCTCAGACCAAGCATATAGGAACATAACAGCTATTTGTGCTCAGCTTGCCCTGTGGTGTCTCTCGCTACCTTGCTTTCAGCACTAAGAGTACACTGATTTAATTAGAAAGTCAGGGTATGTTAACATGGTGATCTGCACCTTGCAGACTGCTTGAATATGGTGGCACACCTTGTCTGAGGAAAACTTTTACTGAAAAGTCTAAGAAAATGTTCTGCAAGTAATCCTACTAAGGTCAGCAAACTCTCCTGAGAAACTGCTACCCTGCTAAGTAGCCTAGTGCTCTGTAGTTATGAGAAAAGAGTGTTTTCTGCTGGTTTTATAAACCATCTTTAATGTAAATACACAAGGCAGGCTATATCTCATTTCAGACATCGAAAATAAAAGCAACAGCAACCGATGTCTTTGTAAGTAGTTATTCTTAGTCTGAGATTTATCTGCAATTACCTTCTTTTATCATGGAGAATATGCTTAGCTGAGGATGTCAACAAGGCAGGTGCCTGCCTAGCATGAGCTAAGGTGAGTCTCATCCCATGTGTCCATCTGCTTGCTCTCCAGTCTATTTTCAGTCGTTATCTATTTTGTCTAAACATCCAATTGTTCTTGCTGATTTTCTTTTGACACTGTTTCACCATTTAAGATTCAATCTCGTATATCCATATGGGCTGCCTCAGGAGAAGTGTGACCAGCAAGTCGAGGAAGGCAATTCTGCCCCTCTACTCTGCTCTGGTGAGACCTCACCTGGAGTACTGCGTCCAGTTCTGGGCTCACAACAAAAGAAGGACATGAATCTGTTGGAGCAGGTCCAGAGGAGGGCCATGAAGATGATCAGAGGGCTGAAGCACCTCCTATACAGGGGCAGGCTGAGAGATCTGGGGCTCTTCAGCTTGGAGAAGAGAAGGCTCTGAGAAGACCTTGCAGCAGCCTTCCAGTACCCAAAGGGGCCTACAGGAAATCTGGGGAGGGACATTTATAAGGGCATGTAGTGACAGGGTGGGGGGAAATGGCTTTAAACTGGAAGAAAGTAGATTTAGACTAGCTATTAGGAAGAAATTATTTACTGTGAGGGTAGTGAGACAGTGGAACAGGTGGCCCAGCAAGGTTGTGGATGCCCCCTCCCTGGAAGCATTCAAGGCCAGGCTGGATGGGGCTTTGCGCAACCTGGTCTAGAGCGAGGTCCTTGCCTGTAGCAGGGGGTTTTAACTTGGTGATCTTAAAGGTCCCTTCCAACTCAAAGCATTCTATGATTCTATGATTCTTTGATCCTCCAGGTTGCAAGTTGATGTTTGTTAGTCTGACAGGAATAGTGCTGCAGCTTCTGCCACTTTGCAGATCTCCTGATGGTGGTCTGTACCATTTTCCATTTGATTCTTGTGAAAATAGTTTTGACTTATACCAGAGAGGAGGTGAACAGAATTAAACCCAAAGTCAACTTCATGGTTTCTAGTTATTTGAGACAACCAGAAAAGACTGAAAATAGGTAACTTGATCGCTATTGCTGCACAAAAAAATCTTTGATAAAGCAGGATGTATTTTTCAAAGGCGCTGTATGTTATCACTCAGCTTTTAAGATAATCTTGTGACACGCTTTGAAATCTTTGGCTTTCTCACATGTTTAAATGGCAAGATAATTTTTAGCATCCTGTAATGAATGCTGCAGTATCACAGAAATACCAGCAGCAGTGTAGAGGTGGTAGCGTCCATGCAATCTGAGAGCTAACTTGAGAACTAACATGAGAACTGCTTTGCTATTCTGACAGGCATGGGCAACCCTTTGTTCTGTCTGTAGCTTCTGGAAAGATGGAAATTCATTCTTCAAAAGTCTACACATTTGAAAAGCATGGTTATGTCCCAAATTGAAACTCTAGGGGGTGTTGAGCTGGGTGGTTGAATGGTTTGTAGTGAGAGGTGGATGGCTGTGGAGAAGGAGAAGCAGCTTTCCAATCAGAAAGTGGATTTTGTTACTGTTTCAGGTATTTCTATCCAGGCATTTCTTTATTTTTGAAGGAAAATCAATTGCAACTAAGGAAAAAAAGTGGACTTGCAGAGTTCCTATACTGAGATGCTATCATCCCAAGTTTCCATGACAAATTCATTTTGCAGACGACTTTGGCTGAAATAGCCAAATATGAGTTTATTCCATTAGTGCTTTGTATTTCCCAAGAGTTCCTCACTGTTGCTTAATCTTAACCTTACATGAGACATATTATCTGCAATTAAAAGCTCAATACAAAAAATATGCTGCCTACTTCAATTGCACCTATGCAGAAGGAAGCCTTCATGTAGGAATTCCCCCACAGATCTTTATGCCCAAATATTTCTGTGATATGATTCACATGTTTTTAGGTGATATTTTTAAACAATAGCTGATTTTCTTCTTCCCTGCCCGCGGCACTTTCACAAACCATTGGGCAGAAGCTTGGGGCTTCCTCATTGATTTGTTTGCACCGTACCTTAATGATAACAGTTCCCAGATCAGAAATGCGTTCATTCATCTCACTTTGTATGAACCATTAAGCAATCAGGATGCTGTTCAATAAATGCCTTCAGTGAAGATACAGTGGTCCTCAAGGGTAAAGATTCTGTCAAATACGGAAATAAATTCTTAATGACACTGTTGAATACAGACATTATCACACTATCAAATTTGCTAATAGATTTATCTGCAGACTCAATAAGGAAGCTATTTCTCAGAATAAGGACATATTAATACACCTAAAGGGCTGTACTTATTAGTTTGATACTGTAACATAACACATTCTGACTTGCGTATGACTTTCTTTGTGTCTCTTTTCTTCACAATTACGAGCTTTTATTCTTCAGACTTTGGTTCCAGGTTCTTGTGATCAAGGTGATGTGCAAGACTTAAGACTGTGCATTCATGCACTACATTTAAACAGATTAGGAGTCTTCTGAGAATGGCTGATTTGGGTCCATTTTTGCCTATTTAATACTCTGTGAAATTCTAACACTCAGTGCTAGACTGCAGATCAGAACATGCTGCATCTCTTACCATGAACAGCACAAGAGCTGGCTTCTGGGTTAGCACCTGCTCCTCCCTGAGTGACAGCTCACTGTGCAGCAGCCTCACCAGCCATACTGGTAACATGAAGAGATGCCATGGTACAAACCAGGCCAGAGAGCTTTTCTGTCACCCTTGAGTTGCTTGCACAGATTCAAAGAAAAACAAGAATGCAGCACTGGATATATATTTACTGCCATAAGGCTGCCTTTCTGCCCATGCCAGGCTAAACTGAATTGCTTTTAGCTGTGGCGTGTGCCTTGCCACACAAAAGTGGCCCCATGCATGCACTTATCCACAGCGCAAAGAGGAATTGCCCAGCTAGCTGGGGAGAACCATATGGCAGCAGTGGGTCTGGCTGAATGTCAGCAGCTGCCTAACTGCATTTTAGAGAGTGAAAGAGTCACACCGAGGGTACATGCTGCATCCTAAGCTGTGGCAACAGTTGGAAATGAAGCTGTGGATGAATTTGTTCAGGTCTGTCACCCTCCTTGATAAGCTTAGGCAGCTGAACCTGCACACATTCATTCGCAGCTGACAGCTGATATCTCCTTACACTATTACATAGGAAAACTGCACCAGATGGACAATCTTGTCAGGAGCAGCATTTGCTCATTTTCTTTCTTTTCTACTGTGCTGAAATTCAAGATAATTTGAGGGGAAGAAAACAGAAAAAGGAACTGTATGAAAAATGTGTAAGATGAAAAGCTGCACACTTAAATCTGCCAGTATCCTCACGGTCTCTTCCACACATGAACCACTGTAGTATTTAATTACGTGCACATGTGCTGCTTTTCACCAAGCCTTGTCTCAAGCAGTGGCTGGGTATTCAGTGTTTCCCTTCCTGTCATTCAGAGAAGCCTGGTTTAGCCCATTTCACCCAAACTAAACTCAAAAATTGTATTTGATGAACCTCTAGTGTTCCTACTGTAGCAACTGAGCATTTCATATGTCCTAATGATGTTTCAAAGATACTTTTCCTCATTTAAAATATGGAAAATGAGATACAGGCAGAGAATGAGCAAAGCTGGCAGCTGCTCATTAGCCCAGTTTCAGGGTGAGTTTTTTTTTCATATTTTATTATACAGCACCACCCAACCTTTTGCCCTACTCTGCTACTGCTGACACATCTCAGCTGCAGTGCTGTGGTTCCCAAGACATTCAGTTATCCTTTGTGGAGCTGGATTAATTCATTAGCTTGTACCAGCTCATATCAAGAGCTTGAAGTTGATGTCTTAATGTCAGCTTCTGCAGAGGGATAAGAAACAAGCTTGGAATGCATTTCACTGCTGTCCCCTTCTGGAAGGACAGCAAAGAAGAGCAGGCATGGTATGTTTCTTTACCTCTACCCATGCCAGATCTGCTATGGACACGTGTAATCATAGAATCATAGAGTGGTTTGGGTTGGAAGGGACCTTTAAGATCACCAAGTTCCAACCCCCCTGCTATAGGCAGGGACACTTCCCTCTAGACCAGGTTGCTCATAGCCCCATCCAGCCTGGTCTTGAATGTTTCCAGAGAGGGGGCATTCACAGCCTCGCTGGGCAACCTGTTCCAGTGTCTCACCACCCTCACAGTAAATAATTTCTTCCTAATATCTAGTCTAAATCTACCTTCTTCCAGTTCAAAAACATTTACCTTAGTCGTGTCGCTACATGCCCTCATGAAAAGTCCCTCCCCAGCTTTCCTATAGGCCCCTAATCTAAGGCTGTCAGAGCCTTGTTTTGAAAGTACAAAATACCTTCATGAGGTTCTCTGGCATACACTCATGATTGGCCTTGACCACGTTTTAGAATTGCAGTTTTGGAAGTTATGACAATAAAATGTAAATATCATCTGAATATTGACAAAAGGTTTAAAGACTTTATTGTTTTGCCTTGCCATCCTGAAAAAAATAAATAAATATGGTAAGCATTTCAAAGGCAAGGCTTCACCATGAAATCCTTCATCTTTATGTTCCTATAGAGCATGCTGCCTGCATTAACTGCACTTCCAGCGTGTGCCATCAGAGGAAAGAAGAGAGCAGGACATGAAGTCTAGAAAAGAGCCTGCCCAAAAGCCACAGAGATGCTGTGGCACTGTAATACCATAATGTGGTTTCTGTTTGACTCATTAAACCCAAATACCTCAATGTGGATTTCACATATCTAAAACGCAGTGCTATATTTCACCTTTCCTGATGGAATCCCAAAACATTCCACATGGAAACATAAGCCCTGCTGTAATCACTTCTATTTTGCATTTTCTACCAAATCATTCCAAAGGAAATGACTCTCCCATTACAGGTATTTATTAGCTTTCATTTCAATGTTTCTCAATTTTTAAGCTTCTCTTCCAAAAATGACTGGTATAGTATCCTTTCCCAATCTCCCAAGAAACTCCAGTACTTAAAAGGTACATCCATTACCCCTTCTTTTCCTTCTCTGTAATAGCATACCCAAGACTTCTAGCCTTAGGATGAAGAAAATGTGAAAGTTTTGCTCTTCTACTACAGTTTCTAGCAGAGTGAGATTGTGTACTTTCATTTAAAAGTTCTCATACTTTCTACAGATAATGACATAGGTGTTGCTTTTTTACTTGCCCACCATTTGAAGAAGAAAATATGACTGCTTAATGAAATACTGAAGCAGGGCATGATTTAATGAGAGGTGGAAGAGTGAATAACTGCTGAATGCCTTGTAAATTATCACTTCAAAACATGCCCCCATTCAGTAATCTGCTGAGATTATTCACTGAGGTCAGTGCACAGTGGGAACTAATGCAAAATTAGGAGGTTTGCTTCAAGGATGTGCTGCTGATCCTGTCTGAAATATTAGATTCACCAAAGGCAGATTTCCCAGCATAATAAGCCCTCAAAATGCCAACAGATAAGCGCTGTATAACTGTGTGAAATATCCAATGCAATATATCCAGACTATTCCCAATTCCCATTCAGCACACTTGAGTTCACAACCCCAGCAAGCAAACGGGGGTCATTTCTTGCTGACATTGATTATTATTATACCGTATAGAACAAGATAACAGTCCACTTGCTTTTGTAACGATTTCTTTGTGTGATACACTTAACTACACTGTTGATGTTGAAAACAAAACATAATACAAAAGAAAGGCAAATGAATCCTCTTACATATCTTACATTTTTACCAGTATGAATGTGAAATTTCATTTTGCTCTGACTCCTATGGAGGAACCAAGGAACAACGGTGCCTCTTAGAGGAGAATCTGGGTGAATGCTTCTGTTTTAGCTGTGCTGTAACAACCCCCTATCTAACCCTGTGTAAACGTTTTCTAGCAGATTCTCACTCCTTAAATACCTTCTCCCTAACGCTTTGTAGATTTCACAGCTCAAAAATCTGCAGTACAGTAATGTCAAATTGTGCATTCTGCATTATTCCAGAACTAAAGAAGGAGATCTGAGAGTTATACTGCCGTACAACATGCACTTATACTTCCCCTTAAAAACAAATGCATTCCTAGAAATATTTTCTAGGACATCTCATTCAGATATTCCAGATCATTTCACTAAATACAAGGTGACATTTTTCTCTCAGGAAATTATTAAACAATTATATATCAAAGTCATGATGGAATTCAGAATGTCTGAGGGATTTACATTTTTGTCCATTCTCACTCTTTATTCATTAGAAAATTACTTTTTACCCTCAGGAGCAAGACATGCCTCCCAATTCCCCTTCAGTTTCAACTAAGCTGTAAATATGACATACTATCTCAATATGCCAGACAACGTTGTATTACATATTTGTATAATTCTTCTGTATATCACCAGTAAACTTGTTGTCACATGAAGTGTCTTTTGCAGGGTAAAAAGAATTGTTGACTGTGGGACCAAGAGAGACATTATGAACAAAAGACCTTCAAATGAGTAAACAAGCTTGGTAGCTACTTGGGCTAGACGTAAACACGCACGAGGCGCCTGGCTCCTACATGTGACAAAGGGGTTGTTGCGTGGGTATAAAAGGTTGTAAGCAAGTACAATAAAGGTCTTCATTCTGCACCAGCAATGGAGTCTGTGACTGTACTGCCACAGTTTACCTTATTGTAGAAATTTTAAACTTATCCTTGGAATTGTACTGACAACATTTGATCAGCCATTTGTGCTGAGCTTGTCTTAAACTCAAGCCCTTTCATTGCAAAAAAATGGAGCAATCATGAATTCATACTCCTCTTTTAGAAATCAGATTGCAAAATATTGAGAACTGATAATCTCATGATGATTTGTATTGAGTTAGTATCTTGTTTTGAACTATTATACTGCAAACTTCTGTTTAATGCAGATAATTCCATAGTATTCAATTTGAAATTGTCCTTGGAGATTTAGTGCTCTTAGAAAGACATTATTAAGAGACTTATTTCTTTCCTTCCTTCTTCCTTTCCTCTCCTTCCTCCTTTCTTTATTTCTTTCAGCTTTTCTTTCTTTCTGCTTTTCTTTACTTCTTTCTTTCATTCTTTTGCTTTTTTCTTTCTTTCCTTCGTTTCCTTCCTCCCTCCTTCCCTCCCTCCCTTCCTTCCTTCCTTCTGTCCGTCTTACATTTCTTCACCCTCCCCCTCTAGTCTGCTCTCATGAGACCCCATCTCTCTTCAGCTCTGTCACCCACAGCATAAGAAGTCTTGAGAATAGGTGGCTCTGGGAGGCATTTTATCAGCCTTCTTGTACCTAAAGGGCCCCCTTTAGGAAGGCTGAGGAAGGACTCTTTATAACAGACTGTAATGATAGGACTAGGGGCTTTAAACTGGAAGATGGGAGATTTAGGTTATATGTAAGGTAGAAATTCCTTATTCAGAGGGTGGTGAGGCACTGGCACAGCTGCCCAGAGAAGCTGTGTTGCCCCATCCCTGGAGGCACTCAAGGCTAGGTTGGATGGGGCCCTGTGCAGTCTGGTCTAGCGAAAGATGTCTTTTGCTTACTCTGCTATTATCATATACTGAATGGAATCACAGTGAAGATTATGCTTTCTTGTAGAGTTAAGTAGCTGCATAATTTGTTCATACTATGTCTACAATAAAGATTAAACACTTCCTAGTACTCCAACAGAACTATGTGGCACTTGGGAAGGCACTTAAGAAAGATATAACTAACTGCTTTAGCTGAAATTTGTTTTTAATGTGGATCTAGTTGAAAAATGTTTTATGGAGCAATGAGGTTAAACTGCTTCTGGTAAAATTATAACTTATGAGTTTATCTAAAACAAGGACTTTGTGAGCTCTCTTATGGAACTAACAAATATTTTTAAAATACAATCTTAAGCACTGTGGAAATAGGAAAATATTTAAATTCAGAGGACTATGAACAACAGCAACTTTCTAGTGCAAGGAATGAAAAAAAGCTAAACAAAAGGAGAGCAAGGCAGAGGAAGAGACAGATGTGAATGGAAATTTCTGGCTGAGAGCAAGAGGCTGTTAAACTAGTTGGTACACAAATCCAAGCTGAAAACAAAGCCTACAGGGCACAAAGTTGAACTTCCTTCAATATCTTGTTCAGCAGACGCTGAAAACAGACTTCTCAATATGCTAGTAGGAGGCAGTAAGGTCATAAGATGTCACAAAAAGTGATTTTTGTGCCCTAGGAGGACAGTTTTAGACATGTGAAGATGTTTACCAGTTTCTGCAGAGTCAAAGGATCATATCCAAAGGGAGAATCAACACAGTTACTATTTGCAAATAGGCTCTGAGGGAAAAAAATCAAGTCATATCTCCAAAAACAAGAAGTTGCCTATTGCATTTAGTAGGTTTTTAAGCACTGTTAAACAATGAATCAAGTTAGCGGCTTCAGTGAGCTGCCTTTGTAAGTTGCAGTTAAATAAATTTATCTAGAAGAGTATGCAAAATGATTTGTGTGAAATAAGGAAGTATTTTGATTCTAAAGTATATAAAAATAACAGCTTTTTTTCTGAGAGAAATGAAAACAGGATTGATGAATATTCTTTGACAGCACATAATACATTTTTATGTTTATTAATACAGTATTAACAACACATGAGTATATTGGAAGGTGTGTGCAGTATAGATAACAAACTTGTCGTATTACCAAGTGTTCCAAGATGTTTACAAAATCAGTTAACTTTGAAGTCAGTATTTTAAAGATACTGATTCAGTCATATTCTGACATTATTATAACCCTAGTGTTGCTATCCATATAGAGGTGATGTGAATCTTGTTCTCATTCATAAAGGAATAAAAACTCTCAAATCCGTTGTGAGATACCTGTCTACATTTAATGTACAAGGAATTACTGATAAATCGGCTGTCCCCAGGAAAAGCATGAATCACCATCTATTCCCAGTGGACAGTGTAGAAGAAACAGACTCAAGATAAAATGAGATAAAATGAGAGAAGAAAACATTTCCTGAATGTGCATATAGTTCCCATTTGGAATTATAGCAAAGGCCAACAAAATGGAGGACTGAACAAAGACATTGTGACCAACAAGGTGAACAGAGCAGGGAGGAGATGTCTGAAGACATTACTCCCCCCATAGGCTTGGCATCTTCTAGGAATGCTCAGCTACTGAAGCCTGATCAGCAAAATGTTGGATTTGCAACCATAGGGGGAGGACTGGCATATTGTAGTCTCTACATACTGCATGTGCTATAGTGAAGACAGTATTTTGATCTAATGCCCTGAGTGATTTGCAGCAATGGACTATCAAATGTTGTGCCTAGAGTCTGGCACAAGCATGGGCAGTCATGAACATTTTAGAAGCAAATTTCCTTTTGCCATTGTTAAGAAAACTGTCCAACTTGAACATCAGACAAGCAGATCATCAGGTGGCACCAAAGATGAACTTGATTGAACAAATAATGTGAAAATTACTATGTGACCAGAGATTAGCAGAACATGAATTCCAAAACAGAATAAAGTTCACTCAGGGATTTATCCTATGATTTAAAACAATGAAGCTTCATCAGTAGCTATCATAGTTAGAGATACCACTTCTGAAACTGCTGGTAAAATATATATCTATTGAGAAGCCATCTTCATCTTTATTCACTGTAGATTCCCTTTAAACTAACCAACAAGAGGCAGATTTTCTTCATTTAAGATAAGCATCTAAAATAGATCTGAGTACCATTCCTGAATGTGAATCATGAAGGGAGCCTGGGCTCAGGAGCTATGATGTAGGCCATGTACTATTTTCAACAACCATTCATTTCTGTACGTGTTGGATATTGGCACTTATGTTGCAAATATCTAAAGCTAAACCAGACTAAATTAGCACTCCATGCTTTTGTTAGTAGACTGGGATATTTATTGGCAGTTTCAGGAGAGAAGGAAAAAGTAGATCACACTTAAGGAAATGCTTACCACTGATACAAGAATAACTATTCAAAGAGTCACAAAAGGATGGAGAGAAAAAAGAAGTCAGAAGAAGCAACAACCAACAAATCTGCAAGCAGCTCCTGCTGCTCTGAAGAAAGGGGCTGACTGTACTTGCACGCGGCCACTTAATTCCAGTATCCATGCATGTAGATTTTCCTTCAAAAGCACTGAACTAGACAATACTTTAAAACATGCAAGGCTTGATTTCGCAATGCATACTGGGAATATTATCAGGAAATATTCTGCCATAAAGTAGCATACTTCCATATTTGGTCCAAAAATCTTAGTATCTTCTTATGAAGGATCATACGAAGGATCATATCTTCTGATTGTGAAAATGTCCTGGTCTTTGTATCCAGTCACTGTGCAGATAAAAATCTTCTGACTGAGATCAAAATGGAAGGAATTGTCTCAGGTCAGACCAAAAAAAAGACAACTAACTTAATTTTTATCCTATGAAGAAGAGACTGGTGACTCAGGTTGTTCTGCTAGGTGTTTTATGATCTACTCTCTGAAAAAGATTATATATATATATATATATATATATATGTAGCAGGTGCTTATGGCAGTAGTGAATTGCTTTTTTATATCTTCCTCAGTTGTTAGCAAGGATCAAGTCTGTGTATTTAAATTTCACTGTGTTAATAAAAAAATATGTATTACATCAGACATCTTTTAAAGAGCTGTTTTGTCTCAGAACACTGTTTTTGAAATATAGAGGAACTGATGTATAGAGCAGACAAGTTTTCTCTCCACTAGAAATAAACAAGGCTACTGCAGTGAACTGAACCAAGGAAATGTCATTTTTACAAGGGAGTTAATGAGGCACACCGGATAAACCACAGACATAAGGATAAAAGACTAACAGACTGCATAGGGAATTGACTGCTATAGATGTAACTTGCCAAGAAATAGAAGAATATTATGATAAGTGGAGACCAAATCTCACCAACTTCAGTGCTGAAGTATGCAAAGGTGTCCCTTGAAAGACATAGTATTTTAATTTATTTCAGTTCACTGACTTCCGAATGGGAGGAATCATGTTAGAACTATCCCTTTTGCTTTAAAATGAGATCCACAATTAGTAAACTTTCAAGTCTTGTCGCATAATTCAGACTTTATTTCATCTTAGGCAGACATAAAGTAATACAACTTGACAACGTGCTCAGTGATTGAAAATCACAACATGTCAGTGGCAAAGCTTCTGATCAAGGAAGATAAATATCTGAAGGGATTGTTTGCGTGCGTATGCTTGTTCAATTTAAAAATATGCTGCAGGTGGTATACTCATTATGGTATATATTCTGCCTTTAACTGGGTAAAATGACTTGGAGAAAGAAGCCAAATACCTTTGATACCTAGTGACTGTATCTGGATGCATGTCCCTAAAATATAAACGGCATGATGGAGGGATATGTATCTGAAAAATGCACTACTAAGAACTGACACAGCCACTTTGGCCACTGTTGTACTGCCAAATGCTGCAGTATTTAGTGTTTCTGTGGGCTACCTGAAATGTGATTGAATAAGGAGTTTTCATTTCTTGAAAGCCTGTTCTTGCTTGCTTGAGGGAGATCTTGGCAGAGCATCAGTATAGTTGGACAGTCATCCTTAAAAATGCACTTATTTATTTAGACAAGGAACCTGAAGCAAAAGAAGAACGCAACAGTACTGAAAATAGAAGCACCAACTAAGCATTCCACCTTCTGCAGAAAACCTGACATTTTAGTGTTGCGCTCACAGAAGAAACTTATTTAGGACCAAGCAAGTAAGGTCAT
Organism: Pavo muticus; assembly: GCA_016647715.1. Taxonomy (NCBI): domain Eukaryota; kingdom Metazoa; phylum Chordata; class Aves; order Galliformes; family Phasianidae; genus Pavo; species Pavo muticus. The sequence continues at coordinate 607,489 of JACDJE010000253.1, read as the reverse complement.
AGTGGTGATAGAAAAAAGGAGGAGACCCCACAGCCTCTGGCAGTGCTCCATCACCCACACAGCACAGAAGTGCTCCTGGTGTTCAGAGGGAGCCTTCTGTGTGCCAGTTTGTGCCCGTGGCCTCTTGTCCTGGCACTGGGCACCACTGAAAGGAGCCTAGCTGTGTACTATGTGCACCCTTCCCTCAGATATTTATGGACATTGCTGAGATCCCCCTGAACCTCTCCTTCCCCAGGCCAAGCAGCCCCTGAGCAGTTCTCCCAGGCCCTCCTCACAGGAGAGATGCTCCAGTACCTTCGTCATCTTCGTGGCCTTCTGTTGGATGGCCTTCAGTATGTCCATCTCTTTCTTGCCACTTGTGCAAGGTGACTCGTGTGTAATAGCACCTGACTCTGCCCCATATTCTGACAGGAAAATAGGACACATGAAAATAGAAAGCAGATTCCTGAAGGGGTGTGTGGTACAAATCTGACAGACTTCTTCTCTGGAGAGCATCTATCTCTCTTGCTCTCCTAGTTGTTGCTGTTACAAACATCCACACGTCGCTTAATAATCATTGCAACTAAAATGTCTTGATTATCTGGCTGGACTTGGTGATCCTGAAGGTCTTCCAATCAGGTGATTCTATGAATTCTCTCCACAGAGAAGACCCAGCATCAGAGGGTGACATGGCAACTGGGAGTCACTGCCCACAAAGGGAACAGAATGGCTTCTGTGATAATTGGGATTTTTGGAAGTGGGAAGAAAGGTACTGCTCACATTAATTTGTGTCAGAACCTGGAGGCAGAATGTCTGTGATGCCGGCTGCTTGTAATTTCAGCTCTCAGGCCCTTCAAAGTGAGCTAAACCTAGATGTCTATCAGGAGGATCTTGTCTGTGGTCTGGGAAAGAGGGCTGGGAAGAAAGCATGGCTATACGCTGCCCCATGTTTTCTTATGACACACAGTTGTATCAGAAATGTGCTCAGAGATGGTAGTGATGCTTATTTCATTAGTATACAACAGCTGAAATATGGATATATTATAATGAACCACTAGGGAGTGCTGGAGGAAAACTCAATATCCAAGAACATAATACAGTTTTCCCTGTCACAGCAGTCCTGTGTTTTGCCCTTCATTTTTTTTTCTCCCAAAGCTTGGGTTAATTAGCTAGACAATAATTACCTGAGCAATTTCATGCACAGTGATCAGTGGATAATACATTACTCTCTCAGAACAACGCTGCTGTAACACATCTGTCATCTACAATGGCTGCAACTGCAGAAAATATTGCAGAGATTATTGCTATCACACCACAGCTTATAATAAATGATCGGTCCAGTTGTATGCATTTGAGTGGTTATCAGGTAGCTTACATCAGTACAGCCAGAGATTTATTTAGCTAAGTGCTAATTGTTGTAGTGCAAATATCAGAAACAGGCCAAATGTGTGGCATGATCTTATGCTTCATTTATTTTAGAGGTTTTTCTTCAGGGAAAACAATCATCAATGCCATATATCTTCATATGCAAATCTTTCATCTGCTGAAGACACAACTGGTGTTCAGTCTTAAAACTAAATGTGGTTACTTGGGTGAAATAATCACCCAAGTTGTTACTTGGGTGAAATAAGCAATCTTTTAAGATTTAATTGCCTGATGTTATCTATTAAAATTTGTAGAGAATTGATAGATTTTCAGGACATGCAAAGAAGAATCAGTGTTTGCTTGCTGGAAGCAATGAGTAAAATTGAGTACACTGGTTTCCAAGCTGACCATCCACTGCAGGAAAGCAGTGATTTGTTCCCTTACACATCCACACCCAAGGCTCATGCCAGCCCTGTTTTCCTCTCCACCTATAGTATCTACTGTGTTGTTCATTCTTACAGTGTGTATACTGCAAGAATGCACGATCCCATCTCTCTGAAACTTTCTGTTTCTCTCTCATCTCTCTGGCTGCTGTATTGCATGCATTTGTAGGAATCAGAAGTGTTCTTAGCATTAAATGCCTTTTTTTTTTTACAGGTTCTAGCACACTGCTCCAGGAAAGCAAAAAAGTGAAAGGTCATCAGCTGTTGACATGCACATTTTTTTCCCAAGAGAGGAAAGCTTTAGAAACCTTTAAAGCCATTTCCATTTCACTGTTTTTAAACTAAAAGAGAGGAGATTTAGATTAGATGTTAGAAGGAAATTCTTCACTCAGAGGGCGGTGAGGTGCTGGCACAGCTGCCCGGAGAAGCTGTGGTGCCCCATCCCTGGAGGCGCTCAAGGCCAGGTTGGATGGGGCCCTGGGCAGCTGGAGTTGGTGGGGGGCAGTCCTGCCCATGGCAGGGGTTGGGGCTGGGTAGGCCTTGACAACAACAAACAAATTCCTCTATGAAATGTATTGGAAATAAGAGCAACTTTGGAGATAGTCTCCTTTGAGATATCATCACAAATGCTATCACATTTAAACTGCAATTTGAAGCCTGGAAAGCTAAGGAAAATATTTCTATAACATGCAGCAATGAAACAGTGCTGCACACTTAAACAGTCACGGGATTTATTTTCTCTCTGTCTAATATTACTCATAAAAACATTGTCTCTAATCCTCCAGCTTCCAGCAGTGACCTGTGTTTGACTGGATAAGCCCATAATGCACATGTACAGCCATGCGATGTTGATACTCTGGCCTAGGGCTTAATTTACCTAACAGTTTTTGATTCAGATCATACAGAAATGTGCAAACAACTGATGACATACCATAGAATGTATTTCAGTCATGCTAGTAGGATGCTGAGTTAGCAGTGCACTTTTGTTTCTCACTGTTCGTTCTAATTCTAAATGGATGTTAGTCTGGGACAGGACTAGCACCTCCACCCAAAGAATATTTTGGCCTTAGTATACAAATGCAATATTCCCATGCTTCAATTCTCATAAAATTATCACAACTTTTGGGCAGTTTTTCGTTGGAACAATCATTATCAATAATTTCAGGCTAGTAGGGATAATAGTATGCAGGTAGTTATTGGGACTTTACCAAGAAATAATACAAGCCTGAGTAGTGGAGAAAGATCATATTTAATGCCCCATGGATCATCTCAAGAGATCAGAAAGCCCTGGCTTCACTCCCTGTGTAGGTCTGCAGGTGTGTGGAGAACAGTCTTCTGGACAGCCAATCCAGTCTCTGAGGATGAGGGATCTGTCAGTCCTGCTGTGTGCACACGGGTAGCAGTTTCTGTCTGGCCCACGGATTAAGCATTTGCCTCTGCAGTAGTGGGAATAGCTAGCAGGAGGCATTAGGATGGCAAAAGTCAACTAGGATCAATAGTGAATACAGTGTTCCAAACAGAAATATATGACAGTGACTCAAACTATTGGACTAGGAGATTTTAGTCTTTCCTCGCAGGTGAACCAGTCTTTCTGCAGGGGATTCTGATCTATCCAGATGTGAACTCAATTTCATACCAAATTGTCTCACTTTTGTTTTCACAGATGCTCTCCCACAGATCAGTTGACACTGCTGAGCAAACAGCCAGCAGTACAGTGAAGATGTCTCACAGCTGAAAGCCCAGAAACTGTGAAGTCTAGTTCCACTTTCACACTGCAGTACATTTTCTGATTATTAACATGGTTCTACCTGGACTTGTGCAAAGCATTTGACACTGTCCCACATGACATCCTGGTCGCCAAATTGGAGAAAAATGGATTGGATGAATGGACTGCTCACTGGATAAGGAATCGACTGGATGGTTGTACGCAGAGTTGTGATCAATGGTCAGTGTCCAAGTAGAGACTGGTGATGAGTGGCATTCCTCAGGGATCGGTATTGGGACTGGTGTTATTTATCATTTTTGTAGGTGACATGGACAGTGGGATCAAGTGCATCCTCAGCAAGTGGTGCACTTGACATGCTAGAGGAGGACCATGAAGATGATCAGAGTGCTGAAGAACCTCCCCTATGAGGACAGGCTGAGAGAGCTGGGGCTCTTCAGCCTGGAGAAGAGAAGGCTCTGAGAAGACCGTATGGCAGCCTTGCAGTACCTGAAGGGGCCTACAGGAAATTTGGGGAGGGACTTTTTATAAGGGCAGGTAGCGACAGGACAAGGGGAAATGGCTTTAAACTGGAAGAGGGTAGATTTAGACTAGATTTTAGGGAGAAATTATTTACTGTGAGGGTGGTGAGACACTGGAACAGGTTGCCTAGCAAGGTTGTGGATGCCCCCTCCCTGGAAGCATTCAAGGCCAGGCTGGATGGGGCTTTGAGCAACCTGGTCTAGAGGGAGATGTCCCTGCCTATAGCAGGGGGTTGGAACTTGGTGATCTTAAAGGTCCCTTCCAACCCAAACCATTCTATGATTCTATGATTCTTCTGTATAGGTAACATGAATCTGAAATACATATCCATTTATATAGCAATTCTTAAAATATTTTGAAAAAGTATACATCATTCTGGTAAATTACAAGTACTGCCATGACCTTAATGCTGCCCATGTTAATGGACTCAATGCTGATGATGCTTAGTTTTAAATGCCAGAGCTTTGTAATTATGTGTAACTCCTCCCTTCTCCTTTTGAAGGATTCTTCCTCTGTAGTACAAATGTTTCAGTTCACACCCACCCACGAACATTTAGACAAATCTCATACAACCTACAAAATTTCCTGGGTAGATATTCAGGATGCGTCCCTTGAATCTGCAAAGCTTTCCTTTCCCACAGACATTCTGGAGATTGTCAAGGAATGCCCTAATTGCCCAGAAAGCAGATGAACACTCAGCAGCAGCTATATAAAGGAAACCAGGACTGAAATTTAACACATTGCTGGGCATTAAAGGCTGGTGCTCAGGAATTATTTGAGACAAAAACTGCAATCGTCTCTCTGCATAGTGTGCCTGATGCATTTGTGGTCCAGCCGGAGAGGCAGTACATGCTTCTGCGCAGACGTGGCCAACAGTTCAGGCGCTGCATCTACACACAGTGATCCCAAATGAAGGAGCACAGGCTGCTTCACATGATGCAGATGAATGTGTCCCCCATCTCACCCCTAGCATTATTAATCTTTACAGCTGCTATTATTTTTCTCCCTACCCACAGCAAATACATGCCTGAATGTGTCAAAATAGGATTTTGATAACATAAATGCAGTGGCAGGATGTTCAGTGTTTTCCTTGATCTCAGAAGGAAATTACAATAGCTGTTTTTATGATTAGATCACTTGGGAGAATGGCTGTGATAAATCATCTGAAGTCTCTTACCTTATAAAAATAGAAGATTTCAGTAAAAGCTAGTCTGTCTCATAATACCAATAGCTATTTAAACTATCTGTCATTAACACACATTTGCCTCTACTGTGAGAACTGTCTAGGGTTTTTTTAACCTCTTCTTGCATTTCCTTCAAGTGGATGATTACACTATAGAATCCAGAATGGCTAAGAACTTAGAAAAGGACCTGATGTTTCCTTGCAACACAAATAGTATATCTGTACATTATCACAAAACAAGGGCAGAGGAAGAAATGCAAATCTCCCACTTGGATGTTGGGGTCAGCATTTAACCATGATAGACAGACATGAGATCTTTTTTTTGTAATTTTACTTCATGTGTGAGATTTGTATTACTTTCTTTGCATTTACCAGCTAGGATTCATCTAATCACTAGCAGATGTCTATGCCTGAGCTGGTCACCCCATGTTGACATCACAGTGTTAACAAACATTGTTATTGCAGACAAGTGATGTCTGGTAGGAGGACTCCCTAGTGCAATGCCCTGTTGGCCTGGGGTGCCTAATTCCTCCTCAGGTTTCGTTCTCATTCTCGATCTGAGTGTGCACAACACCAACAACACCAGATGCCTGTCTTCATCGACCTGGGTGCTACGGAAACACAACCAAGCCTGAACGCAAAAATCAAATCAGTAAACTTCTTACTGTTGAAATAAGAGATGTAATCTTCATTTGTAAAAAATATTCAAATAATACAGAATATTTTTTTAAGAAAATATAAATTTGAGGTACAGTATCTAAATACTGTCTTACCTAACCACAAATTCCTCTGGCTCTGTGCTTCTTCAGACTTTTCTGTATGAATAGACATATAAACACCTGAAGAGATACCCTTATATAGTCTCTAGCTGTTATTCAATCACAGAACCACAGAATGGTTGAAATTGAACTTCTGAGTCCCATTGGCCCACCCTCTGCTCCAGAAGGGCCACCCAGAGCAGGGTCCCTGGGGCCATGGCCAGGCCGCTTTTCAAGATCTCCAAGGATGAGACCCTACAGCCTCTGGGCAGCCTGTGCAGTGCTCTGTCACCTGCACAGCACAGAAGTGTTTCTGGTGTTCAGAGGGAGCCTCCTGTGTTCCAGTCTGTGCCTGAAGCCTCTTGTCCTGGTACTGAGCACTGTTGAGAACAGATTGGCTCTAGCTTCTTTACAAGTATCTCTTCAGGTGTTTATAGACATTGATGAGATCCCCCTGAGCCTCAGCTCTCTCAGCCTCTCCTCATAGCAGAGGTGCTCTGATCCCTCAGTCATAACCTCTGTGGCCTTCTGTTGGACTCTCTCCATTATGCCCATGCCTTCTTGTACTTGGGAGCCCAGAGCTGCTCCAGGTGTGGCCTCCTTGGTGCTGAATATAGGAGAAGTTCACTTCTCTGGATCTGCTGATGATATTTTGACTAATGCAACCAAAGATACCATTAGCATTCTTAGAGCAAGGGCACACTGCTGGTTCATGTTCAGCTTGGTAACCACCAAAACTCCAGGTCCTTTCCTGCAGAGCTGCTTTCCACCTGGGTGTCCCTCAGCATGTGATGATGCCTGGAGTTGTGCCTCCCCAGCTGCAGGACTCTGCACTTCCTTTGGTTGAATTTTGTGAGGTTTCCATCATCAGTCAGTTTCTCCAATGTGTCAAGGCACCTCTGCATGGCAGCATGGCCCTCTGGTGAGTCAGCAACTCTCCCAGGTTTTACAGGGGTTTTATTTGATTCTTTCATTTGCTCCAGAGTAATCTCCTCTTACAAAAACGAATCCAAACCTCCTTAACTCTTTACAAGGTTAATTTACTTGTACAAGCAATTCATAATCTTAACTAGCAGAAATTCAGTCCTTGCTATGAAGTCTTCCCAAAGGACTCAACTTATTTTCTGTCTGATCCTGATTCAAGCATACAGTGCCTTGTTGCTACACAAATTCTCATAAATATGTTGAATAACTGGAAAAAAAACACATTGGAAAATAAATATGATCATAGTTTTCATTTTATAACAGAAACTGTATAACCATTTCAATAGAAATATGCTATTTTTTACTTATCAGTGAGAAAACACAACCAATATTAACACACTCCACCAAGCAGAAACAATGTTATTTTGTCCAAGTTATTAACTTTACCTGAGGTGTAATAAAACTCTTGCCTGATTAAACAGACTTCTTATTGTTTTCATCCTAAATAACACTCTTTTCTGCTCCACCAGCTCTTTCAGAAGCAGACCAGCATGCCCTCACCCCGTTCTGCTTTCCTTGCCCAACCTTCAGATAACGTCATGCTCTGCAGCAGAGCAGGAAGCGAGATCAAAGACCAGATGTTCCTTCAGAGCCTTCATTCTCTGTGCTCACCTCTCCGTTGCAAGTGGAGATCATTAATGTTTGCTGGGTTCATGAAGAGGATGCCAGCAGCCACACTGCAATCTCTGAGACTCCCCAAAGAGGGGACACAGAGCACATCCTTTCTTCTCCAAGGAACTACCCAAAAGACCCAAGAGTTGCAAATCTTCACCTTGTACAGCTTGTACTGAGGAGGTGTAAGTGGAAACTAGTGTATGTCTGTAATGAGGCCTGTGAAATTCAGCAGATGTGCCAGTCATTGCATTGTTCATCTTAATTTCTTAGAGAGTTTGATGTCTTTTGATCTAATATCTTAACACATTGAGGTTGTACAGATTTCATGGTCACAGGAAAAGGCATAAAACTACAGAGCATGAAAGGTCTGATGCAGAAAGAGGTCAAGCTTCAACATCTGACCTGCACTTCTGTATCGGGTCTTTTTTGCATGGAAGGGAAATGCTTTCAAGTCAGCTGTCTTCAACCATCCAAGTTACATGCTCAGCTCCATTTAGCAATCTAGCAATGCTTCCATCGTAGTTGTTGAAAAAGTTAAGAAATACCTCCAGGTTCAGCTACTCATTTTGGGATAGGACAAATCACTCAAGAAAGCAGCCTATCTCTGGATGATTAGCTTATAAAACAGCCTGCTTTTCAGGTGAGTGGGATGAAACCTACTTTCTATGTATGCCAGTGACAACTGATCCACCACGCAAATATGTGAAAAAATCCTTTGTGTAGCTGGCTGTCAAGGAAGATTATCTTTCAGATTTAAGAGTCGACACTAAAACTATGGCCAGGCAGGAAATGGTTGCAGTGGCAAGCAGAAGAATTGGAAATAAGATGAAACAATATCCTTCCACAAGAGGAAAATACCTTCATTGATGGATCTTGTGTTAAAATGGAAATCTGTTCCTGCTCAAATGGAAGCCTGTTGCTGCAAAAGCTCCACAAACTGGCTAAAGTTTGCTCCTGAAAGGGACTTATATTCAGTGAAGAAGGTAAACTCTACACTGAGCCTGATGTCTTCTGCACTTAACGTCCATGGCTTTCCGCCCCACTGCAGGCATCCACTGTGGCCATGCAGTCACTGGGCTGAGTGGTGGCATTCCCCTATATCATTTCATTAAGACCTGGAGAGGTTAGCACTGCTACCTCCACACACAGCCCTGAGATGTCCCTGACAAAAGAAGAGAGAAGGAATGTAAATAGATTCTCTCACAAATGACATGCAGCTGTTTCTTCCCTTTATGCTGAAACTGTTTCTCTTCCAACCAGAAAAGATCAGAATTGCACGCAGCCAACTTGCCTGGGGACTGCACTCACATCAGGGAGCCTCCACCTCTCCCATGAACATCAGTGTCCCACTTTCTGAGGTCTTGTAGGACAGCAGATGTCTAAGGATGCAAGAATAAACAGCAATCCTGATGCATGCGAGGGACCACGGGGATGTGCCAGCTGCCCTTCAGCCTGCCTTTGCTACATTCTCCCTCTCGCTTCACACCAATGTTCTTAATTAGGATACACCTCATTTTGGCTTAAGGATCTTCTCTCAAGCCTGATAACCTGATGGTGGTCATGCAGGAGCCATACTCCTACCTCCTTCTTGGGTACTTACTCCCAGACCTGAGCGTGAATCTCAACCAGGACACCCCTACGGGGCAACTCTCTCCATTCTGGTGGCAGTGGCAGGGCTGTCCTGAGGAGGCCGTCTGTCACTGATAGGCAGCAGCACCCAGAATGCTGTTTTTCTCTGTCTTCCCCCATGCTTCTCCTGTTTCCACATTCTTCCCATGCTTCAAGCAGTAGTTTTTATTCTTCCCCGCTGTGTTACAGATCTCTACACTGAGTGCTTTTCCATCAGATATAGCATACACTCACCAATTTTATAAGAAAAGTTAGGAGCTTTTATAGGTGATCAAATATTACACATTTGAAAATATAAATATCAAATATCCTTGGCTTTTAAAATCTGTAAAGATGTCATATTTTTAAAGCTTTTTTTAATTTGAAGATATAAGTAATCTGACAGATAAATTCTCTTGGGACCTGCAGAATGCATTTTAATTAGTCAAGAAATGTCACGCTTCGGCAGAGAAATCATTTTGTATTTGAAAAGATTTGCAAAGCCTCTAGAAACTAAAATAATTTAAATCTTTGTGCATTGATTTCAGTTTTTGTGTTTGCCTATAGATCTGTACTATTCCTGATCCATGGAGATTTTTCATCTCTCTGGCATAAACAGAGTAAGAATGGCTGTAATTCAGCAGCTGTTGTTCCTGAAGCAAGAGGAAATTCTACTCAAAGTGTACAGGAGAGTAATATTGCTATTACACACAAAAAAACCCACACACATAGAAAATCTAAAAGTAATAGAAAAATCTAATCAAAGAGGAGAAAGGCAGAATTCCCTCTCCAACTTCAGAGAATCATGGCACAACTAAATTTGTTTGGTTGCCTTGCTTGTCCTTTTGTAATTAAATATACAATGGATGTCTCAATAACCAAATAACAAAGAGCAGTGAAGCTTTCTATTGAATGCACTGCACCTTACAGTAAAGGAGGCAAGGTAGTACCTAAGAAGCTCCACTGTCATTTGAAGCATTTTCTGTTTTGTTGTTGTTGATTAGGTAATAATTAATTTGAAGACTTTCTTTAATTGTGCATAGATCTTATTACATTTAGGAATGTTACTAATTCTCTTCAGTAAGACACTTTATTCCTTGTTCTATATGCATTCTATACAATGTAGTTCTATAATCGTACCTTATCATACATCATGCAGTTTTACCATATATGCACATACTATATCTATTCCTCTTGCAGTAGGAAAAGGAGGAGGATAAATGGAGGATAAATAAAACTTCAACGTGAAATCAGGAGGTCAAGGTGTCGTCTTTATATTCTCAAGATCTATATATTCTCCTATATATATTCTTTATATTCTCAAGGCCTATATATTCTCAAGACTAAAATGAGTTAAATTCAACCGATGTTTTGCATTTTTGTACATATCAATCCCCCTCCTCCCCCCAAAAGCCGATGTGTTTTGGGCTCTGAATTGGCATTGGTTTGGTAATAATAAAAGGACTAAAATGCAGTTGTTGGTGCTACATTTCAAGATGCATGCAAAGTACAAAGAATTTCTAATTATTACCCTTTCTCGTGACAATCTTTTTAAACCCTTTTTGTTATTGATAGGCACAGTACCCCATCTGCCATCACTGTAGACCTCCACTGTGGTGAAACAGTCTGAAGTCAGCCCTGTTGAGGCACAGACCAATAGGATAACACCCACCCAAATCTTCTCTTATTCCAAGAAAGTTCCAGATAAGAAGGACCCAAGTTCTCCGAGGACCTTTCATGCACAGATTTTGCACAGCAGTTCTGAGAGACAAGGCTGAGGAATGGCAAGAGAAATGGGACTTTTCCTGAAATGATAATCATTTACAGATCACTGTTTTCCATCAAGTGCATAGAAGGGAAGACACGTTTCTTATTTAAATGAAGCACGACTGCTAGTTTGATCTGTAACCAAGTTGTATTCTGTACTGTTTTCTTTCTCTTGTTTTTTGGGTTGGTTTTTTTTTCACAAATCTGCATAAACATACAGATTTTTGGCAGTTTTAAACTCTATGTCTAGGCACTTTTTTGAACTGTTAATGATGTATGATTTCTGTGCTCATGTCTGGAAATCCACACAGTCAAGAAAATTATGCAAGTTTTATGAAATGTGTAATTGGAAATTAAATACCAGCGGGTTGGTATTTAATCAAAATCAATATTAAACTGTATTTACCCCCTTGAAAATTCTTCCTATTATTTCTTTCAGACTGTGTTGCAAAACAAAAATGACATTTAAAGATCTTTCACAAATAGCTGTAGCCTTTTGTGCAATTAGAGTAGGGTTAAAATGCTCTTTTTTTTTGCTTTTGCTATGGTCAAATTTTCCATTTTTGACCTGCAAAGACCAAGCTAGTTTATGTAATTGTTTAGAATTGCCTTGCTTAATTGATCTGCCTCTCTGACAACCATTTGTCTTCAGGGAATATTCTTGTTCTGCCACTAAACCTCAATTCGTTTATTGCTGAATGTCCTGTACAAAGATAGCTAACCTAAAGCAATCAACTTGAAACATGTTCTTAAAAATATTACCTTCCAATTCATGTCATGAACATTTATGTAAGCCATAAGTTTTGAATGGGTTTGATAAAGTTAATTCCCAGAGCTATAAAATATGCAGGAAAGATGTTATGCATTCAGAAACCACTGTTCCAGCTTTCAAACTGAAATGACATCAGCTCGCATATTGGCACCTACACAAACATCCCAGATGCTGCTATATTATTCATAATTAGGACTACATTTTTTTTCAGTGATTTTGTTGTAATATGGTAATTCATGTACACAGTAACATAAGCATGAAGGTAAATTGATTCCTAAATAACACTTCATTTATCAATACATGTTTCTAAGTGGATTTTGCAATTGTATTTACCATTGCTATCTAAAAGATTTAGAGGTAGCTAGAGATTTCTGGGATTTATTTTTCTACTCGCAGAAGAGCATAACAACAATGAATTCCAATCAGAAACAGCAAAGGCAACGCAGTTGCCACACTGTTGTCTAATCATTGACCGTATTGTTTATCAATGTTTTATGATATTTGAGCACATAATAGCTGAAAATACATACTCTCTGCTACTCTTCTCTCAAGAGTAAGCAAGGGATTATAACAATCCATAAGATTAGGAGCCTAAACCATGAGAGCAGAACTGGAGGGAATAAGTGAGCCATTGCTTATTTCAATATGATATTACAATTGGTTTTGCAAATTTAGCCTTCTGAGGGTGATATCCTGACGCAAGCCTCCTTCTAAGCTTTAAAAATAGAAATATTTTCATATAGGATCTATGTAAGTGCAATGATTTTAAGATTAAAATCGTTTTGATGATGTGAAAGCAAGCTGTTGAAATAAAAGTTGTTCTGACCCCCTCACTACAGAAACATTTGCCTTTGGTGCCTGTTTTAATAAAAGAGAATTGCCTCATGCTGTTCCTTTGCCACTGCTCTTATTCACCCTTACTTTACCTGCACATTACAGCCAAGGAGGTGGATCAGTCTCCCCATACTCAGCTCCAAAAGGATCTTACCCATGCTCTGTTTTTGCAAGCTGTCTGAGTCATTCATTGAATAAGATCTCATTAATACTAGCAAGGTTTCTTGACCCTACTGTTCCCAATAGGATGCCACTTCTAGCCTTTCCTTACCTTACACTCTCATTAAACTTATGCTAATACTACCCACTCAACTGCTCTGAGTGTGGCCTTCATTATATTTAGTATTATTTAGGCTGGCCTGAAACCATTTTCCATTCAGGATAAGATAAAAATGCTCCTTAACATCCTTCCCACAAAGTGGAAAAAAGGCATGACTCCACAGGAAGAACAGAAAGCACTTACGACCTTTTTTTAATCAAGCTAATTTTGACCCTGTGAGGAATCAAACCTTATCTGTATGGGTTTCAGTTGCAGTTAAATAAGTAAGCAGTGAGACAGGCCCAGAAAATCAGTGCTAGCCATGGCCCACTGGGTTAGAAATAATCTGAGTGCACATTTCTGGACAGCTCTCACACCTCCGGCTGCAGCATAGAGAGGCCCATGGGACCTCTGCTTTCAAGGCCCCTTGGTGCTTGCTTCTCAGTGCCTTGCAGAAATATTGTTTGTTCAGTTACTCTGTTATGCATAAATACAAGAATAAGTTCCACTTTTAAAAGCTTCTAACAAAAATACTGCAGCTGTGTTCTCATAAGCATATTCACCATCATCCATCAGCTACCACTACTCCGATAACTCCAGCCTGTTGATGACAACTCCTGCTCTGTGCAGAGTGAGGAACTAGAGTAGGAGAATGACTGAGCTGAACAAAAGCTCGGTGAAAAGAAGGGTTTATTTCCCCTGTGCAATGGATGGGTATCTTGACTCATCTCATTGTCCAACAATACAAATGTTGGTGTCAGCTCAGCCTCATGGTCATTATGAGGCCGGACTGGCTAAGGAAGAGATATTGATGGCTGAGAATATGAATGACAGTTTTGAGGTGCTTAAGAAACCCTTCTCCATTCACAGGCAATAAGATTCTGATCCCATATCATCAACACTAGACAGAGTGTCCAGGTCCTGCTGTTGGGCAGTTCTGACTCACACCCGTAGAGGCTGCACAGTGACACCACCAGACATTGCAGCTGCCTTAGCAGCGAGCCCTACTCTAGCTAACGCATCACCACATTTGACACACAGCTCTTTATACCTTCCATGACCTTCTTCCATCACAGCTGATCCAATAGTCGGTTTGAGAACACCAACCCTAGCTGAATAACAGCTCTCTCAAAAACTGGGATTAGGGCCAAGAGGTGAGGAGAGGCATGGTAGCTCTAGAGGCAAGCTCCATTTTTCTACCTCAGAGTGTCAATGATAAAATGTAGAGAAGTCTCAATGGTTTGCCTATACCTGACTTTCAACTTATCATCATACTGGGTGCACTGTCAGAGATACCCTCTCTGCTTGGACAAAGGAGCCAGAGAAGGGAGAAAAGACTGATCCAACATCAGTGAGAATACCAGAAGACGGACTCACTCTTCATGAACACTGAGAGATGTACAAAGAGTTTACAGCTTTTTCAAGGAATATTTGCTCTTTCCAAGATTATTTTGATGTATTTCCATGTATTTCTCATCCCATCACAATAGTTTTCTGAATGAAATTGTAATTCAACTGAATGCTCTAAGTATTATGAGAAAATGTAGGGGAAAGCATAACCACAGAGGCAAGCAGAAAATTCAATCTTCTGTCATTCAGAGTTCCACAAAATCACCTTTATCATGATTTATCACTTTAGCTTTGTCTTCCAACATCTGTATTTCTTTTACTGTTAGAAGAATGGAAGAGAGTGAGAGTGTGCTACCTTAAGGGAAGATTAGAAAATGGGTTGTGAATTGGCCACAGTAGGAAAGAATTTTACAGAGCAAAGCGTAATGAATATAAACTACGCAGATGGGCGCCTTCTTACAGATGTCTATCTGATGAGGGTAAATGTGGCTGAGTATAAAGTAAGTGAAGACATGATAATTAAATCCATAGGCGATGGCTTTTCCATGATTCAAACCCCAGCAGAGAATAACAAATGAAACAATGAAGATCTTGAACCACAGTATCCATCCCTGCCTGAAGGCATCCATCCACCTTTCCCTTCCGCTTGTGTATATAGGTTGAGCCCTTCCAATAAATGCTTAATCCAGCAGTAGATTTACAAAACAATAGGTACACTGTCCAAAGCATTTAAGAATTTCTTTAGACATGAGAAGGTGACATTCTGAATTTCAGTTCCTAGCTGGTAGAAAACATGAGTCTCATATGTTCCTGCTGAGATACTTCTTACTCTCCCATCAGGCTGCTGTATTCCAAAGCAGGTGACGCTGTTGGTTCTCACTTGATTTGAGGGCATTGCAATAATTAAACATCAAGAAAATATCTAGGAGAAAAAGAGTCATCATCCTTCCTCCATAACCTTCACAGATTCTACTATTGCTCTCATTTGCTACCAGCTTCCCTTTCTCCTTCTCTTACTACTCATATATTTCTTCTCCCAAATGGCTTCCTTCTGAAAACAACTGGTTTCCTTATGGTGTAAGCATAACGTACTCAGAGATAGCATCTCTGAATCAATATCAAGGTTTCTGCAGAAAACCTCAGCCATAGTCAAGGTATGTATGGTTAAATGCATTCCTGAGAAATTCCCATGCACATAGACACTCATCTACCCTAATATTCAAAGCGTTAAGTAATCATGAATCGCAGCTACTGTCATTCAGTGCTTTTGTATGAGTAAAGGCACTACCTTTTATTTTTTTTATTTTTGCTCTTCGCCTATAATTATCTATTTTTTATCCTTCCGTCTTAGGGCAAACAAAAAGAATTTGCAATGTAAATAATAATTTAAAAAAAAAAAAATCTAGCTTTTCGGGGAGAAAGAGGAGAGGAATTCACATTTCTTTCTTAGCCTACAGCCTACTCTCATATCAAACATACTTTCAAAAAGTTGATACTGCTGAACTGTAACTTCTGCTTTTCTACCTCTGTGTTCTCCTGGCTCTTTTATCAGAACTGTTTGATTTTTAAAGGGGAAAAATTAATCTCACCTTCATAAGAAGCTGGAGCACAAACTTTTTAGATGGATTTACCCTGAAGAATTCATGACTTACAGTTCTTCCTGTCACTGAGAACAGGTCTACCTGACCTACTGCTGGGGAGAGGCTTTTCATAACATTTCAGGGTCTTTTTTTTCTCTCTTTTTACTTTATTTGAACAAATATCTTCCAGATAACTATTTTTAAAAGAGGTCATTCACACATATTTTTTTACTTACAAAACTCAGGAAGTCAGTGATATGTTACTCATTTGATTTCCCTTTGACCTTAGGCAGACTTTTGCTATCTCAAGTCTTTTTGAAACTGTATTCATTATAACAGGACAGGAAAACCATATCACAAGGAAAGTGAGTGAAGATAGATAGAATAAGTACACTTTTCTTCTTCAGATTTGCTCATCTTCATGTCTTCTTTTTCACCTCAACAGTCATTGTTTCAGTTTAATTATGTACAATAGCACACCCGAATCTGGCTACTTAGCTTTTTGTATCCAATCCAATACCCACTAGACAGTGGGCTTTTTAGTCTATCTACGATTATCATACAGTTACTTACATTATACAAAGCCTTTTTCTTCTGTATTGGCTGACAGTTTGCTGTGAGTTGTGGAGAGCAAGAACTGTGCTTTCTTTTGGTTGAAAAGTACTTAGCATGCTGTGGATGCCACCACCAACAGAGAAATAATAACAATCTTCCAATCAGTCTTTCTCTCCAGCTGTTTAGTTTAACAGTTTATCCTCCAGAAACTTAGAAAACTAGGAAAAATGTTCTCTTTTTACTCCTTTTCTATTGTAAAGTCTAAATTTCTGAGTAACCAATGGCTGTTTCTCAACAGAAAATCCAAAAATAAAAATGAGGAACCTCTTTATCATCACTCACATCTGAGGCCATGGAACAATGACAGATTCTTGCTTTAGAAGACATCTACAGTCCTCAAGTTTATGGCATACCATACACTTACCAAATTTTACCAGTGGCTAGGTTTTTTCTCTAATGACTCCAATCACTTTAAAATTACACATGTGAACATATATTCTTATCTAGAGTCAATAGGAACAGATAAAATCTTCCAAGAAAAATGTCATTCGCCTTCCACTAGGTGTCTAAACTGAATATGTCCAGTTACCCTCTGGAGATTATCTAAATTTCAACACTGACTGAAGTTTTAAAAAGCTCAAAAGAGTTGAAAGAACATGATGTGTTTAGATGACCTAAAAAGAAGTTTATCTCACATAGAGCATTAAGGAATGGTTTTGTTCTGTTCAGAAGGAGAGAAAGATTTCCAAATGGATACCCTTAGAAATGGAAAATACTGTTCCCACCAAATCCCATTCATTTATGCCACTCCTAAGTGAAAAACCTGCAGTACTGTTTTCCAGTGTGGCCTTAATCAGGGACTTTGGTGGGAAGGCTGGGTAAGAACTTTCACCAACATACCGCTGTGGTTTACTCTCACTACTAGGGATAACTAGGGATAGGAAAAGTTTCAATGCAATGTGTTTGTCAGGGTCTCAGAACTTCCACTGAGCTTTTGCAACACAACTTTAAGTTCAAATGCTTCAAAATGCAAGTAGGACACTTGGCCTTCCTTATGATGACGAAGTTATTACGTCTATGAGAATCATAGAATCATAGAATGGTTTGGGTTGGAAGGGACCTTTAAGATGGCCTAGTTCCAAACTCCCTTGCTATAGGCAGGGACACTTCCCACTAAACCAGCTTGCTCAAAGCCCCAGCCAGCCTGGAGCCCCATGGCAATCTGCATCATCCTACTCTTTTGTATTTCTCTGAAAGTCAGCAGACACCAAGAGGATGGAAGAGATGCACAGAATCTACATGGGCTCATGGAACTGACCTTAAATAAGGAAGTATGAATTACATCCTGCTTTTTATATTAGATGGCAAAAAACCCACAACTACTTAGGAAATGTCCTCAACAGGGCTGACATTGTAGCCCTTTTTCATCTATTAATTCTCAGTGCAATTAGATCTCTTGAGAACACAAGCTGCAGGGCTGGACCCTGCTTATAGATAATTTCATGGCACTACAGAAAAATACCTGTTGTCCTAGTTCTATTCCATAAAGTGGTTCTGCAACCACAGATGGCGAAGCTGTACACACTGTAATGTTCTGATGCTGGGTTTTTTAAGTGTGTGTCTTGCAAAATACACAGTACAATGAGCAGAATGTGGGCAAAGTATTCCAAAACCTTACATCTCAGCACTGTTTTCACAGTCCTGTTTTTCTGTAAACTGTCACATGTATTATAAAAATATATAATTGATAAGCACAAAAAAAGCCTTGCATTTCATTCAGTTGCTGCCAAGAATTTATTACTCTATGCTGCTGTATACTGTAAATGGGACAAGATGTTCGATTGTGGACCTCCATTTTGAAGAGCTGTAACATATATTTCCATTACCTTCTTTAGATTGTAACCTGGCAGACACAATGCATTTCATCAGCCTACAAAGGCTCAGTCCTTTTCCCGCTGTCAATAAGTCTCCCCAAAATATGTTGCTGTTGTGGAAAGCTTGCAAAGCATTTACTTGCTAGACGTTTAAAAGACTGAATTACAAATTTTAATGCATTTACAACAGCAAAATAAATACTAATCAATTTTTAAATTTTGCAACGATCATTTTCAGTCTGGGTCAGCATTTTTGCCGGTTAATTTCTATTTAACACAGGGGGTTGAGATTATTTTTCTCGGGATAATAATGAAAAGCAGAGAAAAACACAAAAGCAGAGGTCTGAAGGCCTACTTTTGCAGAATGACGGAATGACAAGCAGCAACAACAGCATTGTGCTCAGTACAATTAACATCATGGGGCCAAAATACAGTTCCCCAGGCAACTTCACCAACTTTCACAAAGAATTTGCCTGGAAGTACTGTCTTCTCAGCATCTTCTGGAGAGAGTGACACAAACAGACACAGACACATTTCCTCAAGTGGTGCTTAAACACTACCAATCTACTAAGAAAAGTACTGACAAAATCTCTGCACATCATCGTCACCACACACTCAAACTCTGAAGGATGTTTGAATGGTACTCAAGATTCACTCTGTCCAGAAGTATTGCAAATCAAGGAAGAGTGAGGAAAACTCACTCTCAGTGGGCAGATGTTCTTGGTGAAATGCAGTAGATATGGAGGGCCCAAGACATGGCTGGAGAATCAGAATCTGAGATGCTTGTTTATAAACCGGGATGTGATACTGGATGATGCTAGATTATAAACTCATGCTGCTGCAGAGTGCTGAACAGTGCCATGTTACCAGTTTGAGATCATCTTCAGAACTGCTAATATAACTTCTCTCAGAGCACTTAAAGTCACATTGGTTCTTACTTTACTCTTTGTCCCCAAAGCCTTTTTAGTTTCAAGGGTCCTGTCCTGTTGACACCGATGAAGAGATGACTTTATTTGTCCTCATTCACTTTGCATTGCTCAGCTTCCCTGAGCTGTTGCCACAGTGTGGAGCAGCTTTATCTGAGACTTGCCACCCTGTGTGCTTTGCACCCCTTCTTCCTAGTGTATTCTATTGTACTACACTTACAGAGCTTAGAAGTTACTTTCTCATCTTGATAGACCTCCAGTTTGAGAATTCTCATCAAGTAGAAGAGGAGTCACAGCACTAATGCAATATTGTGCTTTAGTGCACAAATATCTCTTCTGGGAGACCGCTTCACAAATCTTTTCAGTTTATGCACTGCATAATCTTTCTGGGTGAATGCATGATTTTTCTGACATGGGTATCATGCAGTTTAGGATAGAATTAGAATGCATCTCACATATTGACATCGCTATTTCTAGTATAATTTTGTACCAAGAAAAGGCCACCATTTGTCATATAAAGAACCATTTGTAGCTGAACATAATTTCATCTTGGACTGACCCGGTCATTCAATGTTTCATGTTATTTTTGCCCATTTGTCAAAGGAAATGAGTAACACCAATAAGATTTTAAGAAACTAAAATATGAGCTGTCCAGGTATCAGCTCTTTTCATACACACACCTTACAAATTCTAGTCTAACGTTTAAAGCTCACAGGCTGGTTTTAATTCAACATCTCAGTGATTGCAAAAGATAATACATGGAAATTCAGAGCTACATCTGTTTTAATAGTTCTCAGGTCATTTGCATGGGGATAATTGGAGGTTATGAAAACTTCTTCATGGAAATGAACGACCGGTGACCACAATGTGAATTTTAATATCCAAATTAAATTTTTTTGTCTAATGTGGTAATGATTTACTCATTTGTAATTCTTTTGAAGAAGTAGAGCTACATACAGATAAAGTAAAGCAGGGTTTAGCCTTAACTACCTTCAGTGCGCCCATTCGCTCTGTTACAGATGGGTTGCTACTTCTCTGCTCTGGACTGTTATTATGGTCATTACTGAGTATTTCTACCTCAGGTGCTATTGACACCTCTCCTTTCTTTTCAGGACTTCAGTCTCATTCTCTCATTTCTTTGTTTTCAAAGTTGGCTAAAAATCTCCTAGCCTTTAAAATTCTTCTTCTGTTTTTGTTTGTTTGTTTGTTTTACTTAATCACTTTGGTTCACTATAAAAATAAGATGAACAAGCACTAGTAGGCAGTCAAGTAGCAGAAATTACAATTTAAAGCACCTTCACAGTCATAGACTATAATCCTGTGTGTCCTCTCCCTTTTCCTTTGTGAGGCAGTTTCATGCCACTTACTTGAAACTAAGTCTAGATGAGTAAGTTTCCATATGGCTAAGGACTAGAAACTGGCTTCAGACACATCCTGTGGCCTGTAGGGATGTGCTGACAGGAGCACTGGCCATACCCAGTGCCACCAAGCCTCCTGTGACTCATTGTCTCCCTGTAATGCTTGAACAATTCCTCCTTGCAAATGTAAGCCCAGACTGCAGGATTCTAGGCTAATGTGCTGTTCTCATAGTTTTTATGAGGCAAGGTATAGGGGAAGGTGACAGAAACACTTTATGTCTTCTGAAGCCCATGCATTGCCAGTCAGCCTGCGGGTAACCACCAGGTGTATCTGCATTCAGGCATTTTTGTAAGAGATGCAGCTATGAATCTCTTAAATAGCAAACAGTGACAGGGAAAAGATTTTTAGTCACTGTTTCCGTCTATCCACCCAGTCTTGTTGGAATGACAATGCTGTGAATGCATATGGAGTCATGTAAATGTCATCCTTCATTTGGAAGGGATGGAACAATATCTCTGCAGGTTACCTGCACTCAGGTCTGTGCTAACAGCTGTTTGACACTCAGAGAGATGACACATTTTTGTGCAGCTGGAAACAAGCTCTTCTTGACAGGAGCATACGATGACCTCTTAACAGCTTGGGATGGGAAGTCAAATTAGGCAACCAAATTAGGAAAATTTTCACTGTGAGGGCAGTACAGCCCTGGCACACATTGCCCAGCAGGGCTGTGACACCTCCATCCATCCTTGGAGCTTTCTGGGACCTGGTTAGACAAAAGCACAGGTGACCTGATGTACTGCTGGTGCCAGGGGATTGGAATAGATGATCACCTGTGGTTTGCTTGCCATGGCCACAATAACAGATGAGTCCTGAAAAGTTTCTCACATTTCCATAGCCACACGGTATTCCTCCCCTTATGATTTATCCAGGTCTTCGATTTTGGCTGTCTCAGGCAGGAACTGTCCATCTGGTATTTGCATGCACAGTGGTTAGTGCTCTGATCTCTCATTGAAACCCTGACCTATTTTGAATTTGAAGTAACAATACTGTGCGTAAGTGACCAAAGATTTCACTCTACATCTCGCAGTAGTTTTTTGAATACTGTAGTTGCCTTTATTTATTTAGCTGTCTTCATTGCCAACTTTTTTCCTTGAAGCAAACTTCCCTAAGTAGACACTTGTAACAAACATATCAAACATGAAAGCATAAAATTGTAATGTCTTTATTTTGATTCTTGACTGTTAATTCGCTTTTTCTAGAAGGGTTCCAACAATCAACTTCGTTTTTCTTCTCCTACAGGAAGTTTTATACTCATAGACAGCAGATATTTGTGATTGAGGCCCTGGCATCAGTGAATAGGGCAGCAGAGGCGGTAGGAAGCTGCGGTCGCTGTGTGACCCCTGCTGGCAGCAAATAATTAGTCAGGAAAAGGGCGAGGGAAACAGACTTCGGTTTGCAATGAATGACTAATTCAGTAAAGTGCATAAATCAAAGAAAGTCAGTAGCAATAGAGGAAATAAGTAAAAGGCCTGTCACTGTGGAACAGGAGACACAAATGAGTACAATGTGATCATTAAAGGTGTCAATCATCTACTTCATTTTATCAAGAAGCTGAGCCCTGTGGCCTAACCTGCAGTGGCCGCGCTCAGTACAGGGTAACACTGATGTCGCTGCATGAGAATTTCTGAAACAGCACTTAAAGGTCATGTGGAATTGTGACAATCTTCTACCAGGTTCCCAGAGTTTCCTGAGGTTTTTGGCACTACTGCTAAAAATAAATCCAAGCTTCAGTGACGCTGAAGCACACATTCCAGCGCACTCCAGAACAGTCCCCAGCTTCCCAGAAGGATCACACAGTCATCAACAGTGCATCACGGTGCATTTCCCAGTGCACATTTTCTTTGAGATAAATAAAGCTTAGGAGACACAGAACAGAGAAAGATGCAACACATCATCTGCGGTTTTGTTATTCAATCGCATAAGTGTATAATAAATACCTTAATTTGAATAATACAGAACTCCCCTTTCAAAATGCAATAGATTTCCAACGCATTTTCAGACATGCTTGCTGATAAGCAAGTAATAAGATTCATTCATTCATTCAAAATAAATAAATAAAAGCTACACCAGGACAGGCACTAGGGGTGGGGTCTTGATCTGCAGTCAGCTTGCTTAGGTTCTCTCTGAATGTGTAATTCCTATACTGCTCATTTAGCTTGTTCAAGCTGCTATGTGTTTGCCATGCTAAAAGCATGCACACAGTTCCCCTCAACCCAAACAGAGGGAATCTGCACGTTCACAGATCATAAGTGTCAAATCATCCTTGTTATCAGCTTGATTCATCAAAATCATTCTCCATTTTACATGCCAGTTTCATTTTACATGTCAGCGTATCAACAATTTTCTACACCTTCCAATCTTAACTCGTAAGAAGTGTTCGCCACTACATATCTGCTCCCAAGTGCAATGGAGACATGGAAGACGTAAGATCTAGTTCCTAAAGATGATGCCTGTAAGCTGAACCAAGCTATGTGGCAGACATCAAGCAAGAGTGCAGAGAAGAGAACAAAAGAAGCTGCTTCTTTTCCATTAGGGAATGAAACCCAAGAGTGCTCTGGCTTTCAGCAAGGTTTTCAACAAGCTTCTTTAATTCATCACCAAAGGACTGATCTCAGGTGAGCATTTTGGCCTGACAATCTTGCTTTCACAAGTTTAGGGAAATTCTGATACAACACAGAAATTACCTGTTACCAAGAAACTCCTGACTTCAACCACTACAAGACAGATGATGTACCAAATGGAATGCTGGTGAAGGATAACATCAAAGCCATCTCTTCGCAGCAGAGTCCCAGAAGCTGGTGTATTAATTTAGATGCACCAGACTGCATTCAAAACAGAGATAGCCCTTTGCTCAGAGCTGGATTTTGATTTACTTCTCAAGTGTTCCCCTGCTTCTGCATCTGAAGTTAGATCTATGTACACTGTCCAAGTGCTTTCCACAAGGAAACAGAGGCCTCTTCAGAAGGATGGCTATGGAAGATGACTTTTGTAATGGATGTAAACGTGTGCTGGGAAATAGCTGGCCTTTAGATGCAAGCTGAAGGCTTTCAAAGAATTGTAGCATTTGGTTTTCATGTTGTGTTCAACCAGCTGTCGAGTACTGTTCTGACATGTTATTCATAGAATTAACATTTCAGGGGATAAGCAGGACAAGGAGAAATAGTTTCAAATTGAGGAAGGGAAGATTTAGGTTGGATATCAGGGGAAAGTTCTTCACTAAGGGAGTGGTGAGGTGCTGGAACTGGCTGCCCAGAGAGGTTGTGGATGCCCCGTCCCTGGAGGTGTTCAAGGCCAGGTTGGATGGGGCCCTGAGCAGCCTGGTTTAGTATTAGATACGGAGGTCGGTGGCCCTGCATGTGGCAGGGGGTTTGGAGCTTGATGATCCTTGAGGTCCCTTCCAACCCAAGCTATTCTGTGATTCAGTGATTCTGTGATTTCTTTTACTTAAACCTTAAACACAAAGGCAAAGATCTGTGCACCTTCAGGCCATGATTGTTAATGACTGTCTACAGTGTAACTTTCAGTACCCAAGATCCTAAATATTTTAATTAACAAAAAAAAAAAAAGCAAACATACATAAACTATTTATTTTTGAGCAAAACCACCGGGACAGTTAACTCAGTCCGCATTCACAGAGCAGATGTAGTTCGACCACTCACAATTTTACCAGATTTTTACTACAGAAATTATTGTTCTTGATCTAGAATATCCCAGAAGAATAAAAATAGATGTAAAAATGTTATATGTATTGGTAGGCAGATGAAACCTGGCCGATGAGGTCATCAGGACAAAGCTCTTTGCCTCAGCAGAAGGAACTCTGTCTGCCTGACAGTGTGGATAGGTCACAACCAGTGAACAACATGGACACTGATGACCACAAAAGCCCTATGCCAGGAACCAGTCAGCCGTGGCTTCTTTATTCTCTTTTCACACTTCTCACATTATGCTTTTACAAATGACTCAACCCTCTTAGCTGTTTTTGATGTTTTTAGCACTTTTTGTATCACAACATTTCACATTGCCATTCCAAATCAGCTCCACTCCTTTACACTGGAACCTCTTCTCTTGTGACCCTTTCTTTTCAGAACGATTGAAGAAAAGCACAAATGGGCATATCACTCTGGGAAAGTGTGTCTTCACATACATCATCAGCAATAGCTTCAGGTACATTGAATTCAAACTCGAAGCAATTTAAATTAAATTTAAATTAACTTTCAAGTGCAGCTATGCCTGGAAAACATTTTAGTTTTACTTGCAAAGATATAATAGAAACAACAGCAGCTATCTCATCATCCTTTCCCTCAAAAAGGTAAAAATTTAAAGCTATACTGAAACAACCATCAGAGGGTGCATTTACACCATCAGTTTGGTTTTATACTTATTTCACTCCCAGGTCCTGGTACTCTGGCTGTCCACTCTGTGCCCCTGCCACATCTTGGAACACATCCCACCAAGCTCCGCTGGCTCCCTCTAGAGATTCAGTCCCAGCTGTAAGGATGTGGATCTCAAGGGGCAGCGCTTCCAGCTCACAAAACCTGAATGGAGGTACTCAAAGCAACCCTTTCTTTAAAGAGGGGGACTTACCTTTAAAATATATAGATAAGTCCAGACGTGTGGGATATTCCCATCTTCGCTGACTCTGTGAGATAAGTATGGACTTGCAGCGTAGAAGCAAATTTTGACTTGCTTCTACATGGCCCATGAGAGAAAGAATCAGAGGAGAAGCTTTTAAAATATAAATGTGCTGATAATTTAGATTGCTATGGTACCAGTTCAGGGAAGCACTTTTATTCAGGCTGGCATTGCATGTCTCATTTAAGTTAGTGGGCTTATGGGTATATTGAAATGTTTGCTTAAATCAGGATCCAAAATATAAAAAAGACTAATAACACGCACTATTTATACACTAATTATATTTATACACTACATTCTAGGACTGTTAAATATGAGGTTGTTAATAGAAGAATAAAATACTGGGAACTTCAGGACAGTGATTTTCCACTTTTTTTACCAGTAGCACACAGTAATTAGTCATCTAGAACTTTGTTAGAATACTGAAGAAAATTATAGGTACACGTGTTTTGTATGTATGTACATCTATACCTACATTCAAACATACATGTATATAAAAAATAGAGTGACTGACAGGTGCATTATGGTTGAAGATTTAAGGCACTTCCTGATTACTGAATGAACAGCTTGATAACTTGAACTACGTGTTCTCAGCAGCAGCTTGACAGCATCTATGCAGTTACAAGGCCTAGTCAAAGCTAGAGCCAAATTCTCAAGCTAAAGAAAAGAAAAACTCTGTTCCCAGAGAAATTCTCCTACCTTGCATGATGCTTACACTGCTCTCAGTACAAGCAGCCACCAGAAAATTCTTAAATTCTTTACAGATCATTCCTGGAAAGTGAAAGACTACAAAAAATCATATTCACGTATGTCTGTGCGATGGTCTACATACCTCCCAGTCAGATGTTTCCACTCACAAACAAAAAAACCTTCTGTATTAAAATTGAACAAATTGAATAAACTTTCAAGCAGGAGAAGGCAAAGAACTCCTCCACAAGTTAAAATGGAGATTTATGATTCCAAACCTGTGATAGTTCTCATGATTATTGATCTAGCTGTGACTATTTCTATGGATACTAAAGAAAATCAGTTAAACTAGACTTGCTTTGTAGTCCTCATTAAGATAGCTTGTCTAACTTTTGTCTATGGAAGCTGCAGAAATAAGGTACAAAGTCTTATATCATATAAAAGGAGATAGATAGAAGTTGAACTTGGATAAGCTCACTGGCACATAAGTGGATGTTCCTTACATCATTTCACAACCCTGTTTCCCACGATTCGAAGAGTTTTAGTCTGGTCAGAGGGGAAGCAACATAGTAAGTTCCATCTTCAAAGTTTGGCTGCCTTTCAGTTATGGCTGCCAAAACACAGTGAAAGTAATATTATTATGCTGGAAAGGAAAATACATTTTTCCATTCCCCTTCTAATTAAGAAATAAATAAATAAACTGAGA
Source organism: Pavo muticus (assembly GCA_016647715.1). NCBI lineage: Eukaryota > Metazoa > Chordata > Aves > Galliformes > Phasianidae > Pavo > Pavo muticus. The sequence continues at coordinate 580,948 of JACDJE010000253.1, read as the reverse complement.
GTTATAGTTACTTGTGTTTTTCTAAAGCAATCTGTTCTTGGACTGAAACCAAGGTAGAATGTTGTAACCTGAAAAGTAGCAATCTGAGAATTAAGGGCTTAATCTTTAATTCTTAATTCCAGTGGAAATTCCACTTTCCCATTCTGACTCCAAATTATGTTCTTTGTGCTGAGTTCAGCACAACATGTTACTCAACACTGAAGGCAGACTTGTCCTGAAGTGCTCTGCTGAATGGGATATTTTCATATCTTTAGCCTATGCACAGGCCCCCACTGCTTTATCCTGTTTAGCACAGTCATAGAGCAATGCCTGGAAGTAGAGTCTGACAGCAGGAAATATATATTTTTATAACAAACACAAGATGTAGTTAATTGTAATAATGGGTTATGTCAAATGATTTGCATCACAGAATTCCTGAGGCTGAAAACCACCTCTGGAGATCATTTAGTTCAACCTTGTGCTCAAAACAGGGCCCACTAAAACAGCTGAACTCTGCCATGGAAGGGTTTGACTATCTCCAAGGAAGGAGATTCCACAACCTCTCTGGGCAACGTGTTCCAGTGTCTGATCATCTTCACCAAAAAAACAAGCAAGTACACTACAGAAACAGCAGCAACAATGTTGTTTAAATGGAATTTCCTGTGTTTCACATTATGCTCAGTGCCTTTTAGAATCATAGAATCACTAAGTTTGGAAAAGACTACAAAGATCATCCAGTCTAACCATAATCCCATCCCCATCATGTCTACTAAATGATGTCCCTCTGTGTCACATCCACACATTTGTTGAACATCCTCAGGGACAGTGATTCTACCATCTCCCTGGGCCTGTTCCAATGCTTGTCTAGACATTTTGTCCTGTCCTTGGACACCACTAAGGTGAATCTGTCTCTGTCTTCTCTACTTTCTTTCATCAGATATCTGTACCCATGAATAAGATCCTCCTGAGCCTCCTATTCTCCAGGCTGAACAGTCCCAGCTCTCTCAACACCTCCTCAAAGGAGAGAGACTCCAGTTCCATATCATCTTAGCTGCCTGTCACTGGAATCACTCCAGCAAGTTCATCTATACGGGGAAGTCTAGCACGGGACCCAGTCCTCCAGCTGTGTCTCACCAGGGCTAAGTAGAGAAGAAGGATCACCTCCCTTGACCTGCTGGCAACACCCTTACCAGTGCAGGTTGGGATGTTGGAATGACTACAATTTTCTGATATTTACAGAATTAATCTCCCACAAAAGTTATTCAAAAAGTCAGTGTCTTCAGATGTGTTTGATTTGTTTATATAAAAAATCAACTGCTTATGTACTTAACAGTTATGTTACAGAATCTAAAAAAAGATGCAGCTTTTTGCTGCATCCTAAGAAACAAGAAAAATTATCATTTGAAAGTGGAAATGTCATCAGAAAAATCATTGCAGTCATTTGCATTATAACAAATATTTTATTTTCCTCATATGTGCCAGCAAAATAGGAATAAACTCTAGGATGACCAGCTGAGGAGATTTTCAACCTACCAAGATGGGATATGGGAAAACATATCAGAGCATTATTGTACAGGACATAAATATTCTGTGTGTGTCACCACAGTAGTATCATTCCTCCTGAATTTTCCGCTGCCTTCGGCACTCAGAGTTAGGTTTATCTTTCCCTGCACCCTCAAAGTAAGAAAAGTACAGAATAACTCCAGAAAGAGAGGAAGCTTCTTTGTTTAAAACGTGTGCTTTCCTGTGTCTGCTTGCTCTCTGGATAGTAATTCCACAAAGACAGAATGCAGAGTTTCACACTGTACTAATAATTTTATGAAGCAAACACAACTGAAAAGCTTTGAAGAATAGGGTGGAATAGGAAGCTGTTCACCTCATAGAAGAAGGTACTACATAATAAGAAAACCTTTCACAATGCTATCCATAGCCAAACAACTTCTACTTCACTTGAAACTTCATCAGTCTCCCCTTCTAAGTGTTCTGCAGAGCTCTAACACCAGAAAAATAAGCTCAGCACTGAGTAACCTGGGGATGAAAAGTACAGGGCTTAAGTTTGGAATCGAAGAACCATCACTGCTTTCATCAGCTTTTTTGTCAAAAATGAAGTTTGCAAAGAAGTTTCCTCTGAAATTTTCCATTAGAAAATAAGTTATTTTCTGATTTGAATCATTTAGATAAGAAAAAAAAATTCAAGAATTCCTAGCCAACGGAAACTGCTCAACTTCACATACAACTTTGTTCGTAAAAGCATATTAAGCTATTATCTCTAGTGCATCATGTTGTTTTCTTTAAGGTCTTCTAAGTGTCTGGTCTGCAAACCAAACAAAATAGTGAATTACAACAATATGAGTACATTTAGAGGTAATGGAATCAATTCAAAAGGCAGTCTGAAACTCTCAATTTGCTAACTACAAAAATTCCAAAGAAATGGGGAAAGTTAAAGGATTTTTGCCCCTTTTGTGCCTTCACATGAACATCGTTCTGACCTTCTGCCACAACCTCCAGCTCCACCAGCTATCTTCTTTCTCGTCTCACACCAGATAAGAACCCAAGTTCTGTGACTCCTATTCACCCTACTTGCCAACCATTCCCCTACAATCCTTACCAAGTGAAGTAACTGCCTTCTCACCAAAATAAGGCTGTGCACACACAGTCCTTTTTCAGCAATTTAACTGTATCTATTATAAAAGCTCATTAATTGTTATACTAGTGCATTTCTATATGCCCAAGCTTTTGCAACTGGCTGTGAAAACAGAATTAAATAACAGGCAGGTGAAGCTGGATCAAACTCTGCACATGTTCCTCTATTCAAGACAATAACCTACATTAGCATTTATGATCTTCATTACAACAGTGTCATTTTCATCCTCTTAGTCTGGAACAGTGGAAGTGATGCTGAGCACCAGCACTCACTAGTTGCAGTACTGTAGGCAGACATAAGAATTAATATATAGCACTTAACTTTTGACAGGTTTATCTGCAGATAGGCAGCTTAAGAAAAAGTACATTTACCTACTGGTGTGTCATTTCTAAGCCTCCAAATGGCCTCTGAATGAGGGAAGCCCTGTGAGGCCTCAGAGAAGTGGCTTCCAGCATATTAGCTCCTTCTTGACATCCCTACTGGGCAAGGATTAAGGCTTCTACACCTTTATTTCTGCCTTAATTTCTGAGTATTTGGGTGCTCACACGCCTTGTGAGACCCCCAGTTCCTTTAGAGGCCATGTTTATGTCAGTGTCTATGCCATAGGCAGAGTCTGTGCATACAGCCTGAGGGCAAAATTATTTACAGAACAAAATCTTCCTTCTTCATCAGTGTTTGCACAAGGAGCTCAGCCAGGAGGACTCACCACATCACCTCTCACAGTCTTGCTTTCCAGCAAGGCAGAACTGTCACCCCAACACCCGCCTAGGGCACCTTGCTGCTGGGTGTGACTTGCCTGTGTGGGTGCAGCAGGTGGCCTCTGGCCAAGCTCAGGGCTGAGCCTCCAGGTTCCTGTGCCCAAGATCAGGAAGGTGAGCACCTCCAAGTGCAGAACAATCAGGAGCAAACAGGTCTCCAGGGGAACACACAGTTCTTAACAGTGATTTGCAAAGCCTCCCTCTTATTATTTATTTATATCCAGAATGACAGAGGGCAAAGACTAGAAGAGGGAAGTGTTGTGAGGCAGTGACTGGAGACCAATAAATTCTCTGCATTAGAAAGCAAACAAGCCAAAAGAAGGTGCTTTCTATTCTGTGAATATTCCCTGTAGGTCTCATTAACTGTCAGAAATTAAACAAAGATATAAACATTTCCCACAGTTGGCTCTTGCTGCTGGGAGCACTCACACTGATGTTATCATTTCTGAAGTGATTCAGAGCAACGTGCAGGCAGCACTCAAGTGAGCCATGCACTGACAGCAATGTAGTCTGCTGTCATTTTACATCTTAATTACACTCCCTGTGTGCCACAGCCCCCAGCCTACCTGACCTTCCTGGTACCAGTTTCAGACAGGCATGGTTTTTATGTTTGATTTTGATGAGTTCTCAGAGTGACCTTGCTCACCCTAGGGAGAAAGAGGCCAAAAGTTGCCCTTTGTTGTTGTGACTCTTTAAACTCCATGTCTATCGGCAGCTTTGGGAATACTATGGTAGGCAGTTCCTGTTTTCAGGACAGCTCAGCTCAGCTCAGCTCTTCTGGCCCTGGAGTAAGAGGAGAGCTGTGCTAGAATAACTCTTTTTTGTTTCATGCTTCTGAGGCACAGGTACTCAGAAGTATGTCAGAGGCAAGCTGCCCAAACATTTTCAAAAATTCAGATGAACTGCAGAGGATAAACAGAGGAGCAGAAAGAAGCAATTCACTTTGCTTGGAAGGGAGAAGTGATAATATGTTAATTGTAACATGACAGAGATGTAGAAGAATAAAAGTAATAAATGCAACATTAACTATTCAGGATGGTAGGGTTCACAAGAGGCTTACTTCAGGGTACTGGGGGATTCTCAAACTAGTCGTATGCCTGAAGATTTCCCCCCATTAGAGCTCAATATTCACTCTTTCCAACAACAAGTTGGCTATAAGCAGACAAATGTTGAACTTCAAGGATTCTTCCCTGAGGGACATCCCAGCCCCAGGATCACAGCCCACCCCCATCCTGGAGAGCTCAAAGTGTTCTCAATTAGGATTGCTATTTATTTCTAGGATTGTGAGGTGATTGACTTCTAGTAGGATCACAAGATGACTGACTTTTAGTCAGTTATTTTCCATGATTCAAGTTTTTTTCATCTCTTTTTTTTGGGGGGGGGGGAGGAGGGGCTATGATTCAGGTTGTGCAACCCCTCCCCCCCAAGCCTTAACAAATTATTGTGTCTTTGCCAATTAAGCACATCATGGGAACTCTGGATACAGTCAAGGGAGGCACAATCATCCCATGTCTTAAGGATACTGATAACAAGGCATGATGCAGGGTCAGACTCCACCACACTCTTTAGATAACAGAGGAACGATGCCTTGGTGACTCTTCCCTGACCCATAGACTGGACATACAGATAACAGCAGTGCTCAGGGAGGGCTGCTCTACCACACACACACACTGGTCGAGCTGAACACAGCTGTGAGCAGAGGAATCTATCCGGAATCTATCCTCTGATCAACCAGTCCCTCTTGACTTGCAAAGGGAACACTTAATAAAATCAAGAGGCTACCAGCCGAGTTGAGAAACAGCTCAACTGTGTTTTTTGTGGCATCAACCTCTTCTGCCTCTCATTGTACCTGGCATTATTGCTCTGTAGGGAAGCCAATCACAGAATCACAGAATTGCACGGGTTAGAAGGGACCTCAAGAGATCAACGAGTCCAACCCTCCTGCTAAAGCAAGTTCCCTACAGTAGGTCGCACAGGTAGGTGTCCAGAAAGGTATTGAATATCTCCATAGAAGAAGACTCCACAACCTCTCTGGGCAACCTGTTCCAGGGCTCCATTACTCTTACTATAAAGAAATTCTTGTGCATGTTTGTATGGAATTTCCTACGTTCAAGTTTTAGGCCATTGCTCCTTGTCCTACCACTGCACACCACCAGCAGCCTGGTCTCATTCATTTGCCTCCCATTTCTCTCTAGATACTTATTAATCAGATCCCCCCTCAGTTTTCTTTTACCCAGGCTGAATAGACACAGGTTATTCAGCCTTTCCTCATACAGGAGGAGCTCTTCGTGGCCCTCTGCTGGATTCCTTCTAGGTGATCCCTGTCTTTTCTGAATAGGGAAGCCAGCCCAGGACTGGACACAGTATTCCAGAGGTGGCCTCACCAGGGCAGAGTAGAGGGTGAGGATAACCTCCCTTGACCTGCTGGCCATGCTCTTTTTAATGCATCCCAGGATACCGTTGGCCTTTTTGGCCACCAGGGCACACCGCTGGCTCATGGCCGACCTGTTGTCCACCAGGATACTCAGGTCCTTCTCTGCATGAAGTCATCCACTAACCTATACTGATACACGTGGTTATTCCTCCCCAGGTGCAAGATTCTACACTTGCTCCTGTTAAACCTCATCAGATTCCTCCCTGCCCAACTCTCCAGTCTATCCAGGTCTTGTTGAATGGTAGCACAGCCTTCCAGTGTGTTAGCCACTCCTCCTAGCTTTGTATCATCAAAAGCTTGCTGAGGGTGGACTCTGTCCCTTCATCCAGGTCACTGATGAAGATGTTGAACAAGACTGGACCCAGCACCAACCACCAGGGAATACTGCTAGTTACAGGTCTCCAAGTAGACACTGATGACATCCCTCTGAGCATCGCCAGTCAGCTAGTTCTCAATCCATTTCTCTGCCCACTCATCTATCTTGCACTTTCTAAGTTTCATAACAAAAAAGTTGCTACAGGAGACAGTGTCAAATGTCTTGCTGAAGTCAAGGTACACAGCATCCACTGCTCTCCCTGCATCTACCCAGCCTGTGATGACATTGTAGAAGGCTATCAGGTTGGTCAAGGAGAATTTCCCCTTGGTGAATCTATGCTAACCACTCCTGATAACCTTATTCTCTTCCAATTGCTTGGAGATGGCCTCCAGAACAAGTGGTTCCATTACCTTTCCAGGGACAGAGGAGAGGCTGACTGGCCTGTAGTTTCCCAGATTGTCCTTCTTGCCCTTTTTGAAGACTGGAGTGACACTGACTATCCTCCAGTCTTCAGACACTTCTCCCATTCACCCATACCTTTCAAAGACTGAAGCAAAGAAGGCATTCAGAATCTTTGCCTTCTCAGCATCCCCTGTTACCAGGGCACCCATCTCATTTAGCAGGGGACCCACATTTTCCCTAGTTTTCCTTTTACTGTTGGCATATTTCAAAAAATCTTTTTTGTTATCCTTTACCTCCTTTGCAAGGTTTAATTCCAAGGGGGCCATAGCCTTCCTCATTGCATCCCTACAGGCCCTGAATAGTTTTCATCTGCAGGAAGAGAACAGCAGGATTAGGAGCAAGAATCTAGGGCACCAAGTCACTGTGGATGAGATGAAACAAGCAGGTTAGTTTCTGACATGCTTCTTTTCTATTTGCTTCAAAAAACAGGATCAGTACTGTTCCACACATTTTTAAAAGGAAGTAAAATGAGTATGCTGAATTCCACCATTGAGGCAGTGTTACAATTAATATATCAGCTGTGCCATATCAATCAATCCATCATAAGCAACAGAAAAAATTATCTCCCTAAAGAATACAATTAAGCCTATCAAAATGAATTTTCATCACAATGGTCAAAGAACTTGTTAAACAGGACAAAACCCAAATGTAATAAGGTCTGCTCTTCTCTTAATATGGGCACCATGCTCTCACCAGTCCGAAGGAGAACTGTGTCCCTCTGACAGCTTCACTTTGGGTTTATCATTGCAAGTCACACAGAAAGATTAGTTATTCTTCTGTAAAACAATAACTTAACAAACTCTGTGTATGATATTTAAATTGAAAGAGGGTTCCTGAATGGGGTACCTGAACATAACTGAAAGAAGGAGTTTAGAGAAAATACTAAAGCAAACTGACGTCTCTGCCTGCAGTCTCCATTAGCTGTCAAGAGATTTGCTTTTGTCTGAAAAAGCAAAAACAAGTTTTTAACGCTTCTAAATCTAAAATAAGACTTCAGTCCAGATCTGTTTCTGAATCCAAGCCAGAGCTTTATAAAGCCCTATTGTAGTATGGCTTTATAAATAATAGAGCTTTAGAAGTTTTAGAAGCTCTATGCAAAAAATAGCTTGGAATGACTTCTTTCAGAACTAAATCTAATTGGATATAACATATATTCTCTGAACATTTTCTCATTTTAAGCAAGTAAGAAAAAAAAACACATGGTCAGCTGGCCTGCAGCTCAAAGTAAAATGAGTACAATTTCTTATGACTGCAAGTGAAATCATAGAATTTAACCTGGTCACTGGTTCCAACAGCTATTAAATATGAATAGTCATTGGAGTCAAACAGGAAATTCCATATTCTCATTGGTAGAAATCCAGGCATGTGGAGTTTACCTGTGTACAGTTTGTGTAAGAAAGAATTTAACACATTCTCACTGCTCAGCTTTGCATATACCAAATAGATGAGTGTTAAGGATGCCACCACCTTAAGGAAGGCACTCATCTCTCCCAGTATGGCTTAGTACTGATCCTCCATTCCTATCACATGCACAGTCATAGTTTCAGAAGCCTGGTTAAATTCACCTCAGCCTGCCTCTTTCAATAGCCATGTCTCATTCCTTCCCCAAACTCATTTCCTGCATCATACATCATCTGTACACCAGTGTTCTCTCTACACTGGAGTGGCCATGTTCAGCAGGGCCCTCTCCCTTCAGTGTTACATTGCTTTAATGCTGCAAAAAGAAATGAAAAAAAAGGAAGAAATAAATAACAGAGATGAATGAGGTTGGATTTTGTTGCTTTATTTCCTCAAGAGTCCAGATTTTTCTCAGGAGCTCAGGAAAGAGGTCTTTACTGGCACAGGGATAACATACTCAGCATGCAAAGTCCACAGTCACGTATTTCAGTAAAATATTTTCCTCTAAAATAACAAAGAGACATGATAGTTCTCCTCTGCTCATGTTCATAAATGAAGAAAATAAGGGCAGACATCTTGCATGAAATCCTGTATGTCTTCATACAATATCTAGTTAAAACCTCAGTTTGCACATAAGAGACCAATTTGGTAAGGTAATGACAGGATGAGAGCACAAGGATAAAAATGGAAAGAATAAGAAAAAAATAAGGAAAAGACCAGAATCATCCATGGCACAGGCACGCACAAGACTACATCATGCAGAAGGAATCAGGCAATCAGGTCTGTTTCCAAAAATGAAACTTATTTTCCTGTCCCTGAACACAACCAGTCCTCTTCTATCTACTGGTTTTTGCCGCAGAACTCCTAAGCCAAGACACCAAAATCATGTCCTCCTGGAGCAAAGTGGGTTCTCTTTGCCAGCTTTAGGGACCTTTAGTACAGACTGGAGCTGCTGTGAGACTGCTATATTCTTCATGACGCTGGAAGTGAAGCCATGATCATAAGTCTTTCTTCCCTGATGCAGCCAAAGAAAACAAAGCCACACAAACATCTGCCTAGTGTTTGCTGACAGGATTATCCATGTCTGCACAAAAGTGTGATTATAGACAGGAGAAAAAGAAGAAAATAAGGTAGTACACAGTTTCAGCAGGGAAAGAGAAGTCTAGGTGGAAGTAGAAAGCAGTAGTATGCAGGCACAACTATATGGAGACCCTGTACAAAGACAACTCCAATTCACAAGGCTTAAAGCAAAGCTATTAATGTGTATGCACTCACAGGGCTAAAATCTAGACCACCAAGTAATCCAGCACAAGAGGCACTGGTGAGCCTCTGGAAAATTTCCATCTATTGTGCAATGCAGTGCTGGTAAGACAACTCAGTCATGCCTGAAAAGGGTTGGTGAGGGAATACAAGCATGCAAGTGTTCTGCATAGAAAAGAAACATAAGAGTTGTAGTAATGTTTCAGAGCTAGTCTGAATACGTAGAACAGATTATAAGAATTTGCTTTTAAGGTAAGAAAATATGCAGTACTGGTCAAGATTTTTCTTCAGCTTCTTTTCCAGTACTGGACAAGCCCATATGACATGTTTTTAAAATGAAATGAAATGTAATACTATCATGGAAAGCTATAAATAGGGTGTTCTATGAATGTGAAGACATGATCAAAAGTGCTAACACACAAAATGGAACCAGAATAAGATTCTAAGTGATTGAAAAGGGAAATAAAAACCTAAGGCATGAAGAATAAAACAGAGGTGTCAAGTCATAACTAAAATGCATTCTTATCAAAAGTCAGTTGAAGATGTGCCCCTTTTGAGACACTCAGAAGATGGATAAATATGTAATTATATATTGGGAGCATTCAAAGGTGTGATATCTAATAAGGAAAGATGTATAGATGTGCTTCCAGCAGTTAACTTTGCTTCACTGCTTTCTAAGTCCTGGGGAGAGTATCCTGCAATTGTCACAGAAGCTCATTTGTCAGCTTTCACAGTATTTGAGCATTTTTGGCTCAAATGTAATTCTAAGCACACTGGAAAATCCCAACCTGATTTTTCAGAGGTTCTGAGTCTTTCATGGAATACTGTCTCAGAGGCAGGGTTTGGGGTAGTTGTAGTAAAAGTGTCCCAGCTTCCAGTGATGTTTCCACAGCTTCACAACATATTGGTGTGAGGAATGGGGAGGAAACAAGAAACTAATTTCAAAGCAAAATTGTTCCAAATAATAGAAAGCTGAAGAATAGAAGGATTTTTAAAAAGCAATATCTGAAAAATGTGTTGGTTTGTGATTTTCTTTTTGATTCTTTGTTGATTAATCTATTGCTAATATTCACAAGTGTTTACATCCAATAATCACTGAGGTTAGCTCACTTTGGCTTTGTTAATATATTTAAATTTTGCAGTCACTGCAGTTACATGGTCCAGGCAAAAGAAAGCTTGAAAAAAGTAATATTTATTTGGAGAACTTGTCCCAAAAGAGACAGTTTATTTACAGGTTGGCTTAACCTTCTCGTGTTGAGCCCTGCGCGTGACAACAGTTATGCAGAGCCACAGTTTTCGCTGGTAGGATACTGCTTCCATAACTTAAGCCAGTTTAGAATTACAAGTTTTCCCACCACCTTCCTGTCATCTGACTATGAATTATCCTTTCATCATGCACATTGGTCTCTAAGATGCTATGTTTTCTATCAGATACAAGAAGTTCCTTCTTTCCTTTTTGAAGTCAGGGATGCGATCAACAATCTTCAACAGGAGACGATCCAGCAATCTTTGGCAGGAGATGAGGAGTGGCACCACAGCCAAGGGAAGGCTGTTTTGCAGCACAGGTCTTCAGCAACTCCCCTTTTTGTGACAATGGTTAATGTGGTTCACAAGCAGGGATCTTGCAGACCTTTGCTACTCATTTCTTCCAATGTTCAAGAACAAGTGTGAGGATAACAATGACGCAACACTGCATGAACAGGCACAGGGAGGTCTCAGAACCTGTTTGCTGGCTGAAGAAGGCAGAGAAATAAGGTGCGGCATTTGAAGTAACTGAATATCAGATTACATAAGAAGTGGGCTATTAGTGGGCTATCACCCTATCTCCTGATCTGAAAAATGGGTGTCCAGTCTGAGCTGGCAGTCTAAACACTTCCTCTAGCCAAGAGAGAGAGACTGGCACCTCCAAAAGGCAACATCTAGTTATTTTAGATACTTATCGTAAGACGATTAGAATTATTGTGATGATTAACAAAGATTAGCTGCCTAAATCCAGCTGAGACGAATTCCTCCTTTCTTCACAAGCTGAAACCACAAAGACAGCTTTTGTGCTTACATATTGACCTGCTGGACAGCCTCTCCATGAAGCGTGGAGATTCCTGCCAAGCGCTTGTCTAGTGAGGTAATGTTTTGGGGCAGGCCTTGCAGGCTGAGAAAAGGAAACAACAGGCAGCTTCCATCAATGTATGGTCTCTTCAGCAAGAAATCACTTTGACAAACTAACAACCTATTAAAATGAAAGTTCCTACTTGAAAAAGAGTGCTTTGTGGTGGTGCTTTAGCAAACTGTAAGAAAGGGACTATAGATAAACATATAAAGCATATTTTGCTCAGGCTGCCTGTCAACAGTTTTGATGGCCTAGTGAGGAGAAGAGAGGAAAGGGCTGCCTGAGATAGAATTATTGAATCATTAAGATTGGAAAGACCACTAAGATCATCTAGTCCCATCACCAACCCATGCCTGTGACCATTCTAGACTGTGTCACTCAGTGCAACATCTACTTTTTTCTTAAAAACCTCCACCCCCTCCCTGGCAGCCTGTGCCAGTGCCGCGACACTCTTTCTGAGAATAAATTTTTCTTAATATCTGACCTGAACCTGCCTTGGTACAACTTAAGGCCATTACCTCTTGTCCTGTCACTGTTACCTTTGAGAAGAGGCTGAACCCCACCTCACTACAACCTACTGCCAGGCAGTTTTAAGGAACAATAAGATCTCCTTTGAGCCTCTTCCAGACTGAACAATCCCAGTTCCCTCAGCCGCTCCCCATAAGACTTGCGTCTGGATCTTTCACAGCTCCATCGCCCTTCTCTGGACGTGCTCCAGGGCATCAGTGTCTTCCGTGTAGTGTGGGTCCCAGAAATGAACACAGTATTCGAGGTGCTGCTTCACCAGCACTTGAATGCACATGGATAATCACCTCCCTGCTCCAGCTGGCAACACTGTTTCTGATACAAGCCAGGATGCCACTGGCCTTCTTGGCCACCTGGGCACACTTCTGGCTCATGTTCAGCTAGCTGCCAACTAACACCCCCAGATCCCTTTCCTCCATGCAGCTTTCCAGCCACTCTGCCCCAAGCCTGTAGCAATGTACGGGGTTTTTGCAACCAGAATACAGGTCTTGGCACTTGGTCTTGTTGAAGTTCATACAGTTGGACTCAGCCCATTGATCTGGCCCATAATGGATAGGATAGGAGAGGGATTGACAGGAAATGCTGTGCATCTGAAGACAGGATATAGACCGACAACCTGGTAAGCTTCATGTCTCCCTGGGGGAGAGAAAATCCAGATAACACAGTTGATGAGGGGCGGTGACCACCTGAAGCACTCCCAGCTGCCCCCTCCTGGGCACAACTCAGCAAATGCTGATGTTGTCACTTACAGTTTGTTTGAATCTTGCTCCTCTTCCCAATATGATTTCCTTTCCTCTTGGGATGGCAATTCCTGAATTTCCATTTGGAGACCTTTTGCAGTGACAGGGAGTCCTCAGAGAAGTAGGACTGAGTGTGAATGGCAAAGCAGTGCAAACAGTGACTGCCAGCAATGAGCCAGGAAGTCAGATGAGGGGGCTCAGATCGGTGTCAGACACCATCCAGTGATCATCCAGCAAGGTCCTCAGTAACAAGGCAGGTCCAGGGTCAAGCCAGGAAGCCAAACCAGCAGGTCTTGATCAGAAACAAGCTGCCATTATAGGACAAATAAGCCAAGTCTCAGCTTGAAAGCCGGAAGAAGAGAGAGGCAGGCTCTTTCCTCTGTTTTTCTTCTCAAGAGGTGACCATGGTTCACAGTGTAACTCTTCAGAAGAGAAATATTTTGCTCTTTCTCAAACAAATGCAGGTATGTCCATGCTCACACTTTCTTTGCAAAGCTCCAAGGCAGGTTCTCCTTCACTTTTGTAGCATGAGAAACTCACAGTGGAGACTCACAAAGATAAAGAAGCAAACCATGTACATGTTTTCCTTACTATCTAGAAATATCTTTGGGCAGTGACACATAAGTTAGAATATACTCAATTTTAAGTACAAATGGTCTTGGCAGCATACATATTTAAAGGATTTATGTAGGTCTTAAGTCTCAAAACAATTATGTCCAGAGCTCCCAAAACAAAGCTCTCTTTTCTGTGTGGGTCCAAAATACACTTACAGGTGGAACAGGAAGTGAAGGCAGAATACTAAAAAATGTTTCTTGCTCAGCATTGTACCACTGAAGTTTGCATCAATGCATGATTGCTTCCATACAGCCTCTAAACAAACAAACAGTAATTAAAGTGCTGTCTTTTTAGGGAGCTCTGAGGCATTAAACAGATTTGGTTGGAAGTGTTTCGTTAGTGCAATTACATTATGAGCTTCCCATCTGGTTTGGCCAAGATGATAATCTACATTTTGAAGAAACTCTTGCTTAAGTAAATGTCTTTTTGTTCCATTATTCGTTTGAGTAGTCTTATTAAAAGCTTCAAAATTTCTTCCTCTCTGAAACACTTGGATATATACAGCCTGAAGATTACGGCACAGCTAACAAAGTGAATTAACTAAAAATATGTGGTATTTCACCCATTCTGAAGAACATTATTTGCAGCAGGCAAAACTGTCTGAAACAACAACAACAAAAAAAAACAACCTACAATCAAATTCAAATCCCATCAAGTTTTTCAGGCCCACAATATCCCAGTGACTTTTGACTGCAATAGTGGGAGTTTCTCCCACACTACTGTTATTAAAATAACTCTTTTGATTCAATTTTATAGAATAATTATTACTGATATTTTGGTATAGAGAGGACTCAACATGAAAAGCAGCTCTTCCTATTACCTGTGGAATGAACAAGCAGGGATGTGAAGAATTAATTAAATTGCAGTTGAATGTAAATATAACTCCAGCAAGATGGTGCTCTAGTACCTAAGGGTGAAGACAATAATGGAAACAAACAGAATTCATCTGATACAGAATAGGTGCTTTTGTTTTTCCAGTTGACTCTGGCAGTTCAGAGAACTATGAAAGAGCAGGCACAGCCATTATAAAGACTGGGACTGATTTTCACCAAACATGAAATATATTCTGTTTCCTAGTTATCCACGAAAAAGAAGATTCTCAAAACACTGGATTCAACTGCTGAAAAGACTGATATGCTTCTCTGAAAAACTTAATTGCTACTTTACTAATACTTCTAGGAGTACAAATGGGATGTTCTGTATGCTGAGCTGATACTGTTATCAGGTATAGCTCCACTAGCTTGACCAGACCTACTTACGCTCAAAGATTTGGATTACTTTATTATTTTAAAAATACTGAGTGTTTGAACTCCTAATACAGCAAGTCTTACTATAAATAGTATGTATGCCAGCAGAGTAAGATCAAATAACAGCCTCTGCTAGCTTAATTATGCAAAATACAGTGCTGAGTACTGTGAGCCAACAGTGAGAATCACAGTTATGTAGGTCTTTATATAGGATAATGATGCTGTACACTGTGAGACAAGCTTTTCATAAATCTTGCTCATCTCTGAGTATTCTGCTTTGGTTGTGAAAGCTTAACTACTCACATTAACCATTTATGTAAGTTCATTACTTAATGTTATTACCCTAACAGTCATTCAAAGAAAGAAGTGGTGCAGGTGCTTTATTCTGTATTATAATAATCTTACATTCCAGACGTCAAAGTCAATCGTTCATGCATACTCTGGGTGATTGCAACTGATTGACTCAGGTAGGGATTTTGAAAATGCACTCAAGAGCTCAGGCAAAAATAGATTTTGATGACACATTGCTGAGTTATAAGTACTGTTTGCAGCTTTTAGGATGCTATGCAAATACCTTAGAATAATACATATTCAAATCAACCATAAAAACTCCAGAAATATTTGAGTTCTACCTCAAAGATAATAAGTAGATTCACTTGAAAAAGTAAGTAAACTAGAAATTATCATTAGGAGAAAGGCACAATCTTTAGCCAGTCTGGCACCACTAACACAAGAGAATTTCCTAAAACTGATTTAAAACACTTCATTGCAGTGTGAATTACTGTATGTACCAGATGTTTTGGTGGCTGATGTGAAGGCTGGATATCTTGTAAGGAACTAGCATAGGGCTTGTATCCCCTGTCCTCACTAGTACATGCTGCATTAAGAGCATACACTGCTTTTCATCCACTCTGCGCTTTACACTTTAACACACACAATGCAAATTCTGGTACAGGTCTAACACAAGTCTTCTGCCTCCTGTCCAGCCACTCTGATCTGCATTCTGCCACCTGGCAAAAAGGACTGGATAGGAAAATGACTGTTCCATGAAAATCTTCAGGCTTCATTGAAAGATATTTTTGGGATTTACTTTTTTGGATGAAATAGTACCCATTCCCCCCCGCGATTCTCAAAATAATATTAGGATAACAGCATGAGCAGTGAGTTTGCAGGAAGGAGTACAAAAGTCTCATAGAATGACTAATGTTGTGAATTACAACAAGATACCAGAGTATTATCACTCTAGATGGTAAGTGAGGTGAAAGAATAAATCCCATGAAGCATAATCACAAATATTTTGTCTCTGGTACTGCAGAAAATGATCTTTTCTCTTGTCTTGTCTCCCTAGACCCTTGGCTAGCATTAGATACAATACAAAGCTTGCAAAGCATGACACTGTACAAAGATCACACTAACACTGCAGTTCCAGTGAAGGGCGAGAATTTAAAAATTACCAAACTATGCAGAGTGAATCAAATGGAAAACAAAACACATTCTTCCAGATGGGTTCATACATTTCCTTCCTGGCTGATGCTGAGAAATATTGAATTGCAAATTCTGTTTTTACATTCAGATCTGCTTATGGTTTCACAGTACACGAAGTGTTTCACAGAATGAAAGGAACACTGCAATTACATCCCTTAAGAGTTTAAACTTTGCATTTTAAGTGTGTATAAAATCAGAAGATATTTCTGTGGCGTGGCTCTGGGATGCCTTATTGCATTAGAGGGTTAGAATTTTGCCATCTAGGCCATTTGGTCAGGCCTCTGTTGGCTTTACACTCCCTGTGGACTTTGGGTTTGGCACCTGATCACCCAGTCTCAGCAAGATCGGGAGCAAAAGTAAAATGAAATGTACAATTAAAAAAGCTACGGTTTTTGAGCAGCTAAACTACTATTTGAAGGTCCCTTCAGATGAAAGTTCAGTGCTGGTTTTCCACTGTTATTTATACACAAAGATTAATGTTTTTGGAATATTTCTTCCCTCCTGCTCCCCTTGGCAGTATTAAAACTAGAAAAAAACCTAGATTATGTTTAGGGTGGTTGTCTAAGCAAATAAAGCTTGTAGAATTGTGCTCTATATTTGGTGCTCCCATTAAGGAATGGTTTTGCTCTCCATTAGATACTAAAACTTCATCCAGTGATGAAGAGGAAGCAAGGAAGTGATGAGAAGGAACAGCCTCTGGAAACTGGACTTCATCTGTTCTGCTGCACGCAGAATTGCTTGTTCCTCATGGTTCCTCATTGGTAGATGGTCTCAGTGGACAGTTTTCTTTCTGAATGAGATGACTCTCACACTTGTGCCTTTGAAGACTTAATTAGAACTACACCACTGAAAAACACCTTTTTGGAACTGAACAACTAAGGCTGCCTTTGGATCATATCCACCTACTTCTCTTCCTGAGGTTTTCTACATCTCTAAATCATCCTAAAGTATCTGTGTTCTCCAGAAATTACAGGCTGAGGTGAAGAAAGATTCAACGCAGCACAAGCCAAAGCAAGACCATCTAGTCCCTGAAAGTTGATCTCTGACCCCTCAGAAAGACCAATTGTGCAATCTGGGGGCAAGTGGCTGTCTGTCAGACTGTCATCAAAAACTGCCTTGAATGGTTTATGGGCTATATAAGCTTCCCTGCAAGGGAATTTATCAAACATCACACTGTATCCATGTACTCCTCTTTTTACACATCTTGTTTATCCAATCAGTCTCTTAGCAGCACTCTTTTTTGCAGTGCTTATCACTGACATGCCATAGCCCTCTGTTCACAGCACAGCTCTATTCATAACCACTGTATTGTTGCCAGTCTTTGGCAGAAAAACCAC
The DNA here is from genome assembly GCA_016647715.1 of Pavo muticus. Lineage (NCBI taxonomy): Eukaryota > Metazoa > Chordata > Aves > Galliformes > Phasianidae > Pavo > Pavo muticus. The sequence continues at coordinate 563,641 of JACDJE010000253.1, read as the reverse complement.
ACTCTGGCAGCAAATATTTACTGCACTGTGAGATGGGATAGAGACATTATTTCTTGCACATTTGTATGACAATTCTCACTGCCAAAAATGCAGCTACAGCAGTGTTGTCTGTCCAAGAAAGCTTTATGTTTTCCTCTTCTGCAGTGGCCCTTCTGAGTGGCTGCAGAGACAACAAACTACATCTCCTAAAAACACTGACTGCTCGCACTGCTGCACACAACTTATTCCCTGCAATGGGATCCTGAGCTGTAGGGATGGAGCAGGACACCTCTCGCCCTACAGAAGTAACCCTCCAAACAGTATGAGAAGGGGCTCCCAGGCACTCCATGCTTGTCAAGATGAAGAGGGGACATGCAGGACCACTACAGCTAGGCAGCATTGTGGACTCTCCTGCTATCAGACAGCAGGACACATAATGTTAGCGGACACTTTGATCTGTCCCTTCATGTGGCACCACTCACCTCATGCTCCTGACCAGGCTCAGGGGATCTCCTGTTGAAGGAGAAGTCTGCGGACCTTCATGTGGACATTGGTAGACCACAAGGATGTATATAAGTAGTATCCTAAAGTGAAGGACAAAGCCTTTTTTTTTTTTTAAATAATGACTCAAAAGACCTTCTCATTCCTCTGCTGTACAAGCACTCTACATCAAAAAAAAAAAAAAAAAAAAAAAAAAAAAAAAAAAACCCTATTACTGATGAAACAGACTCATTGTATTCCGCCTAGAAACACTGCTGTATAGCCTTCCTGCCAATGTCAGAACAATCTGCCAGATTCCAGTTGTATCACCGTTCTTCTTAACACTCGCAAAACCCCAAATAATCCTCACTCATAAAAATGGAAAATACCTAGTCCTTCTTCAGAGTATCAGCATATCCCCAGGCAGCGATTCCATGTCATACAGTAGGAGGCAAAGAGAGATGAGTGGGACAGCATCAATATGGGAAAAGTCATACACCTACAAAGAAGTAATACATAATTCTCCCATCTTTACGATAAATTAACTTAGTTCCTTGCCCACTGCAGTGAAAGGAAACATCCTTTTTGATGAATTACCACTTCCTCTGCCTTTTAAACTTAGGTGCCATTAGTTTTCATAGAGGATGATAGTCTGGAAAGTACTCAAATAAAGCTGTTTCCACCTCCAAAGTGCTGGCTGGGCCTACACAATTTCTCCCTAATGTTAATCGATTCAGCTTGCATGTTACCAGGATGAAAAGCCTACTTGCTGCCCTTTGTTCACCTCTTCAAGCAGCACTTTTCCTTGTGAAGAAGGAGAAGGAAAATTTCCACAAGCCATCTCCAGGGTGAATTGACTCCTTTCCACCAGGAGAAATGGGCAGAGAACTCCTTCCCTTCTCAGCAGTTGCAAAAAGTGGCAGCAGCCAACTCAGCACCATGCTGCCTTTCCATGCCTTTCCCAGTGGCCCAGCTGCATTCCCTGGGTGCCACAGCTGTGCTCCTGGCTGCTACCGTCACCCAGCCCAGGCTCCCCACCCATGCATGAGACAAAGCCACTGGGGCTCCAAGATCCAAATATCACAGAGAACTACACATCTATTAAAGTGCACTGCAGTATGGTGAATATACACATTTCTTATTGACTGATTCTGTCAGTTTAAGAGATAGAAGCTATTAATTTTAAGTGAATGGTCCATTAATTTCTTGTTATCCTAGCTCTGTTAAATGAAATGTGGATGCTAATATTTGCTAATGAATGCACATTGAAAAACTACCCTCAGCCGGATTTAGCAAGTCCCATAGCCACTGTTAAATTCTAGTTACCAGATAAATATAATATTTATTTGTTCAAGATGTAGAGTAGCAGGAGGTTTGTATATGGGTATGTGAATGTTTTTTACATGCATATAGGCAAATAAAATATGCAAATAAACCACATTGTCCAATTTAGTCACTGAAATGAATTTGTCTTTTTTCAAGCAATGAGAATTGATCAGATTAGCGTACAAGTAACAATTAACAATAGTAAGAGTTTAAAATAATCACTAAGCCTTCTGCATATCTTGAAAACATTGATGTCAAACTGAGCATTTCATTGTTTTCAATTAGAACTGGCTCCAACCCACCAGTTCCTGGCACTCCAAGGAGATTAGCAGTCATATGCATAAAAAAAAGAAGAAGAAAAAATAAATTAAGGCTTAGATTTAGATTAATACAAGGAACAAAGTTGCATGCCCAAGGGGCAAACTGGAAAATTCAGAGATGACATCATGAAAACAGAATGTAAAATGTGGCAACATTCTGCTTTTCATAAAATAATGCAAAAAAATGCTGCGCTAACCAACTAATTACCATCTACTTTTTCCTGAAGTGTTTTTTTTCCCATTCGAACTATACCTCCGTGGGTTTTTTTAAGCTACTACTTCAAATCCATTCAATTACGTGATTGCATAAGTAACACATATAGTAATGTAGTTGGCATTAAAGGGAAAATCATGTTCAGAACAAAAGTTTTAATTAGATTTAAATATAGAAACATAGCGCACAGTAGCTATTTCAAAAGGATTTTGAATTATCACAAGTTAGTTGTCAACGTAACACTGATGTGATCAAAGGGAATATGTATGTCATACTGTACGGGGATCAGCAATAACCCACCATGTAAACAAATTACTTCACTCATTCTACACCAGCCTGGTTATTGAAAGCAAGTTCTTAAAACACCATCTATGTTGAAATTATCTGCTTCTACATAATCTTGACTGGATGATTGAAATACTAAGTATTTCAACAAGCTATCAATGCAGGTGGTGCACTGATTCAGCAAAGCACTTAGGTTGGGAAATCTCATGGGGTTTAAGTTCCTTCTGAAGTATTTTGCTTGTGTTACATGAGGACAAGTTACTCAATCTGTTGCAGAGCTGATCTACCAAAATTTTGACAGTGTTTAGTTGGATGTGACTGTTGTATTTCTGATCTCAGCTGTTTTTTTCAAATCCTGGGATTATCCATGATGCTGCTGAGATTACAAATGACAGAAAAAATAAAATATATGGGTATAATCAATGAGTATATAGACGTATTATTGATAAGTATACAGAGAAATTAGGCCGGTCTTTAGAGAGCGTATAGCCGGAAAGATTATCACATTGAAAAGGATAACCAGGAAGAAATAGAAAATGCTCACTGATGCATATGCTCACAAGCAAACTCCACAAGAAGCAATCTCCAGAAAGAGATCCTTCCCCAGTGGCACCCAGCCCTTAAATGGGGTCTAGGAGAGGTGGAGCCAGGCTCCACCCCGTCCAGTCACACAGCTGAATTGCTTTCACCTGTGCTCCTGCAGCTCACTCAGTGCTTGCCTCAGGTGATCAATCAGAGGTTCAGGGCATGATTTAACAGTTCCCATACAATATGATATATATAAAAAGCATATATAAAATTGTCATATATATCAAATATAATATAACATATATATTAGATAAGTATGTATATATCAAATATAATATATATATAATAATCATGACTGTTATTTCCCTTTTCCTTTTCTGTCTTAGTAAATAGCTTTTATCTCAGTCTACAAGTTCCACCTTTTTTTTCCCCAGTTCTCTCACCTATCCCACTGGCAGGAGGGGGAGTGAGAGGGCACCCTAAAGTGAACATCCTAAATGAGGGCATGTAATGGTAATTAACACAGCTGCCATCACGGTAACAAAGGGACAGTTCTGTATTACGGTTGATGTAAAATACTGACCCCCATCTTTGTGAATTTTTCCCATTCTTGGTATTGGTAGAAATTCCTTAAACATCAAAAGTAGTCCTTCAAGCTCCACTTCCTGCAAACAGAGGGAAAGAGACACTTGCAGAGGTCTGTGTGAGGGGGAGAGATATCAACCAACTGGACATCACTGTCTTGTTCCCAGGACTACAAGGGAAAAAAAAGGCATTTCATGTGTGGATTGCTGAAGTTAGATGAGAAGAAAACCACACTGTGAGTCTAACTTAGACTGTGCAGTGATTTTTCTTAACGCAGGGCAAGGGCCCTTTTTTTAGGTTTTGTTTGTTTATTTTTTGTGCATTCCAACACAGCAGCAAGGAAGAGTTGTCCTCTGCCTTCAGCATATTCCTAAATTCCTGGAACAGAGAGGCCCCAGCATGTCTGAAAATACCGATACTTCCTACTGCTGCAGGAGCGATCTAAAACTGGCAAAGTAAGTTTGGCAACATCATTGGCACCCTGTCTGTCCTTGGGCTGTATCAGTACCCAAATGTGGTATGGTTGGTATTACTATATAAATATTATATACAAAGCTGGAACTTTTGCGTGTTTACAAAATACAAAAGCTCTGGAGGATCTGTGGGAAAAACGGTCATAATAAATCAAAAAGCAGCCACACAGCATACAGTTAAAAAAAATTAAAAATGGCATCCACTGCTAAATGGAGTCAACCTCCTCCTGTCCAAGGAACATCTCTTCCCTGAAAGGATTTTATGTATCTAGCTTTAAAGATATAGGGGAAGGGATAGAAGTGTTTCCCTAGAGAGTCGCTGAAGACTGAAAAAGGAGTGGAAAAGCCATTTGTGAGGAAGCACAGGTTAGAAGGCTGGAACTGGAGCTGATAACCTTGGGAACTTGGACATACTTGGATATCTGCAGGACAGCGAGGGCAGCTGGACGGGTCCTGGCTGATGAGAAGCAGCTGCCTGAGAGTGGACACGTGCAGGCTGAGCAGGTGTAACACCTCTCCCAACTACCTTTCCACATCCCACAATTTGCATTTGTCTCCTTGTAATTAGTCCAGCTCTCCCTCAAGCTCATGTAGACTTTCAACACTTAAGGACACCAATAATATAAAAATAATACTGTAGGAAAAAGATGGAAGTAAAAGCAGTACAATAGGCCTGAAAACAGAATTTTTACCCAAGCTGTAGCTGCACATGAGTGACATATAAACAAAAACCAGTCAAGGCACAGATGAAGGGTTGCTGTAGTTTTACTTCAAGCATATTAACTTTTAATAACATCTACTGAATTATGCCTCTTTTTATGCTTTTTGCATTACTGTAACATGCAAAGTGTTGAGCCCAGTGAGTAATCTGCCAAGAGTCCCTTATAATAATGTTCCCAAAAAACACTGCAAAATGTTTTAGAAAGGTAGGACAAGGCAAGAAGGTAATTTATAAGCGAACAGCTTCCCCATCTTCATGCTACTCCACTTAACAGGAAGATGGGCATTCCAAAGACTCTAAGGTGATAGAGAAAACCTTCCAGGAAGGATAAATGAGACACAATAAATTATGTTTATACACTGAAAACTGGAGAATTTGTTGAGGTCACTGTTTTTTTTTTTTCCCACAAGAATAAATCAGAAAAAATATGGGATATTATGGCAAGGGGCAAGTTTGTATAGGGGAAAAAGGGGGAAATAAAGAGGTACTTAAGAGATGAAAATGAAAGGAGATTAAAATACTTCATAGAAAGTGAAAAATCAGAGGCAACATCAATTTTAGCAAGTACATGGTGTAAGAAAAGCAGCTCATCAGGGAAGCAATTGGCGTTTGTCTGATACAGCTATAGGAGACACTGCAGGGCTCTCACTTCAGTTCAGACTTCAGATGTTCCCCTGGCTGCAGACCAAAATTTCCCAAAGGTCCATGATCAGTTTTGACCCTGAAGCCTGTTAGGGGTTGCAGCGCACTTGATGCACAGCAGGAGCACAGCTTCTGATTTTACATCCTTCAAAGGGACTTTAGCTTTGCACACAGCCAACTGCTCCACAGGCCAAATCGCTAAGTGCACAGCTGACAACAGCTGGAGGAATTCCCTCCACAGACTCAGTTCTGTACCAAGGCAAAGTCCTATGTCGATGCAACCATAGATCCCTATAATACACTTTGGCAAATATCAAGTAATGTCATGTAAAGTCTGCTTGTCTCTTAATTAGGAGAATTAGTATGGAACCATGAAAAAATTGGAGATTGAAACACAACCTTTTGATGTGAACGTTGGTCATTTTCGTGTTTGGCACGAATGTAAAATATTCATCTCAGAATGAGGAGCCTCTCAGAGGAGGAAGGGACTGTGGAGATAAATCTCATTACTACTTTCAGCCACAGATAACAAAAAAAATTAATACAGCTTTATGATCTCGCACTGATTTCTGGACAGACATCAAAATTTACGTAAGTCACACTGGATTAAAACTTGCCAACAAGTTTCTTTAAAAGCAGAATGAACAAAATCTGTGAGGAACTGCATAATTCTTTAGTCATGTTTCTCCTGGTTGAAAAGACTTAGATGTTATACCCCGGTCATGTCACCAGTACTGTCTGTCACATCAGAAAATAAATAAATCCCTTTTCAGTCAGGTGAGAGTTTTTCCAGGATGAACTTCCTCTCTTCAGAAAATATTCTCAGCTTGGAAACAAGTAATGGTCTATTCCTCCTATTAATGACCGCAAAACAGATTTTGCTTCTCTTCAGGAAACTCCTAGAGAGCTGCCGTGTATAATTAAGATAAAGAATTAATAAAATAAAAAAAACCCTTGAGTTCTAAGTAAAACTGGCAGAATTTCAGTCTCCCTGCTGGAGACAGCATCACAAAGTCCAATTTGTGCGCTCCTTTTTCTTTCCATATGAGCTCAGGATCAGAGAGTATTATCAGACTTCAGGAGTCACATTGCCCATTGCATTCAATATATGACTTTTGAGCTCTTTTAAATTATATTAAAAAAACTATCAATTAATTGTGGTCTTAACCAGTCTATAGAACTGGTATAAAGTAAGGATTCAAAGATACACATATCTAGTTTCATAACCTTTCTTTAATTTGAATAATTAGTTCCACATAATTACAGTTTAAAATACATAATCAAAATTTCTTTACCATTATCTGCAAAGCTTCAGAATAAAATTACTAAGTAGCAGATAAGAACGCTGCCTGGGAAAGATACGTCAGCAAGTGGCATTTGTTGCTTTCTGTTTCCTCTCAGAATCAGCACAGCCAAATATGCTGAGAAACTGCCGCCAAATCAAACAAGGACAAGGAGGAAACTGGAAAGTAATGACTAAGCAGCAAATGCTATAATATCTTATATGAAAAATAGGGTGCTATCAATTTTTCAGACTTATTTTGTTTAACACATTCTCCAACTGTCTACCAGTGAACAGAAGACAACCTTTCAGTTTAACTAATAAGATAAACACCACTTACCCTCACAGTCTTCTATTACGAAAATCAAACCAACGAGCATAGAAGCAGGTAACAAGTTATCCTCGGAAACAACAAAAAGCCAGTGCTGCTAATCATCACAGATACTTCCCAATGACTAAAAAGAACTGTATGAAAAAGTTGAAAATAAAACTCAAAAGTTTTCAAAGTTTTCAAAGTTCGGAGCAGCAGCAAATCTTATTTTTTCCTGAAAAAATAATGGAAAAATAAAAGAGAGGGTTTTTAAGTTTTGCTTTGTTTTGATTTCCTTTTTTTTTTTTTTTTTTTTTTTTTTTTTTTTTTTTTTTTTTAAATAAAGTATTCCAGCAATCAGCAGGGTCTTATTTAAGAAAATATAATGTTAAGCTTCATGAGAATTCACTCTCAAGTGTCATTTTTCTTGTGTCAGAATCCCAAGCATGAGTGTTTTCCAATAGGCGTTTCAAGTGGGTACTTCCAGTATATACTCTGGTGATTAATCAAGACCATAAAATATAGCTGGGGCTTTATTGGAATCACGGTGGCTAAACTATACAGGAAAACATGGCATGGAGAACACAAACAAGAGTTTCTGTGGTGCCTCTGAAGTAATCTTTTTTTCTTAGTGTATTATTTCTTTTATATCTGAATTTTTGTCTGATTCCTCTATGGGTTTTAAAAACAAACCTACCACCCAACCAAAACCACACTAATGAAATTACTGGCTTAAAATAATAGAAAAAAAATAAGGTGAAGTTTGTCAAGAAATCATTCCATTCACAATATCAGGTAGACAAGCACCACATCCAAATAATTTCATTTTTTAGTTTCCAGTGGTGTAGTTTCACAATGGAGTTCAAAGAGACACAGTAATTCCCAAAGTAAACAGAATACAGTGTGGATGTTCTACAGAACACCGACCATTTTACTTGACAAATCTTCTCTTACCTTCTGTTGTTAGGTCAGGGTCTTAAATCCTAGTATATTCCAGAAGCTAAATACTACAAGATCTGTTATTTGTTGATATGTATACTACATTTCCTGTGAGTTACTGAAAAAAAAAAAAAAAAAGAAGACAGCTGCTGTGGGAAGTGCCTCATGGTGGAGGAGAGAATGTGGATAATCTGTAAAAAAAAAAAAAAAAAAAAAAAGAAGACAGCTGCTGTGGGAAGTGCCTCATGGTGGAGGAGAGAATGTGGATAATCTGTAAAAGAATGTGTCTATTCAACCTTTGAGTGTTGTCCTCTCCATCGTTTTACTGACCTCGTCCATTCACTCATGCTAAAGTTTGAAGATATCATGTTGTTATGGATTTATGATTTTTGGTTATCGGTATTCCACATCATAGCATCATGTAGTGCACTGGGGGTTGAAGAGTTAATGCTTCAGTTCCAGGTACCTGTCCCAGAAGAGAAGAACAACTACATATGCCAGAGGACTTTGCGTTCAGAGAGGAGATAAAGCCCCTGGCAAGGTCACGAGACCTGGCTCTGTCCACCCTGCTCCTCAACCCAATCGCATGTCTTGCATCAGTATTAGTGTAAGGCCTTTGGATACTTTCTCTCATTATGTTTGATTTATTAGCTCCAATTCTAATTATATTTTATTATATTGTATTATAGTGTGTTGCATTCTGATATCTTACTTAGTAAATTAGTTTGTTTCTCTCAGATTGTTGTCACTGTTATTTTTGGGGCCCATCTCTCCTTCCCTTTATTTTCCCCTCTCTGGAGGCACGGACCCACAGGTCCCTCCGCCCCACTAGTCACAGAACTGGGCCAAACCAGCCCATAAACCATTGACGCACATTCATAAACAATTTATGTGCATCCCCTCATTCTGAAAGACGTGGCCTACTCAAGTGCTTTTAGCTGTAAGTCTTTCTCCAGTAAGCAAGTACTGTTTGGACAAAGTAAATAAATAAGAGATGGTTGCCAAGCTGCAATTATATGTAACAATTGCCTATGTTCTGAATGCCTTGAAGAGAGAGCTCAGGTGAGCTTTCTGAGAGGAGTCGTGGTGTGCTGCAGATGACCCCCAGAGCTTCCTTCCAAATTCAACCATTCTGTGATCTTTAAAGATAGAAAAAGGAAGAAGGAAAAAAAAAAGAAAGCAAACGTGCTTGTTTGAAAATATCTTTAGGCAGGAAAAGTCTTATTCTGAAGCATAAATCCTGTGGTATAAAGATAGTCAATAAGAGAGTTCACTTCCCTGTCTAGCAAAACACAGATACATGCACATAATCACCACCCAAAGCCAAATTCTCTCAAGATTGAAATATTATGGATTCTTACTGTGGAACACCCTCACTGAGGAGAATACAAAATATAACAGCAGCAATTGCCTATTTAGTGTTCAAGAATGCTCTCAGAGACATGTGAGCTCTGGAAAAACCAGGCTGTGAGCAACTGGATCTAGTTGCAGTTGTCCCTGTTCATTGCAGGGACAAGTTGTACTAGATGACCTTTAAAGGTCTGCTCCAACTCAAACGATTCTGATTCCATGATACTATGATTCTCATCTATGATTGAGCTCCAACCACCCTGGCATGGGCAGAGTTGCCAACTACTAGATCAGGCTGCCCAGGGCCCCATCCAACCTGGCCTTGAACATCTCCAGTGACAGGGCATTCACCACCTCTCTAAGCAATCTGTTCCAGTGCCTCACCACCCTTATTGTAAAGACTTCTTCCTTATAAACAGTCTAAATCTCTTCTTTTAGTTTGAAACCATTTCCCATTGTCCTATCACAACAGACCCTGCTAAAGAATCTGTCTCCTGCTTTCTTATAGCCCCCCTTTAGATACTGAAAGGTTGCTATCAAGTCTCCCCAGAGCCTTCTCCAGACTGAACAGCCGCAGCTCTCTCAGCCTGTCCTTGTAGGGAAAGTGTTCCATCCTTTTGATCATTTTTTTGTGGCCCTCCTCTGGGTGTGCTCTAAAGGGTCCACATCTCTCCTGTACTGAGGACTCCACACCTGGATGCAGTACTCCAGGTGAGGCCTCACCAATGCAGAGAAGAGGGGCAGGATCACCTTTCTGTACCTGCTGACCATGCTTATTTTGATGCAGCCCAGGATATGGTTGGCTTTCTGGGCTGACCAGAATATCAGTTGGCATAACTGAGAGGAGGGTTAAATTATGGTGGCGTGGTTAATGGTCTAAGAGTCTTGTTAGGAAGGAAGTTTTAAAAAGATGAGAAAAATAAATACTTTCAGGTCTTGTGTTCTCTTACAATCTCAATCGAGAGTTGGAAAAATGGTGTGGTTGTTATATGGCACATACCTAGAAATACACTGATCAAGTCAAGCAAATGAGATCATTCCTCATATTGTTTGAAACACTTCAGTTTTGCAATTTGTTGATGTTTGATCAGTGTTAGTTTACATTCATTTAATTAAACTATTCATCAGAAATGCAGTTAGTGTGAACTCAACCCCTACTATTTTAACTAAATGCTGAATAAATCTTTCAGCAAAACTACAGGAGACAGATTTCTGTTCCTGATATTTCTAACATTATAAAGTGAAGCAGGAAGAAAGTTTGGGAAGTGCACTTTGTTCTCTTGTGGTTTTATTGTTGCCGTTTGTTCTTCTTTAATGAGAACTGCTAAATATTTTTCTTTGCACATCACCTGCAGTGAAATAGTATGTACATCAAATCATCAAATCATTAAAGTTGGAGAAGACCACTAAGATCATCTAGTCCAACCATCAACCCAACACCACCATGCCCACTAAACCATGTCCCCCAGTGCCACACCTCCATGCCTCCCAACCACCTCCAGGGACGGTGACTGCACCACCTCCCTGTTCCAGTAGTTCAGCCCACAGCATCCTCATGTGCCAAACCCACTGCTCTTGACCTGGTGGCAGTGAGTATTTCCATGAGACTTTTCTACCTTTCTGCCTTGCTGATGCCAGATGAATCTGGATCGAGAGGAGAGCACTATATTATTTTAGCTCTCTAGAACCACATGGGATAGTGACACAAGCCAATGCTGTTGATTAACCTTTTCAAAACAATTGATACATTTATTCTTACCAGCCATTCAATGAAAATGTTCTACTAAATATAGTTAAAACCATTTTAAAATTTACTTATTGCTCTTAATCTTTAACATGATTCAATTCTGTGACACAGAATAAGCATTAAGAAAGGAAATAACAGATGTTAGGTCCAAGAAGCTTGCTTACAGTTTGCCACCTATTAATACTCTGCAAAGCGCCCTCACAAGCCATGACATTAGTGTTTACAAACAGGAAGAAACTATTATTTTTGCTGTTGTAAAGAACATGACGTGGATACAACTCACTACTTCTTACTTCAGAATAGCTCAGGAGAATAGCTAATTTTTAAAGAATCTAACAGGGGAATCATCATTAATAATCTCTAGAACAAATCAAAAACATTTCTGTGGTCTCTGGTCTAGGAAGCAAGATCTCTCTTTTCTATATTGAAAGACAAACAGGTTTCACTTAAGTTCTCAATGTAAAAAATACATAGCAAATAAAGCCAAAATGGACACAGAATCACCTTCCAAGGCCTCCAGTTTTTTGGTGTTTGGCAGCTCCTTCAGCAAGCCAAGGGACAGGAGATGAAAGAAATAAGTCAGAACTGGGACACAGAAAACCTTTTTAAAAAACCCAGGTGAGTGCAATAAGGCATGTGGGAGAGGACAGGCTTTGAATATGTGGGCCTTCTTGTTACTGCTAGCAATCAGTTTAGTTTCAGTGAACATGCAGAGAAACTAAATGTTGGGACTGGTAGTTCCCCTGTTCGAACCCATGTATTACCAGGCTTGTACTTCCTTGCTGAATTTCTCCTACGTTCTGGATTTTTCATGTACTTCAGTTCCATCTCTACGACATCAACAGAAAAATATGTTCTCAGGAACACACACTGATCTTGTGCTAAGCTGTGAGACAGTACCAGTAAAGCATATCAAGAGGGTAAATATACTTACAACGACATGTTTAACAGCCAAAAATGGAGGGACAGGGAAGCCAGCTAACTGCACAACAATGCACTTGCTGGTTGGCAAACTGCATTCCTTAACAGCATCCTTATTAAGTTATTGCTGCCAAATGCTGTTTGCTTTAGCTTTCAGAACTGTCTGCATTAATAATGACTAACTGCATGGAAGCTACTTACATCAGGCATTGTTTCCACGTCACTGCCACAGACACTACTTCAGGGCAGATGAGAGAGCACCTTGTGAATGTGTTTGTTGAACAATCCTTTTTAAAGCACTTAGGCCGGGACAATGTTTCTATGGGTACAGGTCCCACTGGTCTGACCTGCAGCATCTCCAGGATGAAACCTCTAGACCTAACACACTCTGCATCTGAGTTGCCTGATATCATACTTGCACTATATGCAGTTGAGTTAGCTTTGTTGTGAAGGCAGGCTATTAGCAGCACTTATGAGAGCAGTGAGCTGAGGTACTCAGGGGAGACCATCCAGACAAATGTAAACTCACTGCCCTCACTTAATGTGGTCCCAGAGGGAGAAGCCTCTTGGTAAATGAGGAAGGCTTGCAACACAAAAGTGAGGTTTCTGGGAAGCCCTCTACAGTCTTGCAAAAATAACACTGTTACCAGAAGAAATAAAACAAAGGAAAATGTCTCTTCCACACACTGCAGATTCTCTGTTTTTGTCTCAGATGTATTGCTGCTTTTATTTCCCCTCCATCAATACCAGTTCTGTATGCAGAACATACAAGGAATACATAATTCAGAGAGTGTCTGAAAGGGAAATTTCTATCGTGAAGCTGATTTGCTTGCAGTTTGGTACTGTGATGATTTGGTCTGTGTGAGTTCTGGCTATGGCTGGGAAGTTTCTACCATTAAAACCTCTGTGCGAAGGCTTCTTATGGAAGTGTTACTCAGTAACTGTTGGTGGATCACTAATATGCCTTTTCCAGGTAAGGTCAGAAACAGATTTAGTCCTGGGCAGCTAAATTGCTTTTGAGAATGGCGATCTCAGCTTTTAAGCAAGAACACTACATAGGATGTATTTAAGTCCATCTCAGCTGTAACAAGATATTACCAAGATACAGGTTTAAAAAGTGGAAGAACCATGTAGTGGTAATGAGAATTAAAAGGGAGAAGAGCTCTACGATAAGACTACAAAACTCCAAAAGGAGAAAATGTCAGTCCCAGCAGGCTGGTCAAGGTCATACAGGGATGTGCAAAAGGGTAGAAAAGAGCCTTGCTGGCAGCAGTAAAGCACTGACTTATTCTTTACTGCTGGCAGCAGTAAAGCACTGACTTGGAGCATTGTCTCCACTGTGAGACATGTCACCTAGTTGTATTCATGCAGCATAAGGACAACCACTACTGAAAACTGTTTTGAGAGACATGGACAAAAAGAAGAGATCCTGCATTTAACTCCAAGTATTTTTGCATGTTTTATGTAGGAATGAGGCAAAATCGTAAGGTAGTTCAGGTGAGGGACAAAGCAAGATCTTCAGCTTGAAAGGAACTCCGGAAGGGGTGAGGACCTCCAGCCAAAGCATATTCCAGACCTTTCATTGTAAGAGTTCTGCTCACCTTGTATGCCCGTGGCCCTAAACCCAGGCAGGCATACTCCCAGGAGGGGAGGAGGGATGTGCCAGCACCCTCTGGACTCCTGACATCAGCATTCAGTGTGGGTTCTTCTTCTAAACGGTGATGAACTCTTGGAAGAAATGAGAAGAAAGCTGTACTTGTAAGTGGAATCATGCATTTTCAGGAAGAATGTGATATGCTTTAAGAGCAGTTATGATTCTGAGTGTTGCCTCTGCTCCATGGTCACAAAAAGCATGCAGCTGCAAGGATTCTTGTGAACCACATAGGATATTCCATCTGAGAAAACCAGGAAGTAAACTGCTATACGGTTGTGTTTAAAAGCGAATAGAGATTGTTACTGTTTAGGTGGCACCTGTACCATTTGTCAGTGACAGATGGAAACAATGTTCATTTATGCAATCAAAACCAGACAAGCCTTTATTCTGAATGCTGAAACCAGAGTCCTTGTCAATGAAAAACTTTGAATCAGCTTGCGAGCTAAAACTAGTTAACTAGCTAGCTACACTTTGTGGAAATAGAGAATAATACTTAAGCCATCAAATTAATTCAGGGGAAAAAATCACTTAAAGACTGAGGTAACAGCCTTGTTACAAAGTCCATGTAAAATCTCTAATAATATACAGTCATTCCTCCAGACTTACAGAGACCACCTTTAGTATTTCAGTCATGTAATATAGACTTCGCCAGCTGTTGTGCAGCCATTCCAACCTGCAGCACCAGGGTACTTCATGTTGCTCCATTGTTTTCCTCTTTTTCATGAAACAAGAGGGAAGATAGTTTTGATTTCATCCCGTGAAGATAATTGGTGCAACAGAGGAAGGGACAGGCAGAATGAAGGATATTCAGAATCTGGGAACCTGGCAAGCATAGGGCTGATAAAGGACTTAATCACCCCAAAACTGAAGCCTAGACAGTATAACACTTAGATGTCTGACCCCAGAGTTGAACCTACACTCCTGTGCCATGAGTTCTTTACATAATTTATGAGAAGGAACTAGCTCAGGGTAAAATCCATCTGCACAATGAAGTATAAGGTGTTTCCAGCGGCCTTGGCATTGAGTAAGTCATCTTCCCAGAAGGCTCAGGACTTTCTTCGTGTCTCCCTGTATCACACTCATTTGATGTAATTTTTTGGTTTGTTAGATTCCATTCAACCCTGCAACACAGTTATAGCTAAAGTGGGGTCAAAAAGAATACAGAACAGTTTCGAGAAGTGCTTACACATGAATTGAAGGTATAGCTGTTAGTAAATACAACTAGCATTCATAAATACAACTAGCATTCAGCAAATGCATTTTTCAGTGCAAAGCATGGGATACCAGGAGTTTCTGGAATAATTATTTGGATTTTCTAACTTTCATTTTAAAAACAGGAAAAAATCTGCAAAAGTGACTCAGTTTCCACCAGAACAGCAAGACAAGACTCAGCTTCAACATTCATGAACTCTTTGGTTTAAACCCCAATTCAGGGTAGAGTTCAGGACCTACACCAGTTCATCTAACCATTAAACATATGGCTTAACACTGCATTTATAACAAATCACTCTTTGTGAGTCACTCTTTTGAAATTTACTTTCTTTACTTTCCTTGCTTTTAACTTGGACTTCAAGGAATTCACCTGATTTCTTGTATGAAGCTCTTTACTGACTTGGCACTGACCCACGCTAATAAAAGGCATGTCTTGTATGTGTGGTTCCCATTAAATTCACAGAGAGTAGGCTGACAGTTAATAAGTGTATTCTGGAAAAGGATCGATGTATTAAATATTGATATGTCTTATTCTGAATAGCAACACCTTAGCTACTGTCTTTCTTCTCTCTGAGTTAGCTTTTGTCAGGAAGATTGGATGGAGACAGTGCTAACATATTAAAAAAATATTTCTATATCTAAATCAAGCAGTGAGTAGGCAGGTTATAAACAGACTTTTCTTAATTTTATCAGATTAAAGTAGAATTCTATCAACTACTTGATTCCTTCTTCTTATGGAAGAATTTTTAAATAACATTTTTCTTGCTCTTATTTGGAAAACTGGATGGCCAGATAACAATTACCCTATTTTCATCTCAAAGTTTTTGCCAGAGGAGGCTGAGCTATTGCGATCTAGTAGTGATCATCACCTCATCAAGCTCAAGAAGCAATTAAACCACTGAAGTTTAAAAAAAAATCAGGCATGAACACTTTCTCAGTGACTTGCATTAATTGTTCCAAAGGCTTTTAGTCACCTTCTTTAAATTGTCTGAACTGTAAACTGGGAAGATCTTTCATGTGATGGTAATGGTAGCACGTTAAAAGGATTAAAAAATGTCTCTAACTGCCTGTCTTCTAATGAAGGATTTCAAAGAATACACCTGAGTGGGTATTTCTATGGGTAAAGTTCTGTCTGGTTTACTATATTCAGAGATCTACTTTTCCATGCTGTCCAAGATTGCAAAAAGGAAAGGTGCTTCAGGAAGGAAGTGTCTGTGCATTTGGTGGAAGATTAACTCTTGAAAAGCTGAGGAATAAAGTTAAAGCCATTAAAAATATATATATCATCTAAAGCAGAAAAAATACCCATGGACAGGCTCAGGACTAATAGTGGAAATTTGCACACAAAGTCATTGAAAACACAAATTAGACATTATAAAGGACCATTATACCAAAACACATCTCCTAGCACTTTCTCTGTTCTGCCTGCTTTTTCCTATTTAACTAATGAATATCCACAGCTTACTGAGCTTCCAGGCCAAATGGGACAATAGATGGGAAAGAAGCATTTACAGGAGCAGTGAGCTGTTTCACACAGGCGTACAGAAAGGCTTACTCCCTCTAGTCTGATGCTGTAGCCATGCCCCCACTGCACATCTGTGTGTGAGCGTGGACACGGACCATGATGCCAACGCTACAAGCACTATCAGTATCACGCACCTTCCCAGTGCCCGTCTCCCCTCCCTTGTGTGCACACCAGCTCTGTGTCTTACAGAAAGAGCCCTGCTTTTTTTTCCCCATCTTTGCCAAACACCTTAGCCTCACTACATGTGGAGAAGATGAAAATTTTGGCCAGGTATCAAACACAAATCTCTGGACTATTGGCCTTCCCTGCTGCTTGACTGTGGCATGCCCAGGACCTGCACTCAGCAACCTTGAGCTGCAGTTACGTACTTGAATCCCTTGCCAGTCATCAGCAGTAGCAGTGGGATATGCTAGATGATAAGTGAGAGATTGGAAATACAAAGATTTTTGTGCTGTTGTATCAGTTATTGCCTGCTAACTGTGATTTTATGTGTGGCCTGAGACCAAAGGACAGTCAGTAATTTGGTATGAGGGAGTCCTTCAGCTCCCAGTGAAGGACATCAGAACTATAGATAGCAGCTTAACTAATTACAGGATGCAAGGTAGACTGCAGCTACTGCTAAATATATGAGATTTCTTTGTTCCTGGTAATTAACTGTAATTACATCCCAAAGCAGATGACAACTTTGAAGAGCATCATTTTAAAATCCTTAACAGCTGAGTTTTTAATATAGTTTTTATTTGCATTTGTTTGTATTTCTATTTAGAGACCACAGAGAGTACCTAAGCCCTTAAACATAAGCCTTTACTGCAGCTGAAGGAACATGAAGGGTTCCACCTGTAAGAGTATTACAGGTTTTACAGTCTACTTGACTCCAAAAATTGAAATAAATGACACAGGCAGCGAGGAATTTGTTGTTGGAATGACTGTAGAAGAGCCTCCTAATCTCTGATCTCTAGACAGAACTTGCTGATGCAGTCTTTCCATACGGTCATTTTCTTTAAAAAAACTAGATTCAGAAACAATGAATTTCAAATATTTTTTCTTCTGACAGAACCATACAGAAAGCAACCGAATGGCCTGACAGATGGAGTATAAAACTGGTTCTACTTGTACTTGCTCTCTGGTTGGCTAGGTTTAGCAAACGAAGGCTTAATGAGATACATGAGTAACAGAAGTCTACAGCCAGGTTCATTTTGGGTGAGAATGGGGGGGCTGAGCCACTGCACACTACCAAAATGCAAGTCAAGTGGATGACACCCTTCCTTCTCTCGTCATGCAAACAACCTCCTCCTTTTTTAAATCATAGAATCATAGAATCATAGGGGTTGGAAGGGACCTCCAGAGATCATCCAGTCCAACCCCCCTGCCAAAGCAGGTTCCCTACACCAGGTCGCACAGGTGGGTGTCCAGGCGGGTCTTGAATATCTCCAGATGAGGAGACTCCACAACCTCCCTGAGCAGCCTGTTGCAGTGCTCCGTCACCCTCACCGTAAAGAAGTTCTTGCGCACATTGGTGCGGAACTTCCTATGCTCCAGTTTCTGGCCATTTCCCCTTGTCCTGTCTCCACACACTGCTGAAAAGAGTCTGGCCTCGCCACTTTGCCCCCCACACCTTAGATATTTATAGAGCTGGATCAGGTCCCCTCTCAGTCTTCTTTTCTCAAGGCTAAACAGACCCAGTTCACTTAGCCTTTCTTCATAGGGGAGATGCTCCAGGCCCTTCACCATCTTTGTGGCCCTCCGCTGGACTCTTTCCAAGAGATCCCTGTCTTTTTTGTACTGGAGAGCCCAGAACTGGACACAGTACTCCAGATGAGGCCTTACCAGGGCAGAGTAGAGGGGGAGGATCACCTCCCTCGACCTGCTGGCCACGCTCTTTTTAATGCACCCCAGAATGCCATTGGCCTTTTGGCCACAAGGGCACACTGCTGGCTCATGGCCAACCTGTCGTCCGCCAGCTAATGGGATCAAAAGGGCTCAGAACTCTACTTTGGATCTTCATTGCCTGGCATCATTCGCAATATTTTGAGGAAAAATGTGGATGCTTAAAACTTCTGCTTTAAGATATTTAGACACAGATCTTTAATTCTAATGGAATGCTTTCTTTTCATTTCTCCTTCCCATATTACTCTTTACCTTCTGTAGATATCTCTGCTTCTGGGGCTCTGCTCTTTTCTCAAGGTTAGCTGGTACTTAACCCTCAAGTTTTGTGACAACAATTAATAACTCCAGAAACAGAGGAGCTAATAAAGTCTAGCTGCAAAGGAATCTGTCTGGTAGTTGGATTGTTTCGTATCTAATAAATTATCAGCTCTGACTGAAGTCACAGTCCATCACATCCTGTCACATACTGTTGGATTCCTTGCTGCTTAATTAGACTTGAGCATAATCTCTATCTTTCCTATCCAGCCACCATCAATACACGGATAACGAAATTAACACCTTTGTGGTCTATGCTGTTTCAGATGAAACAAGCTGATTAAAAAATTACTGAGGGACCAGAGAGACAGGGAACAGGGAGAGAGACTTCAAGAGACACGGACACACATACATGCATGCTAAAAAATCATAGCTCCTGCCAAAACAGAGATTAAGGCAAAATGTCTAGTAACAACTCATTTTATTGATACTGGAAGTGGCTTAAGCTATCTTCCAAGAGATGTCTTTTTCCAATACCATCTGTATGAGTACAGGAAGCGAATCCAGTACAGCTTGGTGGGAAATCTTTCTGTGTGTGCAGTAGGCAAGCTCTGGAGCCATGCATTTGCTGAAATCACCAGTAACTTGAATCAGTGTAATGATTTACCTTTTAACAGGCACTATTGGAGATTATGTTCCTTCATATTCAGCCTATCACATGTGTACAGAAGAAAGGTTTCTATGCCTTTTAGTTCTACAGACCCCTACACCTCAGATGTAAGCCTCCTGATGAAAGGCTTCCTTTTCTCAGAACCTTTTGCAAAATCCTTCAAAGCAGTTAAAACTTCAGGATCTAGGAGTACTTCCAGAAGTATTTCAGGTGTTTGTTTTGGCTTTGCCTCCACCACATTCCTTCCACAATTCACCATTCACTCCACTGTATTGTTTCCACAGGAAAAAGAGATGGTTGCATGAGTCAGTAAGGTCACAGTGTATTGCCTAGGGCTGGCCTAAACAACTTAGCTTAATTGCCAAGTTGGAAGCCCATGATAAATGTAAGCCTATTTATTTATAAAACCTTCCCACGGAAGCACTGGCATAACAGGAAAAGATATTTTTTTAATAATTATTTTTGATCTAATGTTCAAACACAGTATGCCTTAAGCCTTTTGTCTATTGTTGGTTGCTTTTAATATGTATTGTAGCAATAAATCTTCAGTTCCAGTGACAGGCACAAGGTAAAAATACGTACATAAGAATTACCACATTTTTTTCTATGAATAAGTTTCATACTCAAAAGTTCACACTGCTTTTACATGGCTTGGAGATGTGTGGAGGTATTGCCTTCACCAGGAATGAATTCACAGTTTGTTTAACAAGAACATCCAAGGGTTTGTTTATTAATTTTGTTTGTTTGTTTATTGGGCTGCAACACAATTTGCAAATTCATTTAACAGGTATTCACTGGAGGAATTTATTGTTTATGTAAGACTATGATTTAACTTTGGAAGGCAGCAATGAAAGTTTATTTGGTCAAATCTTATTAGCTACTGTAAAGCTTATCTGGAAATTACTAATCCTCCTTACTTCAAAACATAAATTTGATACTAAAATTACCTTGTTCATAGGCTACAATTCTAAAGGTGGAAATTACAAAAGAGAATAAGGTTACACAGAAGGCTGTTCATTAGTGGTTTTATTCACACGAATGTTTCTATTGAGATTCCTAAAGTCAATTCGTACTTGCATTCACATGGTTTTGTATCTATTCAGCTGTATCAAGGAACAGAACAAGAGTAACACAAGGACACACAGCAAAGGAAAATATTTGGACCTGTGCTTTTGCTTACTTTGTAAATACAGAATTACCAAATGGCTGAAGTAGTCAGACACCTCTGGGTCCATCTGGTCCAGTCTGTGCTCAAGCAGTGTCACCTAGAGCAGGGTGCCCAGGCATATGTCCAGGCAGCTTTTGGAGATCTCCAAGGAGACCACACTGCCTCTCTGGACAGCCTGTTCTATTCTTCAGTGACTCGCACAGTAAGAAAGCATTATCTGATGTTCAGAGAGAGAATCCTGCATTCCAGTTTGTGTACATTAACTCCTGTCCTATCACTGGGCACCATTGGCTCTGTCTTCTTTGCACCCTCTCTTCACGTATCCACTCTGAGCCTTTTCTTATCCAGGCTGAACAGTCCCAGCTCTCTCAGCCTTTCCTCATAGAACAGGTGTTCCAGTCTCTTAGTTTTTTCTGGCCATTCATTGGACTGTCTCCAGTAAATCCATGTCTTTCTTGTATTGTAGAGCCCAGAAGTGGACACGGGGCTCCATATGTGGCATCACTTGACCTGAGTGGAAAGATCACCTCCATTAACCTGCTGGTGAGATTCTGACTAACAAAGCCTAGGATAACATTGGACTTTTTCTGTGGCAAGGGCATGTCTGTGAGATTCTGTTTGTACACATCTCCTCTGCATCACTCCATCCAGAAGGAAAAATAATTTCTTGTGGGAGAAAAAGGAAATATTCGGCCGTGATGAAATCCCAGATCTGGAGTACACAGGCACATCTGTGCATAGAACCTATGCTCCCATGGGTCACACGGCCCTCTGCTGACCAGCTCTTGAGGAGCCTGCAATAAAAGGCTGTTTTATTTGCAGCTGTTCTAGATCCCTCTTCATAAGATCATGCAACTTTATAGCTACGTGTCACATAAACTTAATAATGCTTTTACATTACGTTGCCAGAAATGTGTGAGTTTCTGTCAGTCATCCTACCTCTCTGACACTACAGCTAGGGAAATTTGTGGAAGAGGAATAATACCAAGTATCAGTAGGAATTTGAGCACTCCAAATACATTTCAACTGGACTGTGATACAGACTCTTCCAACTAGTGCCTTTCTATCAACCTTACAAGTTCTCTTAACACCTTTAATGATATTTACTTTCTGCTTTATTTGTCAGTAATGTTTTGCAATGAACAGCACTAAGATTCTTTCTTGCCTCAGAGGGAAAAGCCATCAGTAATGTCTCTAGACTGCAGAGATGTGCTCTTCAGTCTCTTGCAGCCCGGCTTCCTCAGTTACTCAACATTAGATCTTTACTCACAATTAAATTGATAATCTTCACATCTCTGTAATGCAGAATCGCTGTCACTGAGGTGGCTTGTAAATCACCTGCCTGGAGCTCGCATTTGGAAAGGAGAAGAAGACCTTTTTCATATTATACAGCTGAAATAGCTAAAGTCACATCCAATCTGCATCATTACAAATAAAGATGCCAAACAGTTTCCCTGTCCCTAGTGTTGCAGCAGCCAGCACAGATTCCCAGCATACATCCCAAGAGGATTTTCATGAAAAGCCATTCTCATACACTACTTTGAGTGCACATCACATGTATATACATCACTGACCCACCCCAAAACAGCCTTTTAGTTTTTTTTTTCAATTTCTGGGGTTACATACGGTTATGACTTTGAATCCAACCCAAAATAAAGCCATTCAAAGTCACTACTTACCACATGCTGTAGGGTAGAACTATGCCAATTAAAAATCTCCAAAGGATTTAGGGAAATAATGAAATGTAAAAGAGGAGTGAATGATTAACGTGCTTGCTGACCCAGACTAATAAACTAGCCTCTTTGATGGATGATAAAAGAACTTTGAGGAGCAGTGCTTTCAACTGCTCACAAGATTCTGCAGTTCAGCCACTCTCTCTGCTACTTCATTCTTATTCAGTTATCTTCTGCATTTTCAGAACAGATACAGCACCTCAAAATCTTTTTTCAACTTTGAACATGTACGGGGTCATCTTTGGTTACCTTGGAAAAAATGTGTTATGAAGAACAAGTACTTTACGTTAGTTAGTTACAATCTGTAACTGTTGCTTGACTTTTATTTGTCTCTCTATGCTATATCCATTCCAAATCTGGAGATGGAAGCAACTTTTCTAAGCAGCTTTGTGTGTTGGGTTTCTATGTTCTTGATACAAAAAGGAGACTCTCAGCTTTCACAGAATGACATCTTGGGACTAACAGAGTACCCAAGGAGACTGATTAACAAAATAGATGGACTGTGAAGAGTTTTAACATATAATTATTTGCTCGTATGTTATAATTCATTCTTTGCAAATAGCTGATTAAATAATGAAATGATTCACCTAATTTTTGCAAATCTGTATTCGAGCAGTCATTTCCAAATTTGACACCCACTTGTTTGTTTGTTCACATCCGTTGGATTGGCCTCCTACTTTGTATGCTTTCAAGGTCTAGGACTGACTCAATTCTGCATTCATGTAATCCTTAGGGCAGCTGTGATCTATTCGTATTTGAAACTGTTTATCGCCATCACCATCCAAATATTAAATAACAACTCTCTGAAGCAGTTAGCAGTTTTTTCTCTTTTGAGATGCTAATGTTAAAAGAATTGACGCAATTCCCAGAACTGCATGTTCCCTTTTCTTTTGTCTTAGAAAAAAACCCACTAACTCTAACTTCCATCTTTCCCTAAAAAGAAACACTGCTAGCTTTATCTCAGACTTTTTTGTCTGAGTTCCCCTCCTCACTATGATCTATTGTTAAAAGTAGACAATATAAAAACAAAACAAAACACAACACTTGACATTTCAAACTTTGTTGTAAAAACCTGTTTCCATATTTTTACTATCCGAACAGGGCCAAATGCCATTGTTTTTTCAAGATTATCTAGGGCTCTGTACAACTGCACTGTTGTGCCTATGCAGTACAAAAGCCCTACTCCATAGAATAATCCACAGATTATTCTATGACCACGAGAGTGGTCTGCCTGGGGAGGTGGTGGAGTCGCCGTCCCTGGCAGTGTTCAGGAGTCGTCTGGATGAGGAGCTATGAGATATGGTTTAGTGCTTGTGGTAGCAATGGTAATGGGAGGACGGTTGGACTAGACGATCTTGCAGGTTGTTTCCAACCGTGTGATTCTATGATTCTGTGATTTCCTAGAAGATAAAGGTACCAGAAAAATTCCTCCCAGGAGTGTACCACTAGCCATGGTACAGCTGTAGATGCAGGTGGGCTGCAAGGGAGGGCAGAGCTGTCCAACTCAGTCTTACTTTCTTGTCTACTTTCAGCCTTAATTGACTAAAAGAATAAAGTCACAAGAGATGATAGTAATACGGTGGTAATGGCTTGTTTTTATTTTTGCACTTTTTCAGTGCTTTGCAGCTCATTTCCTTATCTCATGCACAGCAGTTCTCTCTGCTTGAGCCTCACTGCCCAGAGTCCATTTCTGTTTGGCAGATCATATTGTGGAACGCTATCTCTTGCAGAAACATGACTGGGACAGAAGCACAGGATCTTCTCTGTATTTCCACAGGACAGAACAGCTTCCCTTATGTAACGTCATGCAGAAATTGTTCATATCATGGCAGTCCTTTTTTTCCTTATTCTGAAACAACAGCTGGGTAATTGCACAGTTCCACAGTTCTGATTTGGTCAGGCTTCAAAGAAAAGGATGTTGCAGGGGTGTTGTTAATTCTAAATTCATGCCAGTCATTCAGGTATATACATTTTTAATTATTAAGGAAGACATAATTATAAAACAAAAATCATTTTAAAAAATTGACATGATTTCACAGGCTGTGGTTTAGTGAAAAATCAAAATGCTCTCATAAAGCACTTTAAGAACTAAGGATGAAAACTGTAATATGGGAGATAGGGTTTATTGCCTGCAAACTAGCCCTGAGAGGATTGCCATTAGCTGAGGTCATACTGACAGCCTCGCGGAGATAATGACCTAAGGCAGATGGATGCTTGCTTCCTGATGCATAGCAGTCTCATAAGAGCCAGCTTCCAAAGCTATACCATCCCTCAGTCTTTCTCTTGACACATTTAGCAAGCTACTATGTGCCAGAATCTCTGCTATTGGTGCCAGTCTTCGGCACAAGGTTGTGGGGGTGACCAAACACATCCTGAAATAAGCAACCCTACCACTGGCTGCTGTTTGACTAGAGAACTTCATAGCGCTTAAAATGTACTTGCCTATTGTTATAGTTGAGATATAATGGACTTTTAAGCATGCTCTCCTGCAGCCTATGTTAAGTTAGACATGCTCTGGATTACTTGCAAAAAGGCATGGATGTAGTCAGATGTTACATGTAACAAAGAGCTGGCTCTTTAGGGAGCATAGTTAGGCTGCTTCCATGTGGTTCTAGTCTCCTCCATCACAAACCCTCACAGAGCACTCAGCTTCCATACTCTCCTTTTCCCATCTTCATGGATTGCAGTCTGTCTCAGTATGCTTCTGCAGCAAAACTAGCCTGAACACAGAGCATGGCACCAAGCAAGATGTCTTACGCAAGCAGCCTGGTGGACTGTGCAGCTGAGCTTCAGGCAGGGCAACTGTTAAAAATGTCTTGTCTATCCCTAAAGGCCTGTGGAACACGAGTTGTGCACGTGAGTACCATTATTCAAAATTCTGACTGAAAACAATGGAAGTCTGAGCTGCAGGGCTCACCCTGTAAAAGGGATGCAGTAATAACTGTAATATTCTCTAGCTTTCAAGCAGCACTGTTCAGCTGTAGATTTTTGATGGCCAAATTTACTCCTGGTATAAACTGTTACTATCCGAGTGATTGCTCTGCAGATAGACTCAGTGCTAGATTGTATTTTAAATGATTTTTATGTTTATGCTCTCTTCTCCACATGTCTATAAGCAAGTGGAATAAACATGCAAGTAAAGTATATCAAATACAAACCAAAAGAAACAGAAGTCAAGAGGAAAGGAGTTGGCTTTATACTTACAGCAGAGGAGTAGGAGATAGGAAATTTTGATTCTCAAGGCTTCCTGAATAATCTCACTGCCTCTCTGGGCTGCACTGTGATATTCTTCATCATGCCTACTGGCATCTTACTGCACATTATCCTTTGAAGACTTACACTTCTTGATTTTTTGCACATTTTACTCCTCGTAACAAGGAGGAGTTAACTCTTGCTAATTATGTGGGCCTTTGCTGGACAGAGGTCACAGTAAACAGCTGTCCTTCTCTGCTGTAAGTAAATAATTGAAACGAGTCATTTAGTTCAAGAACACTTATTCTTGCAGTATTCTCCTGAGGGAGATGAATATGAAAAAGAATATTCATCAGAAACTGTTTGAAGGTCATAATCCTGAGAGGGAATGCTTTTGATGGAAGCTTTCTTTTCAGATTGTGTTCTACTAAGAGAAAAATACTTTGATACATGAGAGACGTTTCTACCACTCCAAATCCATGCTTTGCAACAGGCTGTAAGGTCTTCTGATGGAAGTTGCAGTGAAACTGTAAACAATTTTAGAGCAGCTTAAATCTTATTATCCTGCACAGATACAACTTAATAAACTATTCCTTTGGAACAGGAAAAAAGCCAGTAAAGAAACAAATCCACAGCATTGTACAGTCATCATAGCAAAGAGATGCATGGAGAAACAGACAGAATCATAGAATCATTAAGGTTGGAAAAGACCTCTCAGATCACCAAGACCAGCTATCAGCCCACCCCCACCATGCCCACTGACCACGTCCCTCAGTGCCACATCCACACGGTTCTTGAACACCTCCAGGGATGGTGACTCCACCACCTCCCCGGGCAGCCTGTGCCACTGCCTCACTGCTCTTTCTAAGAAGAAATGTTTCCTAATATCCAACCTCCTCTGGTGCAATTTGAGGCCATTCCCTCTCATCCTATTGCTGCTACCTGGAAGAAGAGGCCAACCGCCACCTCGAAATGACCTCCTCTCAGGTCTTTGTAGAGAGTGTTAAGGCCTCCCCTGAGCCTCCTCTCTCGTTTGAGCTGGGGGGGACTTGAAGACCACCCAGTTCAAACCCCTGCTATGGGCAGGGGTACTTCCCACTAGATCAGGTTGCTTGCACCGAGGCAAACGGAGCTTTCAGGACACCAGGCACTGACTGCTTAGAAACAAAGTGTGGAATACATGTGAGGTGCGTTTTTGGGTGTGCAGCCTGCCTGTAACCAACAGGTCACCTAAAGGCCACCACTGCAGGAGGCAACAGGAGACAAAGCCACACATACAAGGCAATAGCGTAAAGGACCGAGCCAGTGGAGCAAAAAGGCAGCGGGCGCCTCAGGCTCGCTCTTTCGAAGGCGGACTCCCCCAGTCAGCCTCTAGCCCAGAACCCACGGCTTGTTATGAAGGAAGAACGGACAGACACAAGAACAAACTGACCCAAGAGCACCGCCACCTCAGCGCTCCGCCCCACACCCATCCCTTGCGGCGCGCCGCGAACCACGCATGCGCACGGCGGCGCGGCGCTGCCGCTGCTCCGGCCGCTGAGCACAACCACAGCGGGGGAAGGAAGGGGAGGGCGGGCGCCGTTGCGCTTGCGCGAGCGGTTCCTGGGCAGCGGGGCGGGGGGAGCCGCGGGTGGCGTGCCCGGCGCTGCGTGCCCTGGGCATGGTGAGCAAGGGGCCGCTGCTGCGCCTGCTGACCGCCATCAACCGCAGGAGGATGAAGCTGCTCGTGGGGCTCGCCTGCATCGCCTACGTCGCCTGTGAGTGAGCAGGGAGGGGGCTCCGCTGGGTTTCCCTCTCGTCGCCCCGCGGAAACTTCCTCCGGCGGGGCGGCTGCGCGGCTCGGGGCGAGCGGGCCGCGCTCCGCAGGGTGGCCGTGCCGGCGGGGCGGGGGTCGGGTTGTGCCTCTGTGCCGAGAGGCACAAAAAGTACTCAGAGGGATCTTAGAATAAGCCGCTGAGTGGAATGTTTACGGCGCGGGTTACGGGCGTGAGTCAGATAGACCCTGAGATTTACCGTGCTGGGCTGCGAACCGTCTTCCCTTTCTCGTCCCTTTCGCAGATCGGGTTTATTTAGCGTTAGCCTGCTCTTGTTTCAGGCTTGTGTGGATTTTATGTGGCCTGAACGTCACGAGGCGGGATCGTGGAAGCCCTGTCAGCATCGCTAGATGCTCTCGATGCTGCAGAGCGTGTGTAGGTGAGCTCGCCTTGGAGATGGGTGTGTGTGAGGGCCGCTCAGGATCCTCCCTGTGCATTTGGCAGGGTTCAGAGGTACACCTTGGGCATGTTGGAGGAAAGATGGTGTTTCCTACACCAGAGCTGTGAGGTAGGAATTCTGTTTGCCGCCACGTGTTACTGTGTCTGCAAGATCTCTTATTTAGTCACTGTTGAAACTGTTGAAATCATATGCTTGCTCTCACTATTAGGACAGTTTCATAGAATCACAGAGTGGTTTGGGTTAAAAGGGACTTCAGATCCCCACCAGCTCGGACTGCCCAGGTCTCCATCCAACCTGGCCATGAGCGCATCCCAGGATGGGGCACCACAGCTTCTCTGGGCAGCTGCGCCAGCACCTCACCACCCTCTCAGTAAAAAATTTCCCCAACATCTAACCTAAATCTCCCCTCTTTTAGTTTAAAATCATTCCCTCTGGTCTTGTCACTACCTACCTTGTTGATTCCCCTCCTGCTTATAAGCTACCTTTAAGTATTGGAAGGCTGTCCCCTGAGCCTTCTCTTCCCCACTTTGTTCAAGTAACTTAAGGTTCCATGCATAGTAAAGCTGGAATGGCTTAATGATGACTCTTCTGCTTCTGAAAGGATTTGATATTTTGCAAAAGAGGGAATTTAATATAGAAAGCAAAACTATCATTTTTGCTGGTTGGGGTTGAGTGGCGATTGGTATGGCTGCTAGGACCTGGCTATTGAATAGATTCTGTGGACATAGGTGATTTTTGCTGT
This sequence comes from Pavo muticus, assembly GCA_016647715.1. Taxonomy (NCBI): domain Eukaryota; kingdom Metazoa; phylum Chordata; class Aves; order Galliformes; family Phasianidae; genus Pavo; species Pavo muticus. The sequence continues at coordinate 535,287 of JACDJE010000253.1, read as the reverse complement.
CTGGGTAAAATCTAGCCTTAAGGAAGGGGAAAACTGTATTATTTTTGCTGTTTGGGCTACAGGTTATAGAAATCTTCTCTCTCCTTGTTTCTGGTCGTTCTTTGAGTTTGAAAAAATCAGGAGAGGGCTGCAGATGGGCGTGGCAAAGGGCAGCTTAAAAAGGGGTTAGGTTGGTATCTGGTGGGGGTATGGCTTCTGCAGATGTGACGTGTCCAGTTGCTATTCTACTCCATCTTTTCAGTAGTAGGGTAGCAGAATCATTAGTTATTGCTCCGGTGTCTCCAAGTAGTATGTTATTTTGGCAGATGCCACTGATGTAATAGATTGTAGAGAGACTATTTTTCATTATCTTTCCTGTGGAAGTGATTATGATTCCATCCCCCTATCCTGATGGTGTACTACTTGCAATATTACTGAATCATCACTGTGCTCTGCATGCTGTCAGATATTGCAAGACTAAAATAGCAGGGAATTAGAGAAAACTGAGCTGCTGGTGTAGGTGTATGTGCTGGCACTTCTTACATTCCTTCTTTCTCAAGTGCTCTCCAAATGACTAAGTGTTTTTAGGCTGTGCACCCTCCTTCCAATGAATTTCTATTCGGTGTCTAGTGCATGGGGAACCAGAGTTGGAGCACATTGTTTCAGGGATTTGGAAGTATGTGGAGTTTTGGGGGTGTGTGTTTGTTTGCTTTTATGAACTAGGAGATATGATTTTTTTGTTAGTACTATTTTGTGAGTTCGCATATGAAACCATGGGAGAATGTTTGGAGAGTATCTTTTGGAAAAATGTTTTATTTCATAGAAAGCTTCTGCCTTTTAATGCATGTTAGTTAAAAATGTCTGAAGAGCTTCTCTTCTGGAGTTAGTACACCAGAGGAAGAGCTTATCACAGGCTGTTGACAGACTCTCAGCCCTCTCATTCTCAAGAGTCTTTGGGTGGCTGTCCTGGTAGGTTCACAGCATGCAAATTTTGGATGGTTAGGCTGGCTTAGGTATCCCTGTTCCACATCTCCGCTTTCCTACCAGTCCTCCACATACAAGGACTTTAGCTGGTGCACAGGACAGCAGTTTAAGGAGGTCTGGTGTAAGATCACCTGGTGAGAAGTCAGCTTCCTTTTTAGGTTGTAACCAGTTTATGATGTGGGTATTCAGACAGTTGTTTTGGCCCAGCTGAGGAGGTGATGCAGTGAGGAGATAGGGAGGTGTGCTTAGTGCTTGGCAGAACCTTCCTGGTTCTACAACTTGGGTCTTATCTAAGGAGCCTTCCTGAATTTGGTTGAAGTACCACCGTGATGTGAGGTGTGCAATCAGGTTTAAGATACCTTGGATTCTTATGGGCTTCACTAATTTCCTTAGTACCACTTAAAGAAGAGTCCTTACTTTCAATCTCTTTTTGAATTGGCCATATTTGATCTCTCATTTTTCTATATCTACTTTATATTAATTTCAAAAATCATTGTTTGCTTAAATCTGGTGATACTGTGGCTAGTGAACTGTCCAAATCTCTCTGTAGGTGGTGTTGTTTGTTTGTTTCCAGAATTACCTTAGCTAACTCACTTGCACTGCTCTCTGTGTGGCTGCAGTGTGCTAGATGTAATGGGGAGCCATGACCAAGGTGTGTTACATCTTTGTTCTGATTTGCTCCCCTGCAAGATGCTGCAGGTGTGGTAGTGTCAATGAAAGAAGAGGGACAGAGTGTGGAGGTGGACCAGAACAAATGGGTTTCAGTGACAGGCTGCACTTGCATCATCTTGGAGCCATTGTGAAACTGCAGCTTAAGAACATGAGGTGATTAGAAATGCGAGTGAAATGGATTTAATTGATTTTTGTTGTCCATTGCAAGAGAAATGTAGACAGATCATAAACCAGCAGCCAGTTAAAAAGGTACTGAAAAAAATATAACAATATCTGGTGTAATATATGCATATTTACTGAATTAAAAAGAAAGCCTGTCTTTTTGTGGACCAGTACATCAATAAATAGATACCTTAAATTCCTTTCCTTTGAGGTTTTAAGTATTCGTTCAGCTTTATAAAGGCATACTGAGGTGCTTCGGTGAGACTGTTTCTGTAGAAACGGGCCCTTATTGAAGTTGATGGAAGTAGATTTTGAATCCTGGCTACAAGATTTTACAGACCAGAGTTTGTCCATCTACACGGCTTGCTTTAATCTTGATGCTACTGTAAGCAATCTGATGTCTTGGTGTAACAAGGGAGTTGCATGATCTTACTGAAAGTAAAGGAAGAGTTCTGTTTCTGGTAAGGTAGAATGGTTCTCTTTGCTCATTTGTAGATCAAATAGTTCTCTGGAAGTATGGCAGTAGCCTTGCTCATTTTCTAAGGAAAAAGCACATGGATAGTATGGTGCTGTCATGAGATCCAAGATTAAGACTTTTTTTCTTTACAAAAGAAATCAAAGAACAGCTGCTAAAACAACTTAAAATGTCAAACTAATGTGAGTGAAGTGCGTTTAGCAGTGTAGAAGCTTGATGTCTCTGAGCATTGTTAATTTCAGTGATTGCTAGCCCTTGTTTTATAATGTTAGCCATTTTTTCATCAGATTTCCATCAGATAGAAAGAATGTCGTGTCCCCTTCTCTCAGAATAACAAGGCATGGGTAAGCTTCTAGGCTTAAATCTTACCAGCCTCTTGCACTTTGTGTGTTCAGAATAAGAATTGAAGGGCACTTAATTTTTTATTCTGATAAGCTTGTAATTTCACTTTTCATAGTAGAAAAATAGCTGTGAAATTGGTCTTGTCTTACTGATTCAAGCTAGCTGTCTGAAGTTATTTGGCACTGCTTTTGAGAGTAGCAGGAGCAGTTCTTCGTTCCCTGTTTGTTTTATGAGACAGCAGGATTGACAGGCCAAGGATGATTCAGGAGTGGTCTGATGTGACATCAGGCTTGCCTGCTTTTTGCACCAACATGCCACAGATTCTCTACCAAAACAAAAAACCAAAAACAAACCCTAAACATTTGCTTGCTGGCTTTGAACTAGAAATTGCTGTGTAGCTTATGAAAATTTGACTGAGCTCCTGTAGCAGTTTGGAGTTTAAGTCAGGAATAGCTGGCCAGCAAAGCAGGACTGGAATCGTCGTCGTTGTTGTTCTAGTTTGTTTTGTGAATTTTTTTGCTATATTGGACAAATTCACTCATACCATTCCCAGTGTATCTCCACTTAGGATTTGTCTTTACTGTGGCTTGTGCAGGAGGTGGTGCTGTCATTGTCATTTTAGCTTGGAGAAGAGAAGGCTCTGGGGACACCTCATTGCAGCCTTCCAGTACTTGAAGAGAGTGTATAAACAGGAGGGGGAACGGCTGTTTACGAGAGTGGGTAGTGATAGGACAAGGGGGAATGGTTGTAAACTGAGACAGGGGAGGTTTAGGTTAGATATTAGGAGAAAGTTTTTCACACAGAGGGTGGTGACGCACTGGAACAGGTTGCCCAAGGAGGTTGTGGATGCCCCATCCATGGAGGCATTGAAGGCCAGGCTGGATGTGGCTCTGGGCAGCCTGGTCTAGTGGTTGGTGACCCTGCACAGAGCTTGATGATCATTGTGGTCCTTTTCAACCCAGACCATTCTATGATTCTATTGTTCCACTCCAGGACAGGCACTCTTAGAGCTTCCATCTGCTTCCCTCTCTGCATTTTTGCAAAGGAGTGATGTTTCTCTGTCATTTATATTGCCCTTCTTTCTTGAAGGCTAGTTGGCCAAAGCAGAGTTTGAACTGGTGGTTTTCAACTTCAGGTCCTTGGATCCTTGGGAGGGAGATGTGGGGGTTTCTGTGTCAGCTTACTTGAAGGGGTTTGTAAAATGTAATGGGGAGAAGAGAGCTGTTTTTCACCAGCCTCACAGCATGCTACAATGGCCAGTACTGTAACTGAGAAAATCATAGCAGTAAATAGTAATCTGCAGCGTTTAGTAGTTTGACTTGAGTCATGACCCTTTACTTGATCCCTATCTCTGATCTGAATCTTGCCGTCTCACATGACTGCTCAGGTTCTGTGGTTCGTAAAGCGTATATCATTGTTATCTGGGGTGTGGAATATTCTCTGCCTCTCTGAGCTTCTTGAAGAATGTTCCCCCATTCTGTGGGCCATGTCTGGGGGGAGAAAAAAGCAATGTTTGGATGCTATCTTTTTAAATTTAATCCTCATTTTAACAAAACAAACAAACAAAAAAGCTCTAACCCTTTCCTCAACCGCTATAAGTCCTTTTACCTTCACCATCCTGCATGGCAGTTTTACAGCTTCTGAATGACTTGCATTTGATTTTTAAGCTGTTGCAGCTGATTTGTGATGTTACTGATGATGTTATCTAATAATTAACCCAGTTACCTTTTGCCAGACCCCTCCAGGTGAGTTGACACAGTGACCCTTACCTATCCTTCCTTAGAGTCCGAAGGCCAGAAGTTGAAAACCACCGGTTAAAGCTATACTTTGGTCAGTCAGCCTTCAAGAGGGAAAATGAGCTTTGTAAAAGAGAAAGGGAAACGCTTCCTGTTTGCAGGTATTTAGGGAGGAAAGCAGATGTTTCGGTTGCCTGAAACTGCCTTCCAAGGTTCTGAAATGTATTAAATACCTGTGCATGCATTTGTAGTGTATGTGTTGGAATTGCATTTGTTTAAGTGTATTTCAGGCTTATATAGCATGTTCCTAGATCTGCACCTCTTTGGGGAAGAAAGCAACCCTTTATGCTTTCTTTGTTGCTTTGTTTTCTTTGCAAGTTAAAAACAAAAACAACACAGTGTTGTAATAAAGCAAAAGGAGAAACTGTTTTTCAGCAAACTTGGTGCATTTCAATTGTGTAGATCAGGTCTATCAGAAGATAAATGTCACTTTGTAAGGAGAGGGGTTTTTTTGACTGATAGCTTTGTTTGAAGTAAGACACAAGGATTTTCAGTTCTTTCACAAAGTGAAAAGGGTTCACAGAGGTGTTAGTAATTTAGATTGCTTAGATTTCATATTGTCAAAATAATACTGACCTTATTCAAAACGTAATTATTGCACCGTACTCCAGTTAGGAATAGGTGAAAGTCCTGCTGGCTCCCAGAGAATTCCTACTTTTTGTAGGGAATCAACAGTGGTCTGCAAATAGGTTGTTGTTCTGAGGCAGCAACTTCAAATCTTAGAAGTTTCGTGATGTCCAGGCACACTGAAGTGTACAGAGTGATGAAAACAGAAGATCCTGATTGGAACTTCCAAATTGTGATGAGTTCTTTTGGGATGAAAACCAGATGCATTCTGTTGTTATGTCGTTGCTGTAAGTACCCGGTGTTTATGTTTGTGGTGGTGAACAATCAGATAACATTACCTTGCCTGTGGCTAAACGCAGGATAGACAAAAATGATGCGCTTGAGATAAGGTACAGGAAAGAGTAGAAACACTGAACAAAGAACTGAGGGGAAAAAAAAGACCTGGAAAGAATTTCCCAGCAATGAAATGAAGAACTCTGTTTAGCCTTTAAGTGATGATGTGAACTGAACTGTTGTAAGCAATAAATATGCAATAATAGTTAGGTTTCCATCCAGTATGATGCCCAATTAACTCTTGTAAAGAAAAAAAACAATTGCCTGATACTATATCTGACAGCTGTAGGAGTGTAGCAGTTTGGCAGAGTGTAAGTGTTCTGTTCTAAGAGAAGGCATGAAAACGTTCTGGCAACCACTTTTCCTCTGCTGGAAGATGAGTAGCTGTGGAATGGCATACAAGGATGTTGTTAACCATCTTGAAGCCCCATTAAAAAAAAAAAAAAAAAAACACTGTATCCTGATGTCTAGGTTACTTCCCATGAGGAGAAATCTGAATCTGAATCTTACATCTTCTCTCTTTGGGGCAGGAACTTTAGATCAGCTGGGTCCAACCACCTGCAGGGCTGCCCTCCACCAGCTCAGGCTGCCCAGGGCTCCATCCAGCCTGGCCTTGAGCACCTCCAGGGATGGGGCACCACAGCTTCTCGTATGTCCACCTGATCCCCATGTGCAGTGAAAGTTCCTGTCCTCTGCAACAGTGGGTATCTCCATTCCCCAGCTGCTGGGATTTCAGCTTTCTTCAGTGGTGATTTTCCAGGGGTTCCTCATCAGCAGCAAATTAAATCCAGTATCACCAAGGCCTAATCATACTACTTATTCTTCACATTCAGAAGAGAAGCTTTCACATGGCTGCAGGACTGTCATGTCTCCAGTCTGTACTGAGATGCAATGTTAAAATCTCCACACTTCCTCCATTAAGAGTTACTTCAAGATTCCCAAGCAGTTGCTTTTTCTTCCCTCCCCTTTCCTGTAGCTGTTTGCTTTTAAAGCCCACAATATCTTTTTTGAGCTTGTGCCAATCTGAGAAACAATCATGGATCCATCATGCTATAAACCAAAGGCATTTGTTAAGAAAACTCCCGTGCAAAGGTATGAGATCCCAAATCCACCTCGTTCAGGTGAGCTGAATTCTTTTCACCAACTCCAGTGGGATTGGCCAGGGACCTACATTAACACCATAGACGATTTTTCTGTAACTTTTTACTACAGTCAAGCTCGCATTGTGCAAGGCAGTGCTATTGGGCTTAAATATCAGTGTCAGCCAAAGGCAAAGAGAGATACTTCTGGAGGAGCCAGAACATACAGTCAAAAATGTGTAAAGGGAGGAAAAAAAGAGCACTTTCCTATAGCTTCCTTCATATCACTACATATGTAATTGAGATCTGCAAAATAATAAAAGGCTTTTTTTAATGGATCTGTAATCAACATTTTGAACTCCCTCTGCATACCTTTCCATTCTGTCAAGTTTTCTTCTGAAAAGAAAAATCTTGTTTTTAACCAAGGAACCAATGCTGCTGCGTAACCATGGAGAGCCTGATTTAAGAAAGAGGAGAAAAAATACATAAATCCTGTTTTTAACATCATTGCATCTCCCTGAAATAGGTTTGACTGAAGCAATTCGCTCTGAGCCTTCAAAGGTTAAGATTCTGTTCTAGAAGTTCAGGTAACAACTGTATATCAATTCAGAGCATTCCTTCATGCTGTTTCTTCTTACAGCACAATCTCTTTGTAACAGACATCGGTTTTGTTCTCTCCTAATCTGAGGAACAGAGGATGTAAGGAGGGCAGTAGAGGGAAAAAATCCCGTGTTTTGAACTAAATCTGCTTGGGCAAAAGTTCACATAAAAGTTTCTTTAAGTGCCTTGGAAATGCAAACAAAGTAGTCATTGTGAAGGAAAATGGTTTCGAAGGAACTGCATTCATTGTTGCTCATAATGCAGTTGAATCTTCATGGGCATTAGGATCCTGCTTTTGAAAACATTAATTTTAAAATGCACATGGTGTTGAAACTAATGGAATTGTCTGAAGCAGTCTGAAATGACTGAAATTATCTCTAATCATCTGAGGTTCAATCTTAATTACTGTAGTTCCCTTGTGATAGATGACAACTTGATATCAATGTCATATTCTTAATCCCAGAGAGGAGGGGGATCGTCGTGGGGTAAGGGCACCGATTTCCTTTGAGATTCTCTATTTTCCTACCTTTAGACTGTGGTTGTGCTACTCTTCTGGTTCCCCAGCCTATTGTGGATGAGCTAATTAAGGCATGCAAGGGTAGTAAGCTGTGTTCTATAAAAAAGCTATAAGGCATGTATTACTGCAGTTAGCAGACTGAAAGGGCATTCCAAGCAAAATATGCATCCTATTCCTACATTTTCAGGATCTGAATGAACGACTCTTGCCTGCTGTGAAGTACAGCTGCTCAGAGCCAAAAGTCGGACTGAGTTAGGTAGGGAAATGTGCAGTTAATAGTGGATGCTGAACAACAAATAGCTTGGGATTTCTATTGAACTTCCTTGTACTTGGATTTAATAGGTTTTGTCTTTCAAATCAAGCCAACCCTGCCTGCATAATGTATCTGAAGAATTGCTCTTGAAATGTTCCTTTGATGAAAATAGCTCAATCATTGCACTGCTCTGCATCCAATGTAATTTCAGAAATGGACTTATCTAGGAAGACTAAACAAACTGTTAGATTTATGGGAATATACATGTATGCGGTAGGAAAACAGCCTTTCTTTTACTCATTCATGACTGTCTGTCCTTTTTTAAAGTAGTTTCAAGAAGTCTTGGAGATCAGCAGCAGTTCTATGAGATTATGCTTACCACATAGTTGTAGCTTTATCTCTTAGGGGCAGAGGGAAAACAAAGTAGGGGGAGGGGACCCAGGAGTAATTAATGTTTAGTATTTAAATTCAGCCAGCCTCTTTAATAACAGTGCTGTGATCAAGGCTTTAGAAAACAAATCCCCTTTTTTCCTGAAACAATAGCTCTTTATCACTTCATCAAGTCATGGCACTCTTCTTCTTTAAAGTGTAATATCTGTGGGAGTGATTAGCGACACTGATGTGTTCTTAATCTTAGTGGTACTTGTAATTAATCCTTTGAAAACTCTTGCAAGAAAAGTGACTGTTACGTTATGGAAGGGAAGCAATGGGGGAAAAACATCACAAATCAGATGTAGTCCCGTTTTGACTCTACCTTTTTTCCTGCAGGCTATTGAAACCTGGTTTCCCTGTATCTCTGAGCAATCCAAATACTCTGATCTCTTCACCGATGGCCACATATTACTACCTTAATGAGTCATTGAGTGAGGTTTAAAAATGGTCTTTTGAGAGGATAAGCAGAACTTCTCTCTCTTCTCCCTTGTAATGAGTGTCTTAATTGTTTGGTTACAAGTCATGCACCTGTCTGTCTAATCCGGTTAATGATGTATTCTTCACTTTCACGGTTTCAGTAGATGGCAGGAAGGCTATGCATGTTCTCTAGATGGATAAATGTGAAGTTCTTCAGCGTAAGCACTGCATGCGGCTGTGGAGGGAGAGTGTTAAATGTCCAAGGTCTGAGTGTTGGCATAGGACTGTTACCCCGATAAGTATTTCTCCGTTTAAAAGTTTTGGCTTTGGTTTTGTTTTGTTGTTGCTGTTCTTTTCTTAAAGACCGACTTTTGCAATAAAGTCTCAGTTATGTTAGAGTTTGCTCAAACTGGGTCTATTGGGAGTCTGAGGCTTTTGGAAAAAAAGGGTGGGTTTGCATGTGGTGCCCGATTCATGACCTTGCTGTTAGGGAAGCATTTCTAACCGTCTGCACTTTGGTGCAACCTAGTCTTGGTTGGCACAAGTTCTGTGGTGCCTCTGAGGGTTTGTGTCTCAGATTTAGGCTTGTAATGCTGCTTCACTCTGCTTGCTGATTTGTGCCCCTGGCCTCTTAACCTGTGACGTAAGCTGTATGGAAATGCACAGTAGTCAAAGAGAGCCATTGAATCATAGAATCACAAGGTTGGAAAGGACCTGCAAGATCATCTAGTCCAACCGTCCTCCCATTACCGTTGCTACCACAAGCACTAAACCCTATCTCATAGCTCTTCATCCAGACGCCTCTTGAACACTGCCAGGGACGGCGACTCCACCACCTCCCTGGGCAGCCATTCCAGTGTCTGACAACTCTGAGAGAAAAAGGTTTTCCTTATGTCTAACCTAAACCTCCTCTGGTACAACTTCTTTAGAGCTGTGCTTTCAGAATCCTTTATGAGGACAGTATGTCCAAGCAAACTTCTGTGGCACCTCTCTGCATGGGATACGCTTTGGTGTTCTTCAGGTTTTCCCATACAGAATTTTGTTTGTGCTTCATTTCGCAGTTTCGTTTTTTTGTGTTACAGAAGCACTCAAGCTTTGTGGAAGTTTCAAGGTCATTTAGTCCTACAGAGCTCTTAATATCAAGCACAGTGTATTGGAAATATATGGATGCTTTTCTGAGTTCCCCATCCCTGCTGTGGAACCGGAGCATGCCCAGTTGGCCCATTTCCTTCAGCAAGCTGTTTTTTTGTATGCAATGTAGCTCCACTGTCTTTGTTGCAACAAAGCTGGCTGGGTGGTGGTTGTGGTGCAGCTGGTGACTTGTTTTCTGTCAATTCCTGCTTCACCAAGCAAGCCCAGATGTTTCCTGCCACTGCACAAACAATAGCGTACATTGTGTGTACGAGTTTCAGCAGCCTAGAAAATGAAACAATTGTATATCTGAGTGATCTATAGCTTGACAATTGTGGTTGTCAAATGATAGTCATTCACGGAGAAGAAAGAAAAAAATAAACCCTTTTCCACTAATATGATCACAAATAATTCTGAAATCCTAGCCAGATGGTAAATAAATGGAATGTAACTTTAGTGCTCAATGCTCTCTCTCTTTTCCCCACTGGGAATCTAATTAATGTAAAATCCACGGTGTTTCTTAGTTCAGCTGGATTTTATTGATCATCTGTCCAAATGTGAAGCTCTACCTCTCTCCTACCCAAAGACTGAGGCTTTATGATACCATTGCAGATGTTGTTGTGCCCTCCTTTGGTCTGTGATCTGTCATGGATTCATTTGTATTACTCGGCAGCACTCAGTAGTTTAACACGGTTCAGTGGCTTTGCCATCCCCTGGAGGGTGGAACAGTAACTGCATTACTGCATTCTCGTGTATGTTTTGTTCCTTCTGTTGCCTCTGTCTGCAATTGCAATTTGCTGTTCTCATCTCTGTAAGACCTTACTGACTGCTTGAGATCAGTAAATAACGATTGTGAGAGTGCATCTGCAAGGCCTGAATGCAGACAAAGTACTTAATTCAGCTGCTACTTGAGGCCTGAAGCGCTGCTTGCCAAAACTCAGGTTGCCTTCAGAAACTTTCTATATGCATAATAGTACCATAACTGCATACAGGCTACTACTTCTTAAGGCCCAGTGTAATTTGGGTGCTCAGACTGAGCCTTGTCTCTTTAAGACCAATTGTGGAGTGATTTATGGAAGGTATTCTGCGTATATTTTGTTTCTTATTGTTGCGGAGTTCCTTACGTAACTGTCCCACATTAACCTTATTTGTGTTGACAGTGTGAAGTTGTCGGCTCTGTTCTGCAGCCTGCTTTATAGTGTCTCTCTTCTTTGACTTTCAGCTACATCCTGTGTCCTAGTTGAAAGTGAAAATCAGTGTTGTGACAGTCTTTGTGCTTAAACTCTCAGTAGTTTTAGATGTGTTTTTGGGTAAAGAATAGATTTGGCAAATGGACACAAAGAGCTGATACCTGTTTGCTGCATCATTTTATACTGTTGTCTTCCTCAAAACTGTTTTCCATACCAAAAGTACAAGAAATGAGTATTGCTTGCTGATTTGGGCCTCTGGCCTCTTAACCTGTGATCCCTTCAACCTTGACGTAAGCTGTATGGAAATGCAGTGAGGCATTTGGTTATATTGTTACTTAGGTTTATTTTGAGTTTACATTGCTATTATAAATAGTGAATAAGCATGCATGTTAGCATGTGCAATTACCTTTAATGCAAGACTGTTGTGGCACCTCTGAACTGGTTCAGCTGTTACCACTGGTGGCCACTTCTTATTTTTGCTGTCCTGCAGTTTTCAATTCCAGTGGTGCAGGTGCATGGGACTTCCTGCTTATGACATTTCTTTCAATATATTTAGTAAACAAACTTAGAACTCTTTTTAATGTGTGCAGTGGCAAATTATAGTTAGAGAATTCTTGTATATTTTATGTAGTATAGTTTGGGGATAGTGATCAGATACGTGGCTCTGCTAATTTGCTGGTCAGAGAACTTCAGATGTGCGCTGGAATTGCCCTTTCTAAATCATTCAGTTTTCCTCCTTTTGTCATCTCATGTAATCATCAGAATTCCTCTCATACTCCAAAACCACGTTCTGGACACTTGTTTTGCATGCCTGTCTGCCATGTATGCAACTGAATTAAATCGTGTGATGAATATACTTAGCACTGTTTTAAGTTCCTTCTGATGATGATATGAAAAAATGACTTCATACAGTTGTTACATGACACTAATGTTCTCCTTTTTCTTTTCCAGCTGTCTGGGGAAACTTTGTCAATATGAGGTAATGTATGTGTTTGTATTGAATGTCCTTATCTGAAATAAAATCGTTACATTTATCGCTGTGTGTCAAGTAAGAAGAAAACAGAAGAGTGGCTTGAGCTGTTGCTGGATGGTTGCTAAGCAGCTGATACCATCTTTTAAATACAGTGTGTTCAGTCGCAGAGCAGTGTGTGTCTGCTGTAATTCTCACCCAGCGTCTTCTGCACTTCAGCATGTTCCCTTACACATCTCTTATCCTGGGAGATGGTTTAAGGCAAGTTGCTTAGCACAGCTGAAATTCTTCTTTCCTTCATCACAAACCTGACCCATATCTTAGCAGCAATGCAGGCTGAAGCACTGAAAAGTAGCAGATCTTCTGCTTACCGTAGTTATGCTTCCGTGCCTAGAATTGGAGATGGGGTTTTGAGGACTTCACCCCTTGCCCCCCATAGTTAACTGGGAGAGAATCTGGTGGTTTAAGTACTGAAAAGCAAAACATATTGTGTTGTGTCCCCCATAATTTTTGCTCTTGGAAATAGGATGGCGTAATATATAAATGCAAACGATGCATATTTCACGGTACTGCTGCTTACATGTGAGTGTCACGTGGGAATTTCACGAGCAAGTTGTGGCTGGAAAAGAAGGTGAAGAGAATAGGACGACACTGTTCCCTACAGCAAAGCCTTTGTGGATAGGGGACAGAATGTTTCACCTCGTTCTGCTAGTGAAGGACTTAGTTATTCAGTTACCATGCTCACTAGCATGGAACGAAGGAAGTTTGAGGCAAGGTAAGAAAATCAAAGCCCACAGAAAATCCACTGATTTACCCAGCATAGCTTACCATGGGATGTGTTATTGTCCCAAGCTGTCCACTTTACCCTTCTTGCTGTTTCCCACTGTTTCTAGAAGCATTCAGCTGTTAGTCCAACAGCTGCTGAGCTGCTGCAGCTTGCAGACAAAGTTATCATTTACATTATTTGTTAACTCGTGATCATCCAACTGTGACGGTTCATCAGCTGTTAGGTGTGCAGCTAAGCATTTCTGAAGGAAGGACAAGATCTCAGGTGTTTGAGGAGGACAGGGGGGTCATGGGATCCAGCACGTTGATTCCTTGATAAGCTATCCTTAAAAACTGTCTGCATCAACCCTCTTGTTTGGGGAGACACTTACAGAGCTCCTGGGAGGAAAACTATTTCTGAACATCTGATATTGATTCTCAATCAATAACACTGTTAGGAGGAAAGGCTCATTAGAAACTAAACTGTAGAGTGCTGGTTGTCATTGCTTCAGTATTTTTGAACAAACAGTGGTCGGAGCTGTTTCTTTGGGGACCCTTTTGTTGTTGGGAAAACCTTTGAAGCATTCACACAAATTTCTTAATAATGGTTCCTCATAAGAAATTCTTACTATGTTAACTGGAGTGTTTTTACTTTACTATTACTATTTAAAAAAAAAAATGCAATTCTTTGTGAAAAGATTATTCAGATGTGTTGCAGCCTTGAAATGTACTGCACTCTGATATGACAAAATTAATCTACTCATTGAGATTTTTGCCTCAGTAGTATAACTGAACTGGCTTTAGTAACGGAGTTTTACAGAAGGGTATGAAGGGAATCTTTGCTCTGGCTTTGAATGGCGTGGCATATGTGTACCTGCTTAACAAAGGGCCTTCTGTTTCCTTAGGTGTAATGACTGCAGGTCTCAAGTAAAGGAGCTCTGTTTTATTTGAAAGAACTCCATTTTAAGTTGGATACCAATGAATCCTCTAGTATGCAAAAAATTAGTACTGTAAGGGTTGATAAATAATTCCCCTTTCAGAAGGTTTAGTTTGGGGGAGGGGGGAGGAAAAAAGAATTATGCAAACTTGAATCTATATAACTAGATTCAAGAGTTAGAATATTAAAATATTCTACATTTGTAGATGTTCACTTAAGAATGAACACAACTAAGTTGCTTTACACAACAACAAGTCCACACAGATTTATGCGAGAAGCCAACTCGAGGCAGTCCTGTGTTTTTACAAGTTACCATGACGTCTTTCATTCTTCTGCGTACAAGCTTGGCATCATTTCAGAGAAGTACTATATGTGAATAGTCACTATTGCCCATCGGGTGATCACTTCAGAGTAGTTTCAGTATAGGTTATTTCCTTGTTCCTTGGAAGTTAGAATTCAAAGCTAGGCACATATGCTGGTTTTTTTTTCCATTAAAATTACAGTTGTGGCATTAAGAGAAAATGTTTTGTTAGCATGCGGTAAATGTGGACCCACAAAAAGTTATCTTAAGCATTCACATAGTGGAACTACACTTAAAAATATTACTGCTGACTCTTATCTCTGTGCAATGACTAGGCACTTTTTTACAGGTAAATTGATTTTGTCTGTAAAATGAATCTGTCGTCTTTAATTTTATTCCTTTTTTCCCATGGGTGTGGTTCAGTTTTTGCCAAACTTTGTGACAAGACTGTAACTGTTTTCAGTGGGAACTGAACCAACCACTTTCATTTTCCCTGAGTATGTCTATTAAATGATATTTAGGATAATATAAAGCTACTGTTTCAACAGGAAAACTATAACGTAGGTGCAGTGGAGCAAGCATTGCTTAAGTATAAATTGTGGTTTTTTTCTTGCCAACAGGTCTCTTCAGGAAAATGGGGATCAGAAGGTAGAAAGCAAAATAGAGGAGGTTAGTTTTCTGCTTTAAAGAATCAATTTTGCTCATTTCATATTGAAAGAGGTTATTTATCTAATTACTCTGTGTTCCACTAAAACCATTCAAAGCATTACACTTGTACATAACAGTATTTGAACTGTTATTCTTTGTAGTGGAGTTGCTAACATAGATCTGTGACTCTCAGCTGTTTGGTTTTTTTCACTAAACCTAAGCCTTTCTGGGAAGCTGTAGCAGTAGAGGTGGTCTCATTTGCTGCAGTGGCTTTGTAGATCCCTCTTGAGAACTGACTTTAGTTACTGAATATTGGACATGTTCAGATCCTTTCCCCTGTCGCCCTTCCAAAGCGCTTCAGTAGATATTTGGAACCTCACAAATATGTTTTGCTTTGCTGTCGACTAATGAACAAATGTAGCTGTGTTGGTAACTGAGACTAGTTTGCACAAACAATGCCTTAAGGACAAGTGCTGGCAATTTCTAGAGTAGATATGGGTACTGAATGTGCTGGTGGTTCAGAAATTCTATACCAGCACCTCTGCATTTCAGTTTCAGCCTCAGTTTGTTGTGAAATACTGTGAAAGTTTACAAACACTCCTTTATCAAGGTGCTTTTAGACTTCCTATATAATAGCAATAAAATAATAGACTTATAAATGTATTTGAGGTGAGTACTTCCACTAATTACGTGTGTGTTTGTGTGAGATTGTACTCGTTTACTCTGATCTACGTAGTGTCTTGGGTTCCTACAGTTCCTGTAGACACAGTGAAAAGCTTACTGCAGTTGCTTGAAATCAGGAGAAAGACTGTTCTTAGGTCAAGTCTTCTGCATTTTCTTTTTTTTTCTTTTCTGGAAACCATTGCAACAAGCATTCTGAAAGTCCCAGTTGTTTAAGAATGATTAAATACTTGAAATTTGGTGGGTAGATCAGAGTTGCTTCCCTGAGAAGTCAGGCACCTCTGGTTCTTGCTTTTAGAGCTTTAGCTGTATAGTACTTTAAACTATCTGAATAAGTATGACTTTTTGGGAGCTGGTTGCTGTTCCACAGAGCTAGATGCTTGAAGAGTAAATAACAATAGTGTATTTCCTCTGAACACGAATGCGCAGCTTATTTCAGTTCATTCCTTAATTTCCTGAGTTATTTGGCTCTAACTGGCAGTATTTGTAGAAAATGAATAGGGGTTGATCATGTATTACTATTTAATACCATTTCAAGTGTTAACCTTCTGATAGCTTTCCATTTACATATGATTGTAGATGGTAAGTCTATTATTTGAAACTTGGCAGGACTGTTAGAAATTCAGGTCTTGTAATAAAGAACCTGAAACAGATTCTGACCCAGGTGGTTTTCATTCGATGCAGTGAAAATACAAACAGAAGCATTAATAGGTGAGCTGTATTTTTCTAGCAACTTTCCTTTTATCGATATTTTTTTAAAAGGCCTAGACATATTTTACATTGTTTTAGTCTTTTTTAAAGTGTGGTGTTTCCTTAATTTCACATGTTCTGAGAGAGTTACAGCTGTTGCTCTGGACCTAATGCTTCTGGGTTTATTTCCATTTAAGTCAAGTAGGGATCATAATGTTAGCAGTTCTTATCCCCAAGACTGGTACTCATAGCCTTGGATGCTCTGCTGAGCAGCTGCCTTACCTCTGAATATGCTTTGTTTTCAGTGCTATGCTAAGGGATTTCATATATCAAATGGTTTGATTTTTTTTTTTTTTTAATGAAAATGATTTAAGGATTTTTGACATGAGTAATTTGAGGTACAAGTTTCTAGGAGTGTCTTCTCTGAAATTCTTCATTAAAGACTGTTTGCCATGATTTTTGCTCCAAAGTAACTCTATCTGAATGTTTTGTGATGTGAATCTTGTCTGTTCTTCAAAGTTTAAATATTACTCATTTATTTTAGGCTGTTGCACCTCTAAGGGAGAAAATCAAAGATCTAGAAAAAAGGTACGTCATCTTTTCTAAGTCTGGGAATCAGTTAAAAAGCACAGTTTCTGCTTTGTAGCAGCCAATTCTGTAGCTTGTAGGCTTGAGATTCATGTTTTGCTTATGCCCTCAATACCTTTCAATTTTTATCATGTTTAAGTGAAGATGGGCCCTTGACGCCAAAGGACATTAATGCTGAAGATAATCAGGCTGTTTGAATCTCACTGAAGTAACTATGAGTGCTGAATTCTTGTCAAGTACAGATCCTGTGAAGGAGTATGCAGGTTTTAGTACTGCTGGTGAACAGCTACTGCAGTTACCTAAGTTCAGTACAGATGTGTGCTGAAATGTACTGGTTTCAACTACAAAAAGCTGGAAATGTTTCCCATACTTGCGATCATTTGCCACGGTTCAGCTAAGGCACAATGATTTGCTTGTGAATCTTTTGTCTGTACACGTGCTTTGGATGAGCCCAACAGACTCTTTTTTCTTAGGACTTGTAGGGGAATGTGATTGCTTGAATTAAACTAGACAATACAGCAGAGGAAAGCAGATGACCTTTTTGGTGAACTGCAGATGTTAAATGTGGAGGAATTCTGTGCTGTAGTTCCAGGAGCACCTTAAACTTGTGAATTATTATTTTTTTAATAATTTGAGTTTTACTCCCTTATCCCTGTCTGTTTTGTGTCCATTCTGTAACGTCGTTTCTTCCCTAGGTGAGAATGCTGCCTTAGAAGGGGCTAAGTCTAGCCTTTTCTAGGCAGTGCCAGTAAGCCTGGACAGTTTCATATGGCGTACTGGTGGTTACGTGCTTTCCTCTGGTGAAGGTGCGGAATGACATCGCTCTTGGTCAGAGGCGTGCTTGACACCCACGGTGTTTGGAGCTTTGTCTTGTCAGTGAGCAGTTGACCCTTCTCCCTGCTACTTCTGTGGTGTTACAAACAGCCAAACAAAAGACAACAAAAGCAAAAACATGAACAGGGTTTGGTTTGCTTTTTTGGGGGGGTTTTGTGTTTTTTTTTTTTTTTACAGTTGATCTGAAATTGATTTGTCACGTGCAATTTGTTTTGGTAAGAATACAGAACTCATTGTTCATCTCTTAGTATAAGCATGGAATTCATGGGTCAAACTAGGCAATTTATTGGCCAGCTGAAGTAGATTAGACTGAGTCCTCTGCAGTAGTCACTTATGATACTACTACACCAATCATAATAGTGAAATTATTAACAAATGAGTTCAGGTTAAATTTTTTATGTACTCTCTCTGTTAACTGACTTGTTTAACCTTAACTGATAGCCAGTGTATCTTCAGTTTCACTTGTTGGTAGTTCAGGTATTTCCTTTTGCCATTGCGGTAGGAGTGTCTGATCTTTTTTTCTAATCAGTACATTTTGTCCAAATGAGCAATGGATTGTTAGGTGTAACCACTAAGTTGGAACCTCTCAGGAGCCATCAGACAGCTCACTCCATTTTGAGTAGCGTGTGCAGTGCGTTGGTGGCTCTTGCTACAAAGGCCTAGCAATGAGCAGAAAGAATCAAAATATACTTTACCTCTGTAAGAACTGAAAATATAATTCCATTTTCACAAAATATGGGGCTGCTAGGGCTCATATCAAAACAGAGACTTACTGGTTTAAGGTTTTGTTAAACAGTGCAGCTACTTACTTCTGGCTCAACTGCATGTAAGATGTTGCAACTGTATAAAGTGACGGTATGTAACTACTCCCTCATCAGCCTGAAGGCTGATCCTGCTTGAGAAACTTATTCTGTAATGTCACTGGTTATTTGCTTGTGTTTATCTTGTTTGTTTGTTTGTTTGACTTACTAGCTGATTAAAATCTGTAAGAAGGCCACCGTCCTGCTTTTGGGAAGCAGAAAAGTCAAGAATTCCTTAATGCTAGCTAGTCTCATACAGAAGGCTGCTTAACAAGCTAAAGTTGGAAAGTTTTTATTAATTAGCACAGCAAAAAGCATTACTAGGCTAGTGTATTCATCAAAGCATTAGGTCAAGATAAGCTTGAGTTCTTGCCAAAAGATGAGTGTTCTGTTCAGTCAGCTCCAGACTCCTGCAGGCTGCCCCTGAGCCATTGCTGGCCTAATAGAAGGTGCAAGAATGGTTGGGAAATCCCTTTGGCAGCAGTGTCACTTCATGCCAGGGTAATGGAACCTGACCTTAGAAATGGAGGAGGCTGACTTTTATATCAGATTATTTGACACTTTTTAAAAATAACTTCATAAAATTTCAAGGTGTCTTATCTTTTTTTTATTGGTGGATTTGCCCTTCTCTCACAGGAAGGCTGCTTTACTTGTCTGTATTGTGCTTATGCACTTCTATTTCTCATTGCTTGGTCTTAAATCAAAGAATTAAGGTTACTGTTACCAACTCCTGTAGCAATACAAGGCAAGTGTTGGTAGCTTCTGATTTTAGTCTTCCTGTATGGGTGAAGTTTGAAGATTCTGCTGCCATATTTCCCCTATCTATGAAACTGAAAATGGCTTTTACTCCAGGATGAAAATTTGTCATAAAAACAGAAGTATGTAAGCTTTATCCCTGAAAAATTCCTGTTGGTCCACTACTGCGGGTACAACCAGAGGAGATATTCAGGATCAGAGGTGTAGAGTCAGTTCTGTCCGTCTTTTTGTGTGTAAAAGAAAATGTAATCTCAGCGTGAATTCCTGACACAAATGCTTTTTGCTTGCTATAATCAATTGTATCTCCTAGCATGTGGACTGCCTGGAGGAGAAGAGTAACCATAGTTTCCGTTCTGGCCACTCTCATATTTAGTTAAGAGTAACTTTAACCACTGAAATATTGCCAGGACTAAGATGCTACTTACTTTAAAAATAAAATAATAATTCTCATCTTCTTTCACATCTCCGTTTGGAGAAATTTGCCATATGCAGAGTGCCAGCCAATGGTGAGGGGGAAGAAAGAAATTGCATGATTCTACATCCATGCAAGCATTTGTGGTTCTGAGCATCAATTTTGAAACCGAGAGCACCTGAAAATACAAATGTTATAGTTTCATTTTTAGGATATTTTAGTTTTGATTGAATTCCTTTGCAAAAAAAGAAGGCTCAGAAAGATTAAAGTACAAATGGTTTGCAGACCATTAAAATAATGATTGTCGACGGCTTACGGGCTGGTTCGGCCCGGTTCCATGACTAGTGGGGCGGAGAGATTTCGCAAAATCCGCACCTCTGGAAAAGGGAAACAGGGGACCCCAAAATAATTAAAAACAGTGGCACTATCTGAGGAGAAACAAACTAATTTACTAAATATGGTATCAGATTGCAAGATAACACACTATAACACAATATAATTAGAATTGAAGCTAATAAATCAAATATAATGAGAGAGAGAGAGAGATTGTCCAAAAGCTGGGTAGGCCTCACCAGAATGCTGAGGTGAGATGCGCAGTCCAGTCGAGCAGGGAGGGAGTCTGACGAGAAGAGTCCTGGTCAGATGACCTACCAAGCCTTATATCTGTTCCCCCTGAGGAGAATGATGACAGCACAGTGAACAGGCTTCTGGGGAACGTAGTTCTTCTCTTCTGGGACAGCTACCCAGAACACTTTATCTCCCAGTGCACTGCATGATGTTATGATGTGGAATACCGATAACCAAAAATCATAAAACCATGACAACAATGTAGCCAGTTTGTGAGAAGAAATTTAAGACTAGTTTTCAGACTGAATAAGATTTTGAGTTGTTTTTTTTTTCTTTAAAGTTGAAGCATCGTAAAGAGTTTCTTCAGTGTTCAGCTTGTAAACATGATACTGGTTATGTTGAAACTTGAAGTGTAATTGTTTGAGGTCTGTGTGCTAAGTTAACAGAAGTTTCTTTTTTTTTTCAGAATGTTTTAATAGATTGCTTGCTTTTTAAAGTTTAGCTCACGATTTACTGTTTTACTTTCTTATGATGTCAGGCCTGGCTTCAGTTTTGCTTTCAACGGTTAGAAGCCGAGCGAGTCACACTAGAAAATCAGTTAAACAGAAGTTTTATGAGCTTCTTGCAGATCAGATATTATGTTTTTCACAGTGCTTTGACAAAGCGAAGGTAATTTCAAATGTTGGTCTAGATTCTTCTTTAGAAAGATGGAGTAAACATGGCCTTACAACTTCAAAAATTGGGGGTTGTTAGAATAAAGTTTCCTTTTTCAAAGACAACTGTGTGAAAGAAGAAGCAACTTACATATTTTTTCTTCTTTGTTTTGGAATGTTGTATAGTTTTACCCAGAAATACCCACCGGTGAAATTTTTATCAGAAAAGGACCGTAAAAGAATCCTGGTAAGTTTACATTTACTCAGGGGTTGTGCTTCGGAAATAAGAGTTCAGTGGAACGTGATCAGTTTTACATAGTTAATTAAAGTTATGAACAGGAGTAAAGCAAGTTACCTTTGTTATCTTATGTGCTGCACGGAGTTTGGGCTAATGCTTCACTTAATCACTCTGATGCGCTCAAACACAGCGAATGGGTGTTAGCCTTGGGCTCTTGTTTGGAGGTTTGACTTGCTGATTAAGCTACTGTACTCTGCTTCTAACATCGTAGACTTGCATTGCTAAATGATCTTTGTGTTCTCAGTTCCCTTAAACTTGTAGACTGGGCAACTTCTTACGCACATCATGGCAGAAAGGTTGTGTGATTGAATTGGACAAAATCTATTTATAGGGCTAGAAGAGCAGCTGCTCTGCAGTGCTGTTAAGGAGGTGTAGTTAAACTTAAGGAGTGTTCATTTCCCTGTTGTTTTATCTGTTGTTATTTTGAAGCATCGCAAACATTTCAGGGTGGAAAAGGGAGGGAGGTTAAGTCAGGACAAGGAAATTCAAATTTCATTAGTGTAGTTTAATGTCATTCATTTATGACAATGTGAAGGAGATAGATTTGTTGGCTATTTATTTGTTGAAATTTCCATGGACAATGAGGAAAGTAGCAGAGGACCTTACTCTGAAAACTCTTCAGTTGCTCATATCTGCACCTGTAACAATGTCACTTTAAGGTTCTTTTAGGATAATTGAGTAGGTGTTTACAAGAGAAGTATCAGTGTATGCTGATAATAGAATTGTAGAATGGCCTGGGTTGAAAAGGATCACAATGATCATCTAGTTTCAACCCCCCTGCTATGTGCAGGGTCGCCAACCACTAGACCAGGCTGCCCAGAGCCACATCCAGCCTGGCCTTGAATGCCTCCAGGGATGGGGCATCCACAACTTCCTTGGGCAACCTGTTCCAGTGCGTCACCACTCTCTGAGTGAAAAATAGGTTACGGAGTTCTTAATACTGAGTTTTAAACTTCACCACTTGAAGCTATTGGATGGAGAATGGAAGGTGTTGGAATGAGAGTGTTTCTGCTGACCTGGAGATGAATAAATTTTTGGTGTCTGCATTTTGTAGAGATTAAATTACTACAGGGAGAGCTGCCCAGAAGCGTGAATGACTCATAGTCACAGTCATGAGATATAGTCATATCTTCTGTATTGCATTTGGGAACTACTTCAAAGTAAACTGCAAGCCTCCTGCTCAAGTGGGCAGTTTTATTTATTAACTTGTTGTTATCGTGTAGTAAAAATGTTCTTCTGAGTAGTTAAAAGTAAGCATGTAGAGAACTTGTGTAGACTTTAAATTTTGTCAGGAGTAAACAACTAGAATTGGCAAGCCAGATGAAGCTTGGTAGGTGACTTGCTACATACTTTGCTGACTTCCCTCTACCATTCTAAATTCTGATTTTTCTCTGACCACAAACTCCGACTGCAACCTGGAAATACTTGCAACAGTGGCATGATCAGACAACAGTTGTAGCAGTCCTTTGCTTATACTACATATCTGTTTGCGAATAATTTCTAGTAGGGTTGGTGTCTCAGCTACAATGAGGTACTCTGGGACTTTGATTCAAAAAAGCTTCAGTCCATTAAACTTCATCCTGTGGTGTGTGTTTTACCTAATTTGCTCAGTCGTCCGAAGTGACCAGCCACAGGATATCTTATACAAGAGAGGGAATTATGCAGTATTATGGATGAAGGGGCTGACACAAGCTCAGTCTGTTGTCTTTTTTTTTTATGTTTTTGGTGTTTTTTTATTTCTTTCTGAATTCAATTTTTTAGACCAGTAGAAGCACAGAACAACTTGATGTAATTTCCAAATGGGACATTAGATGTTTTGAATCTGACTGCAGACAACTGAAACGAACCTGTCTAGTAAATAGACAAGTATTTAAGAAAATACTTGTAATTTCTACTGCAGAAAATTTAATAATATTTGTGCTTTTCAGTAGATGCTGAAGTTACAAGGCATATTGGCACTCTTAAATAATTAAGTACGTATTTTTTTAATGAGGTCTTACTAAAGAATGTCTTTTTAAGCCCCAGGTGCTAATGCTTCAGTTCTGGTATGGAAATGATTCATGTACAGTATATGATTTTGGAGATTAATGTGTCATTGTGATTTGCAGGAAGTCATATTTAGAAATGAAGTATATTAACCTTGCTTTTATAAGTGATTACAGGAAGGTTATACAGAGAGCTCCAGTGAAAAATTATCTTTTCTTTTTTTAACATAGCCTCAAGTAATGATAAGTAATTTATACAGTTCTTTACTTTTCCAGGGGAAATTCAGCTCCTTTTCCAGGTAGTTCGTTATCTAATACCTATGGAAATGATATGTTAATAAAGCAAATACAGTTCTATGATAAAACTAGAGTTCATGTACTTGGAACTTCTTTTCTAAGAAAATTGGCTTGTGCTTTTTTTTTTCACTCCTTTTTTCCCTTTTGCTTGCATATAATGTGAAGGGGTGCTGCAAACAGTGCTTGCTTTGGTTAGGAAATGGGGAAAGAATATAGATTTTGATGTTTTGCTACACTGAAGATAGATTGCAAACATTGAATTTGTCTTCTCTAAAAACCTGGAAGTAGAAATAGTGGCAGGGAATTTTCATAGGCCTTAGTTGAAGAAATAGAATTACAGAATCCTCAGAGTTGGAAGACACCTTTTAAAGGTCATCTAGTCCAACTCATCTGCAATGAACGGGTATCCACAGTTAGATCATGTTCCTCAGAGCCTGACTTGGCCTGGCCTTGAAAGTCTCCAGGGACAGGGCATCCTCCACATCTCTGGGCAGCCTGTTCCAGTGCCTCACCACCCTCACTGTAAAAGATTTTTTCCTTGTATTCAAACTAAATCTCCCCTCCTTAAGTTTGAAACCATTTCCTCTTGTCCTTTTGCAACAGATCCCTGCTAAAGGGTCTGTTCCCTTCTTTCCTATAGCTCCCTGTTTGGTACTGAAAGGCCACTATCAGGTGTTCCTGGAGCCTTCTCTTCTCCAGGCTGAACAGTCCCAGCTCTCTCAGCCTGTCCTCATAGGAGAGGTGTTCCATCTTTTGAATCATTTTGGTGGCCCTCTTCTGGACACACTCCAACAGATCCACATTGCTCCTGTACTGAGGACTCCACATCTGGATGCAGTACTCCAGGTGAGGTTTCACCAGCACAGAGTAGAGGGGCAGAATCACCTCCCTCGACCTTCTGACCCTGCTTCTCTTGATTTCAAATAGATTCATATCCTCTACAGGAAATGTTGATCCTAATCACCACAAAAAGACAAACCCCTTAGAACATGCAACAAGGCTGCCAGTTGTGGAATTCCAAGTCAGGATAAGCTTATGGCAATAGATCTTCTATGTGTTCATTTTTCCTTTGGTAGGTGCTGATACCTGGCAGAAGGCTGTTCTCCCTCAGTTATTGCTCTTCTTTCCTTGCTCTTAGCATTCTGCTATCTGTTATGGAATAGTGGGAGCCTCAAGGTCATGGCTTTCTTTTAAAGAGGGCTATTCCTAAATCCTCTTTCTCTGTTATATTTGTCAAGGAACTGAGTCACATATCCAAATCTCATGCAGGGAAGCACTGACAAATGCAAAAGAATACCAAGTAGACCAACTAAATGTTTCCTTTATTATCTTGGTACTTACAATGCCTTTGGCACTGATACTCTTGAATTCTGAATATGAAGAGGAACGTGTGGGAAAACAGGAGTTAGAAAGCTGTATTTTAGAGAAGAAAGCCAATGTCAATCTTTTTTTTTTCTTTTTAGTTTGTTAGCTTTGTTTCTTTCTCGATTTTAAAATCGGAAAAATTGTGCTCATCTTTTTTTTCAGTAGGGAGGGGGCATGTTTAGGCTTTGATTGACGCAAAGTGAAAGAACTTTGGTCATCTGCATCGTTCTACACACAGTGCTTTGTCATCATGGCACTCCATCCATGTGTTAGATTGCTGTTTGACAGCTCCACCATGTCCTTATATTTCGTTAGTTGTCACTGCAAGTGAAGAGTGGAAATCAATGGCTGAATCACTTTTCCAAAATATGAATTTGATCATGCAGTCATATAGTATATCTTGATGCCACACTGGCCTTTTACCTTTGTTCTTTCAGAGCGTTTGTCATCAGTATGTGTTCTTGAAAGGGCAGAGGAAGTAACTGCTTCCATATTTATGCATGGATATGTCACACAACTTGCAGTACTACTACCTGTAATGCCGACTGCCTGAACATTGTGTTAGTAGTTTGTTTTTCTTCAGTGTTGTTTGCTCTTACAAATTTAAGTGCACAAAGGGGAAAAACAAATTACTTCCTTGATTCCTTTTCCTTCTACCATGGAAGAAGAGCAGGAGATTTTAAATGTTTTACTTCTGCTTCTTGGAGCTAATGATGTGTGAGGCTGAAAGCAAAATGATAGGATGATTTTAGCAGCTATTTCAGATGAGAGGCCTTTCACCTCTGTGATGTGAAGTAATTTGTAGTACTTAAGACACCCAGTGTGTTTTCCATTTAATCCAGACAGAAGCTGGATTTGATATTTCTGGTATTACACAAAAATAATGTGGACTTGTCATCTTTTTTTTTCCTCAGAAATGGAGATCGCAGGGAATTCTTCTTTTTGGGTGTATTTTAGATCTTGCTATGACATAAAGAGGCACAATCCAATTTGTAGGAAAAAGAAAAAGGAAAGGAAAATAATCCGATCTAAGAGTTTTTGTTGACTTGCATAGTTAGCTGAACTTTCAGGTTGAAAGTGATGAAGCATATGTCTCTCAAAATTTTAGATACCCTAAATATTGGGTAAAAAAATTGAACATGGAAATGGAGTTGTTTCCCCTGGGGTAAGCAAGGATCTGAAAGCTACTGTTCTTCTGTTTTCATGCTTGTAGACTTTGTCTGGTGTTTCTGTAAAAAGAAAAAGAAATTTATACCAACTGTCCTAACGCAGATAACTGGAGGAGCAGGGTTTGTGGGTTCTCATCTTACTGACAAACTAATGATGGATGGCCATGAGGTTACAGTTGTGGACAACTTCTTTACGGGCAGGAAAAGAAATGTGGAGCACTGGATTGGTCATGAGAACTTCGAACTGATAAATCACGATGTCGTCGAGCCCCTGTACATTGAAGGTGAGTAGCCACTGCTTTGGTATCTGCACTTGGCTGTGCTTTATGTTGATAAGCACGTTTGTAAAGAAATGAAGTTTATGTACTGACTTCTGGATTGATCTATTACCTGTATACTTTGTTTATTGTTCTAATTTGTATGAGCAGCGTGGGCTGAGAGCTTAACTCGTGTCTTTGGAGTCATTTCTTTTCAATCAGAGTGTTCATCCTTTCTGATTGGGTGGGAGAAGGAAATGTTTAATATTTCCTTCACGTGACTGATCTTGTGAGAAGGCAGGTTGGCAAAAGATCAGTCTGTCCCATCTGTTGTTCCATATCCCTGTGTGCATGCATGTGCTCACATACACAGAATCTGGATCTTGATTTGGCCTGGACTGAGAAGCTTAATTTAAGGGTGTTGGTAATCTGGATCGCGTACGTCCTGCAGAGGAATGTAAGCTCTTTCATAGAGCAAGTCAACTTGCTTTTCTGAGTTACCTTACATTTTTTTCTGTGGAAAACATTGTGCCTGGTTTAGGTATGAGCATTTCTCTGCCTATAGATTAGGAAAATGTCAGCGCTGAATTCCAACAACAACAAAGCAAAAAACATTTAACTTCAAAGATGAAGGAGTAACTGAGCATCTGAACTATCATAAAGGATCAAACTGTTAGGCCAGTTTGTGAGACAGCTATTTAAAAAATACTTATGCATGTATAGGCTTTGGGAATATATCAGTGTATAATGAATCAGTGAAGTTACTCTAATTATGCTGGAGTTTTGGTAGTTCTGCTCTATTCCTTCGACTTTTGTAGCCATCTAGTTGTGTTTTTTTTTTAATTTGAAACAAAAAGTGAATCTGAGGCTGTATTTTCTTCAGTTATTACTCGAGCTGTATTCTCATGGGCCAAATTTCACAGGAAAAATCTATAGTAATTGCATCTCCTGTACTATTGCTTGTGATGAATTCCTGACAATGCTGCTGAAACAGTTTTGCAAATGTGTTCCTTCTCTGTTCTGATAATGCATTGGTTCAGTTACTGTCTGTTACTTTACTTCAAACTTGTGTTTTCACTGACAGGATAATAGGACTAAGATGTTATTAATTGGCTCTGGGTGGTAGTAGCTTATACCACAGCTACATTAGTTTGTCAGCTTTCTTAATCTTTCCTCCATTACTTTTGTTCTAACTGACACTTGAGAACTTTTCAGAGAATTATCAGCTGTTTTCCAATTACTAGGCACAAAAAAAAAGGGAATTCTGTGATCCTTTTGCTACCTGTCCCATGTTCTGTGTAATTAAGACACCAATTTGCTATTGTCTGATGATAGCAAGTTGTAACTTCTTTCAGCGTGTAGCTTATTGAATTTCTTCTCTTACTCCAGCAACGTAAATGTAAGCTGATGTGGCTAAATATTAAAACAAAATTGACTAAGTATTAAGAACAAAATAAAATGTATAGTATGGTAACATGGTAAAGTTTTGTTAAAGTTTAAAAACACAATGAAGAGTTTTGTGTCCAGGAAGGAAAAGAGGGAAGAAAAAAAAAGATGGGGAGAGGAGGATGGATAGGGAGTTATTGCAACAGATTAAAAAGTTGTTTTTTTCCTTCTGACATGGATCCATAGCTCTTACTTTAGTCCCAGTTAGTCCTTTTCGTTTGAAAATGGAAATTATTATGATGGGAGAGGTCTTGAGAAAAGGAGGTTAGTATTTAAAGGGTTCTTATTTATATGTTGTCCTCTTTGAGCAAGGTCATGTAGGGATGTTTAATGCTTAAATTCCAGAGAGAGTAATCAGTACTTTATTTTGGGAGGAGACCTCATTTCTCATCTAGGAAGAGCGATGTTTGTGCTTTTGATATGGAAAGTGAGTGTACTCTCAGGATGTGTAGCTTTCACTAAATTTCTTGATGATTTTTTTTTTAACTTCATCGTGAGGCATAAATACAATCTACCTTGTGTGACTCATTAACTTGATCTGAATTGTCCAGAGACTGTGATAAATGGTCAAAATACAAGTTTTATTTCTTAGCCCTGTGGCTGTTTACTGCAGTGCTGAGTGACTTTATGCAGTAGAATTTCTGTTGCTGTAACATTTAGGGAATGTATCAGCAGAAACTGCACAAGGACACTTAGCTTTCATTTGGGCTTTTTCAAGGAGAAAAGCAAAGGTACTGAATTTCTTAATGGAGTGAAAGTACTTGAAGGGCAAGAAATAGAAAATCTGAAAATAAAATTTCTCTGAACTTTTTTTATTGTATTTGAGTTGTATGTTCTTAAATTGTCTGGGAATTTTTTTTTATGTCAAGGCTTAAACCACTAATAGATGTGGGTTTTTCTAGTCCAACAAAATAGTTTTCTTTTCTAAAGGGTGAGGTATAGAGAAAAGAATCTCTTTATTTTCTGTGCTGTCTGAGGGGAAAAAAAAAAAAGTATAGAAATTCACCTTTATTTGATTTCCTACCTCTCATTCTTCGCATTCTTTAACATTACAGCCTCCTCAAGATGTTTACTTGAGAGCACTTTGGCTCGTGTTCCTATAAACTTTAGTGTGAAGATTCAGGTACAGTTAGGAGAACAGAAGAGAATGAGTGCTTGAGCTGATGCTACTGTGACCTCTCCCACTTCATGGCAAGAGAGTTGTGTTTAAAACTACCAAATAGAATTTTGGATTAAATGTATAAAGGGCAGAAATAATGTACTCAGTTTACATAGTGACTTGAAAATGAGTGCCATAGAACCACAGAATGGCCTGGGTTGAAAAGGACCACAGTGATCATCTAGTTTCAGCCCCCCTGCTATGTGCAGGGTCGCCAGTCACTAGACCAGGCTGCCCAGAGCCACATCCAGCCTGGCCTTGAATGCCTCCAGGGATGGGGCATCCACAGCCTCCTTGGGCAACCTGTTCCAGTGTGTCACCACCCTGTGTGTGAAAAACTTCCTCCTAATATCTAACCTAAACCTCTCCTGTCTCAGTTTAAAACCATTCCCCCTTGTCCTATCTCTATCCACATTCTCATTCTCCTGGCTCTTTATACGCTCCTTTCAAGTTTCCACTACTGTTGACTGTGTAGGGAAAAAATGTTTTTTAAACTTGTAAAATGTATTTTTGACTTTTTTTTTTTCTCATTCATTGCAGTCTGTGTTTCTGCTGTGAAATGTAGTTCTATCTACATAAATGGAGCAGGGCAGCCAGTTTTGAAGTGGAGTTGTAAGATTATAGTCATACCACAAACGGGGCATTTTAAACCTATTAATATCTCTTTCTTCATGACTGAGATGTGGTTATCAGCTGCTGTTGTGCACAGACAACTAGTTTGCTGACAGTCTTAAAGATGCAAGAGCACTGACTAGCTTATTTAATACAAAATAAGTGAATGTGAACAGAGTCCAGCTTTGTCTCCCCAAAGCATGTTATATAAATATTACAATAAATGAAAAATAAAAATTAACGCAAATGCAAGCATATGGAAACTTAAGATTAGTTTCAGTTCAACTAAACACTTTAGTTGGAATAAATGCAGTTTTACTGCACAGCTGAAGTTTCTATTTTGCTGAGCTGCTATTTAGTTGACAGGCTTGTAGTTGAATCATTTGTATTTGCAGTGTATTCCTTTGCTTGGGAAGAATCTCGCCTTTAGAAGTTCTAAACTTGCCTTCAGTTGTCACAAAGTAACCCAAACTTGTACATGGTAAACTTACCTTCTCCAGTTTAAGCCTTTCCTGTTTACTTAAACCTTTCCTAGTTACTTAAATCTTCGCGCATTCTTTCACAGAGTCATTTTCAATTAATTGCACTGTGGCTTAATTGCAAAGCCAGCTCAAGAGTTTTCAGTCGTGCAATTGAATGTTACGAAACTTTTTGCTTTATCTTACAAAAAAAGGAAGAGAATTGGAGGTTGTTTGCAGCGTGTGTTTGTTGCTGTCCTCCAGTAGCAGAATGTACTGGACATTCAAACATTCCTCATTCATTCCTCAAATCATCATTCCTCTGAAAAGAAGCACTAACTAGTCTGGCTTTAGACAGCTCTAGTTTGAGGAAAACCTTAAGTTGCCTGCTGGCTTTAATAACTGCCAGCTTTGTCTGTGTTAGAGCATACAGCGTTTTCAGCCAAGCTAGGTAGAAGAGGTTTCCTCCCCACCTGTACTTTTTCTGTTTGAGCACTTCTTGTAAAAGAAAATTTACAAAAGGATTGTAAAATTCTAAGGGATCTTTATGGCTTTGTATTTTATTTGCGTTTGTTTCTGGCTAGCAATTGTATGGCCATTTGGATAATCTTATGCCTGACTGTATCTTGATGCAGAGAAAGGAAAGGTAGGTTTTGGCACTGCTCATCTGAATAGCCTCGAGCCTTTATGGAACTGTTCCTTTAAGAGTGGCTGTGCATCGAAGATTCAGCATGTTTTTTAAAAAAAAATTGCAAAAAGATTATGGATGAGGGTAGGGAGGCAGGGAAGTGTTCACTTCTTTGACAGCATAGGTCTAGACAGTGATTTACTCATCAGTGCTTTTGAAGTGATGTTTTTGTTTTGCAAATGTTTCACTAAAGCCTCTTGAAAAGTAGACATAGAAAGGGTTGTGAGGGACTAAGTGCAGAGAAACAGCGTAAAGCTAGGATGGCAGTTGGAGTCTGGTGGCAGCTGGTGACTTGTCACTTGGTGTCCTTTCTCTGAGCCACCTTGTTGGCAGCAATGTAGATGCTGCCAAAAGCGATAGTAAATAGCTTCTCCAGCTGCTTCTTTCATAAGCTTTCAATCTACACCTTTTCTTTGGTATAGTGATTGTACTGTGCTGCAGGGAGACATACAGAGGCATGAGTTCAGACATTTGTATATTTTGTTTGTATTTAGGGATGGATAGCATCCTCATTGTTAGTAGCATTAGCAACGAGGGCAGGGCTTTGAATAAAGACTCAGCCCCCAGCACTTGCTGCATCAGGCCATCTCGGATACTATTCTGTTGCTACTACATGTTGCATGCTGTGAAGGGCTCTCTTGATACTGCACTGGCGTTAGTAGTGAATGGAAAAAGCATTTTCTGTTGAGAAGAGAGTAAATAGCAGAGAAGTCTGCTACAGGAAGTTGTATTTCTCTCCACTTCTTAATGTGAGAATAAGCACTCACCATTGTGACTATACTTGCCAAAATTGTGTTCCTTCAGCTCTCTAGCCTGCTTTGACGTTTTGTAGGCAACTGGTCATTGCTATTCTAGTTATTGAAGACTGTACACACTGTGATTCATGTTACGTAGAAGTCAGAAAGACATTTGTATTTACAGTTGTTACATTATGAAGGGCTTGCTGTTTGGGATTTGTTGAGTATTGGATCTTGGTTCTAAGAAATAACCTGGCTTTTATTGTACTGTTTGTATTACAACTAACTTTTCTATCCACCATCTCCACATCCTCTGATAGTATCTCCAACCTCGCATTCTTATTTCATATGATGATATTTGCAACTCCGACGTGGTGAAGCTGGTCTCAAGGTTGCCTTAGACCTGTCATTACTTATGTTAATCAACCAGTATCTTGGGATTCTTTCAGCTTCCATGCTTAAGACTGATTCTGTTGCTCTACACAGCTTATTAAGGTTTTTTTTTTTAATTCTTTAAATTTTCTGGAGTGAGCTGTTCTTTTTGAAATTCATGGGTGAATATATACCGACTTCTTTGATAGCCTGTTACAAAGCCAAATTTGAGCTGATGTCTGGTGTGCTTGCTTCCTTGTATCAGATTCCATTTATGACATCTGTATCCCTCTTCTGAGGTACCTCAATAGAGGAGACTGCCATGCTTGTTTTTGAAATGATCTGTTTTATTAATATGTGGATAAGTATCTGAAAATAAATGAATAAACATGACTACCAGATACAGAGACAGAAAAGTGGAATTCATTTAGCTTAAGGTAGAAATAAACCAAGGCTGAACAAAGCGGAGAGAGAAAGTCTTGGTTAGTTATATATTTGACCTTTGAACTTAATATCTGCTGAAATAAGAGTCCTGGTTTTTGATCTAGTCTTTACTCACAACACATGGTGTGACAGTCTAGCTTAGTTACACTAGGCTCTATTTTTGCTGTTGTGTGGAATATGTATTTCTTGACAATAGTTTGAATCTTTGTGTTTCTACATGCTTCAATGGCAGAAATGCAGCAACGTAAGTTAGTTAAGATTGGGACTACCATTCATTACCTGGACGATCTCTTGCCAGTATGCAAGCTGTCTTACTTTTGAATTAGAGTAGGTATCAGTGTACCTTCATTGATTGTAAATAATATTCAATGTGATGGTAAAATAGATTTCATAACTTGAAGGTGTGGAGTATCTATTGGGGATGGCATTATTTTAAGTGACAAATCTCCACGTGAAAACAGATATGTATTAATATTGTTGATGTATGATATTGATGTAATTTTGTGTTTCTGAAAAGCACATCTTGCTGTAGCTTACAACAGGCTTGCAAACATGTGGTGTATAGCATATGAGCTCCAGTGTTAGGAAATGCAGAAAGAATACTTGTTTTTCAACTCTTACGCTTTCTCTTTCAATATATCACATGGAAAAATATTAATGCTTCCTTTCCTCCCTTCTCTGGCTTTCTGTAGTGGACCAGATCTATCATCTAGCATCTCCTGCTTCACCTCCAAATTACATGTATAATCCTATAAAAACATTAAAGACCAACACTATCGGGACATTGAACATGCTGGGTAAGTAGAAATCTTTTTTTCTTCTTACTTAACAATGTTACATTGTAATATGATGATATGAGAGTTCATGGGGGGGAGGACTGAGCACATGAGTCAAGCGCACTAAAAAACAGTGCATGTTTTTTTTTCTCTCTTAGAAAAGTTGTTGTACTTTAACTATACCTGCAGGTGAGCTCTGGCAACATGGAAGCTCAGCTAGCAGAGTAACAGAACTTCCATGCCTGTAACTTGGCTATGGAGTAATACCTATGCAGTGATTACAGAAATCACAGGAACAGCTAAGAGCCTAAACTATGTGAAACTGCACTAGCTCTGTAAACCCCAAACATCAAGATCCATCTCCTGTGTGCCTTGGCTGGCAAAAGTGCTGAAAGGACATTTAATGTCTAGCTTCCTGCTAGATAATTACAAGGCAAAATGTTCAGCTTTTTCTGTTGGTTTTGGTGCTGGGAATGAGCTTGTAAAAAAGAAGGCCTTAAGCCTTTACTACTTTTTCCTCTCATCTTTAATCCGTTTGGCATATGCTGCAACTTGTATAGCTGTCAGAGATCCTGACTGAGAATGTGGAAAAAAAAGCCTGCTGGACTCTCTTCCATGTCTCATTTGGTATGCTAGTGAGTTCAATTAAGAGAGTTACATGATTTAGATGCAATGTGATATCAGACATCTGTGCAGCATAGATGAGTGATTTCTTTGAGTTGCCATGTTAACTTGCAGCCCATAAAGTCATTGATATGGAGAGCAGAGTAATCTCAAGAGTTGGGTACAATCATTCAGACTGTTTAACGGGGCAGTAACTACAAATAATAGGAAGAAAGCGTTTTTGTCCTATAACATGTTGTTCTGTTCAAGTTTATGTAATCTGGCTTTCTGTTTTGTTATCCATGATACAGTGTGTTGTTTCAAGATTCTCATTTAGTATCTGGAATGATTTATGCTTCTTTGACCTTTACTTAGGTGTGATTTATTATTTGGTCTTAGTTCAGTTTAACTTTTAGTCCCAGAACTGAACACATCACACATGTAGATTTGTTCTGCTGTTTCTCAAGTCTCCTAGCTTGAGATTAGGAGCTACAGATGCGATGTACAGCTAGATTTATCTAGTAAGAGAAATTGAATTTGCTTTAAACATAGCACAAACCAGGATCACACTAAAGCAGTTAGTGTCACTGTAAGATTGTTGTGCTTGCTCAAATATGTTCTTTCACTGTTTCCCAAAATTTAGGGTTAGCCAAACGTGTTGGAGCACGACTGCTGCTGGCCTCTACGTCAGAGGTGTATGGAGGTAAGAATAAGTGTTTAGAGCTCTTGAGATGTAAATACTGAAGGGTATGCACATGCCTTTAGATGAACAGTAGATATTTGTCACTCTTTGCTTGATTTCTTCTTCAGATGTACTTATCAATTTAAAATGAATTAGTAATTGCTTTAAGTCTCTAGTCAGAAGGGTGGAAGAAAGGTCAGACTGCTGTTTGTAAGTTTCCTTTGTCTTTTTTTGTGACCTTTTTTCAAAGGCAGTGTTGTGTAGGGAGCTTACAAGTGCTTCTTAGAGCTGCATCTGTCAGAAAGGAGACAAACTGTGCTGACCAGCCAGGTTGCAGAACCTTTTGGTACTTTTGTAAAACTCCTGCCAGCTTTTCTAATCATGTAAAAACTCTGCATTTTTTTTCATTGCTCTCTGACTCTTGTATGGCATTAATTCATCCATAGTTATGTCTTTGAGCAGCATCAAAAACTGGAAGGAGTTTATCAGAATTATCAAAGTTTTTTCATTAGCCTGTAACACTTGAAAGTTCCATGGTAATATATGCAAACTTCAAACCCATTTAAAAAGGAAAAGGCAGCACAGATCAGTAGGAACATGAGGAAATGTAACAAATGACTGACTGTATTTAACCCTCTGTTCTCAGTCTCTTATTGGAAAGCTGTTGAGGGCTGTTGTTCACTTGTTACCTTAGTAGAGACCTCTGTCTTCTGTAACTGTTGTTTTCAAACTTACAGTGAATATACTTTTAATGAATTATGTTGAAACTCGGTGGTTTTTAAATACATAACTCAGAGAGATGTTGATAAACTGTTTTAACATCAGTGATCTACCAGAATATTAATTATATAAAATCATCTTTTTGACAGAAGATTATATAAAGTGTTTCCTTTCCCTCATAGATCCTGAAGTTCACCCTCAAAATGAGGATTACTGGGGCCACGTGAATCCAATAGGTCCAAGAGCCTGCTATGATGAAGGAAAGCGAGTTGCAGAGACCATGTGCTATGCATACATGAAGCAGGTATGTATTACATTTTTATCAAATTCAGTGAATTTTCTGTAACGAGGAAGACCAAATTAATGGAAACTGCAGTATGTGTATTTAGGGGTATGAGAGCATAAGAGAATGTTGTGAGTAGTGTTCCTACTATGGCTGTAAAATCTGTGCTTTCTTCAATGCAGAAGTTTTATTGCTCTCATCTTTTGTTATTTCAGATGAGCAGTGTTCAAGAAAATGTGTTTTAGTCTTTGGTAGACTTATTATGTCTCCCAGTATAATAGTTTTTAGACTGATTAAACTAAGGTGACCTTATGAATTCAGGAGCCAGATAACAGATTGCTTTAAGTTGGTCTTGTGCTAAAATGCTTTGCTGAATACAGCAATTACTGATAAATGTGGGACATCTAGTGAGCATAATTGAAGTCAGAATGCGTGGGTATAAATGGGGAAGTTCTTTAATAGCTACTCATATAGAAGCAATGTGTTTGAAATTGCTTTAGAAATATCTTAAAAATAGGTAGGTATAAATATAACCCTTAATGGAAGATGTGGGTCCTTAGTTATGTAATACACTTTTTTCAGCCAAGTACAGTAACATGAAGATTAAAATGCAATTCAAACACATTTTCGAAATGATACAGGCTAATTTTCCTGGCTTTCATAGTACCAAATAGAAACTCATAACTAACTAACCCAGCAGTGACTCTTTACATGCATGCATGTGAGTCTTGTCTAATTTAATTGCTATTCTGCTATTCTCCAGAAGACTATTCAATTGTAAAATGTGGCACATTAAAGAAAGTCTTCTCTCTGTTCTTGGTGTTTGCAGCCTTAATATACAAAGGTAAAAATCAATCAAACATTATATATTCTGTAGAATTTTAAAACTTGAAATACTAAAATCCTAAGTGCTTTTAAAAAACATGAAGACAAAATTGAGCTTAAAAGTGAGGAATTTAAGGGTGGTGTTTTAGTACAGAGGATGTAGAGATTTTCACTTAACTCTTCTGCCAAACAGGAGGTAATTCTTAAGGTTCGTATCTTAAGGTTTGTTCTCTTTTAAAACATTGAACATTTAAAAATATTAAAGTTTGGTGTGGTTGTACTGTTCATGTCTTCTGTATTTCACTATAGCATAATACTCTCTTGGGTTTGGAAATCTGGTTCACAGTTGAATATTACAGTTTTTTTTATGAGAAATTCTTGTGCTGCAGGGTATTGAGTTCTCTGTGAGTTTCTAGTATACATCGCAACATTCTTTTTAGAAGGACAAGCTAGGTCATCTTGAAAATCATAGGCTTGCCTCTTAAAGCCACAGAACGGCTTAATCCCATAAGATTTATGCAGGATTTACAGTGACTTGCAAAGGTTTGTATAGTGGAACTGCTGCTTGCACATGCATTAATTGAAAATGCATGATGTGAGTAAGCTCTCTGTCCTCTGGGCAGCTCTGTCAGATGCATCTTGTTCCTGATTATGGATTAGTAAAGTCTGTCCAAATTTGCCCCACCTTCCTGTATATTCCAAAACACTGAGTTGGTTTTTTTCATAGTGCAGATGGTATACTTATTAGCATTTTTTTTATTAGTGGGAATATTATCCTTTGTGAGGAGAAAGATTTGACTTCTGCTATGAAAACGAGTATTGTGCTGTTTCGGAAGGAGGGGGTCAAATAGGAGTGTCATAGCCCAAAGCAATTGGATTTATGGGATTTCGTGCTTCTAAAGATATAGAATAAAAACTAACTTCCACATTATACTCCCAGATAGGCTGTTTGAATCAGAACAGTTCTTGAATTAATTCAAAGAGGAGTCTTTATTCAGGGTACCCGAGTAGTCTGTCCTGAGCAGAACATTTCTCTTCACTGCTTTGACGCTCTGAGTTAAACAATTCTTGACTTAATCTCCTGCTCACAACTGCCAACTTCATACACGCTCTGTAGAGCTTCCTTACCAAGGAGTTCAAGCACAGCAGTAGCATTCGGTAAGATATAAGCATGTTCTAGAAAGTGAAGGGTTGAAATGTTTGCTGGAGAAATGCAGGGCTCAACGAATGCAAAGTGTGTACACAGGGTCATGTCATCTCATGTGAAGCAGTGGAGTGTGCAGTTTGAGAGGATGTTTACTATGGGCTTCCAGGAGCGGATGTCCCTCCTTAAATTTATATGGGAGCATAGATCAGCCACTTAGATTAGGCTTCATGTGGATGTGGAAATACCTACTTTGCAACTTTTCTCAGGCTGTGGGAGGCTTTAGTTTCTTTATCTTGTTCATCTGGAAATTAAGTTGCATCCTTTGATTCAGGGTTCAGTTTCCTTCCCTTCAACATCTTTTTCAGAGCTTTCTAACACTCCCTCCTGGAAAGCTTTATTTCATCACTTAATTGCCCTTAGAAGATGCAGGGCATGGTTTTGAAAATCTCTTAAAGCAACAGCTTTTGTTCCATCCCAGATTCTTACCTTTTTTGCTGTTCTGCATATCTTTCCTAATCCCACTAG
Organism: Pavo muticus; assembly: GCA_016647715.1. NCBI lineage: Eukaryota > Metazoa > Chordata > Aves > Galliformes > Phasianidae > Pavo > Pavo muticus. The sequence goes on along the minus strand of JACDJE010000253.1, from coordinate 497,908 downwards.
TGCTTTTTTTTTTTTTTTTTGCATAAACTATATGCTGGTGAATGACTTGAAACAGGTATGATATGATTGCATGGCTGGCAGTTTTCCTTCCCCACACAACTTTGTTCACTAGGTAATGTAGTACCAGCATTTTCCAGAGTGAGCAGAGTTCTCTAAACAGCCAGTAAGGTCTTCCTGAAAATGTTACGGGGGTTTGAAGTAGAAAGAGGTTAGAGGGGGTTGAGGAGGAGTTTAAACTCATGTACAAGAATTCATGTACACTGCTCTGTGACTTAGTTTAAACACTAGTCACAATCTGACGCTACCTGCATGATGGGAATCTGGTATGTTTGTTTAAGCATGTTGTAAATATAAACTTGTACCTTAGTGTGTTAAGGACATTTTGTGAGGTAGATTTAATCTCTTCTTATACCGTTGGTCTATTAAGAAGTTCTCCAGACCTGAAGCAGTGCTTCTGCTCACTGTGGAATAGCATAGGGGAATTCTTAATTTTCTTCCACTGTTTTCACCCCTTCTTTTTCATAGTGTCTGTATAACTTTACAAGCTTCAGTGGTAGCAGATAGGCTTAATTGTATGTGAGTCAATGATGGTCTTCAAATTGCCTTTGCGTACCTTAGGGCTTCCAATCAAGAATTGCGTTGGATGCCTTTCTTAGCATGTATAAGTGAACCGAGTAATGATAACCAAATATTAAGTATAACTTCAGGTGGACAAGGGTTATGCTGTGCATTACAGAATGTTCTGGAGTCAGGACTGCAAAAAATCAAGGTGCCAAAAAATTTTAACAGGTAGCAGAAGAAAACAAAGGCAAACAAGGAATGAAGTTTGTTTTACTAATGAGAAGGTAACATACACAAACTGATGTTGAAATCAGTTAATTATAGAAGTGCATTACAATTGCAGCCCTAGGGTGATTTCCTGTTGCATATTGAGTTACGCTCTTATTTCTAATCTTTAATTCACAAAATGAGTTGGTTTCAGTAATCATGAAAAGCCTTGATGTAAAGTGTAGGGGTAATGAAAACTTGATTGAATTGCAACTGAAAAGGCAATCAATAGTGAATAACTGTAGTTATTGAGTAAATAGGTAGGAAACACATAGCTGTGTTGGAATAAAGGAGTTCTCTTCTAAATGTCTTCTGTGTGTTTATCTTGTATTCTCTAGTTATTGCTAGTTGCTTCCTTGATACTCATTTTAGATTTTTTTTTAATCATTCAGCATTCTTTTTAGTGTTGTCATATGAAGTTCTCAAGCAGTTAGCTTAAGAGATGATGCAGAATTGGTGCTTTTTGTGGATGAATGGAGTTGGATTATCTGTGGTAATAGCAGAAGAAGAAGAGGAGGAATTGCATCTCATCAGGACAATAGTTAAAAGAACAGTTCTTTAATGCCACAGATAATGGTTACTTTTTGGGCACATACTAGGCCAAAGCTAAGCAGTGGTGATAAAAAATATTTTGGAACTCTTTAGATTTTTTTAGGAACCACTTAAAGGAGGTTTCACATGCAGGATTAGAAGGAGGCGAAGGTTGGAGTAGGAGTCTATAAGATACTACAGACAAAATCAGCACCTCAGGCACTGCCTGTATTGTAGGAAAGAAGAGATAAGATGCTACAGCCATTCCCACTGCACTGCTGCCTGAGCCCTTCAATGTGAAGGTGTCATTACCCCAGTTAGTGTTCTGTTATATGAAAATCAGGTAGAAAGGGGGGGGAAGGGGGAAAATACATTCACAGTTCCTTTCCTCTGCAAAGTTTGAGAGTGTTCATACTCAGTTGTGTTAATATTCCCCGTAAACATGGCAATTCCATTGAAGATATCAAGTACTGTTTGTTGGTCACTTCTATCTTTCTAATTATGTATTTCTATTTTGAATGAGGAAACAGTGCTGTTTCCAGCAGTTGTAACTTTATGAGGACAGTGAGGCAAAAGCGGGAGAAGGAGAACTCTGTAATGTCTGAGGCATTATCATAAAAATGCAGCCTATCTTTTCACTGGATCATTAATAGTAAGAGCCCCTCTGTAAGTGGAGAGTTCTGCTGTTAGAATGCATTCCTGAATCGCGTTGGTTGTTGTATCTGAATTGTCAGAGCTTCATTATACAAACAGAACATGTATGCAGTTGAAGGCTTTCTTCTTTCGGTGCAGCCACAAAATATTTTTTCCAAATTATGTGAAGATAAAGGAGGAAAAAACTGTCTGGTCATCTTGCCCCTATTCAGACAAAATGGCTTTTTTTGTTGCTGAATTATCTTTATTGTTTCTACCTGCTCTTTGCTGGTAACAATTACGAAATAACCTTGTACTTTAGACAAGGTCAAAGCCTGGGACTAAAGGAATACAGGTTTCCTAAGACAAGTCTGAATGCTTTCTGTAATCTCTGTGCTCAAAGTTTTGTTGTTGTGTTTTTTGTTTTTTCCCTGCTGTGCTATAAGAAATCCCATTTTCTGATTTCCCTCAGGTAATTGAAGAACTTGGTTCCTTTGTTCCTGATACCATTGTACTGTTATGTGTAAATTGAATTCTGAAGTCAAGAAGACTTTGTGCTCTTTTTATTCCAAGATTGACTCCCTTCAGTTGGTTTAGCGAGTGTTTGAATAAGAATATATCCATAGCAGCATTCATCTGTTGATGCAAAGCGTTGTTTCTGATGTTTTTCTTTTCAATTTAGTGTACCTCTTATTTTCATCTGTAACATGCGTCTTCCTCATTCAGCCATCATTTCACTGAAACCATTGATAAGGCACTGTCTTTTACCTCTAACTGTTCTTTTCATGCTATTCATGAGTATAGCTCTGCAGAACTCTCTAACACACGGAAGGCTAAAATTGTTTGAAATACGTACCGTTGGTTGTTTTGGAGTATTTCTGACCCTTAATGGAAGCTGTGTTAAAGCTCTCATTCACTGGATTTTATTACACTGTTCATGTTAACTGCCTCCTCATGTTCCAAAGCCATGCCGTTTAGTAAAATACTGAAGTTAAAATCCCTGTCTGAAGGGGGTACCCTAGTAATTCAGGCATTAGAGGCACTTTAGTGGGTACACATCTCTTCCTAATGGCAGTTACTCCCGTCCAAGTGCTGGTAGAACAGACTTGCGCCTGTTTCATTGGCCATATACAACACTTACAAGAGATAAACAAGCTGAGGCAAATGCTAGAAATAAAACATTTTAGCAGAGAAATCAAAGTAATGGTATGAAGAGACCTTGAACTGATATGATAGCTTCTCTAATCTGGGAAGTGTTGAACTGTAAGCATGGTAATATTCCACCATAAGATGAGAGTGCTGGAGGTATGCCTGGATTGTGTTCAAGAACCTGCATTCTACCAAAAGTAGTCAAGACAATTGTAATTGCCCTTCTTAGCGTGTCTAGAGGCTTACCATTTTTGACACTCAGGTATCAACATCACTGTGTGTTTGCAGAATAGTTCAAAAAAAGTTGATAGATATATATCTATATATGAATATATATCTATATATGAATATATATATATATATATATATATATGAAATACCTTGAACTGAGCCTCAGAGTTAGAATACTGTAGCTTAAAAACATGTGCAGGGTGGATCCTGGTGTTACTGTGTTTTATGGTTACAATTCAGGACTTGGGGAAATAAAAATCAGAGTTAATTAGTGGTCTCATTGATGGATGAAGAGTATGAGTCACTAGGAAGGTGACTAATACAATGAGGGATGCAGGCAGCAATCTTAGCACTGATAAAGACTTGTATCAGGTCACAGTGCTATCCATGCAGCTGTCTGGGCATTCCCTGCTAGATTTTTTTTTTTTGGCCCATGAAATTCCTTGTCTGTTGGAAAATAAATAATTGCAGCTTTCTCTCTCCTGATTTTATGTGCAGGGAGTTCTAATTCATTCCTGCTGTTTAGATGCATCCACAGACTTTACAAGGAGGAAATGTTTAGCACTCTTAATTAGTAAGATGAATTTGCCTGAGATCCTTAAGAAATATGGCCACAGCTTATTATGTTCGTACTGGTAAATAAGAGTGAACTGAAGTGTTCTGATAGCTCACAATGTTGCATTTTACTAGCTTGCTCCCGGTCTCTTCTTGGGCTGCCCAAGGAACTTTCTCCCTTAAGCAGTGAGGACGGAAGCACCATATGATCTCATCATCAGGGATTAGTCTCAAACTCTCTTTTGTTGAGCAGTATAAACATAGGACAAAGAAATTTCCTCCTTTCTCCTGGGCTATAATAAAAAAAAAAAACTATACCTGACCTACTGCCAAAAGTCTGAGGACTTTGCTAGTGGGAGTATTGTGAAGGTGATCAGTTGTAACACATTGATATTCTGAGTAAAGGGTGTAAGTAAGAGAGTTCCTGTAGTACTTGTAGGCAGTTAATAGAGAAATCACGTCAAAGGAGATTTTCATGAAATGGTAAAAGAAAATGTAGAACAGTTATTAGAGTATTGGCACCAAGATCTATTTCTGGAAGAGTTTCTTTTGAGAAGACAGATCACAGTTTTACAGGCACAAATTGGGAATCTGCTGCAGGGAAGACAGATTTTTCAAAGCAGGTTGCTGCCTAGAATAGATTTGCTAGACAACTCTATAAATAAAAGGTTAGTGATTTTAAAATACAACATTATGGGTTTTTGCAAATGAAATAAATAAAAGGGAGGAGAAATACCGGATTCACTGTGATGATGAGTAAGTGCTTATACAGCATGTGTTGTTTTTCTTTTCTAGAGCCCTTACTATTTTCCAGCCAATACTGGAAAACAAGGCTGCTGCTGTAGCTTGTGCAGTACAAGGGAGGCTTTTTGGTCAGCATTGTTTAATGAGTTATTTTTATCTTGAGTACTAGCTTCCAAGTGTCTCATTTTCAGTACTTGTTATTAATGGCAATGTCTGGAAAGCCCACATGAAATACAATCCCTCTCTGGAGGAGTCAGTGTCCTTTTAAGCTAGAGTGTTGGGGAAAACGGAAGAACAAGAAGCTCTGCCAGAGTATATTTTCAGATACAGAGGAGGCTTTGGGAATGGCTGTGTAATATGCTGCTGGAACTGTATGTTTGACATGCTTTTTTAACTGCAAATGGGGAGCGTGTTCCCAGATGATGCATTTTGCACAGGAAGGAGCTTCTGCTCTTCCCAGGGTATCTCAGCAGAACGAATCACATGTGGCGAGGTTATTTTTTGGTTCTGTTATGGACACAAGCTTGATGTATGAGAATGATCCAAGCTTTTCATACGGCACAAAGGTTATCTGCCTGGTTAGTGTTAGCTTACAGTGTATCTGCAAATAGCATTTTGTCATGGAGTCTGAAACTTCACCTGCATGTAAGCAGAACTTAATGTTGCTTGGCCTTCTCCCTACCAAGGATGTTGGGCTCTACCTTTGCTACTTGGTCTTTCCCATTTGTCAGCACCATGTAATACCTAAAGTATTGAATGCGGTTTTGCCTCTCTCATTTGCACATCTCTAAAATGGTAATGCTACTGTTTTCACAAAACTGCTTTGAAGATTCATTTGTTTATGGATCACGTGGAGCTTACTGCTTTCTTCTCTGGCTTGGATCAATCACTCACTTGGTAGCATCTCTTTACAGCATAACATGCTGCTCTAAGTTCATCCAGAGCCAAATGGAGGCTTCAGCTTACGAAGGCCAAGCGTCATTCTTATAGGTTTTGTCATGAACTGTGGCTTGTCCAAATGAGTCAGTGCCACAGAATCATAGAATTGCTCAGGTTGGAAAAGACCTTGAAGATCACCGAGTCCAACCGCAACCTAACCATACCACCCTAACTCTAACAACCCCCCGCTAAGTCATGTCCCTGAGCACCACATCCAAACGGATTTTAAACGCATCCAGGGATGGTGACTCAACCACCTCCCTGGGGAGCCTATTCCAGTGCTTAACCACCCTTTCTGTGAAGAAGTGTTTCCTGATATCCAACCTAAACTTACCCTGGCACAACTTGAGGCCATTTCCCCTTGTCCTGTCACCAGTGAGAAGAGAGCAGCCCTGCTCTCGCTGTAAGCACCTTTCAGGTATAGGAAGAGAGCAATAAGGTCTCCCCTCAGCCTCCTTTTCCCTAGACTAAACAGCCCCAGTTCCTTCAGTTGCTCCTTGTAGGGCATATTCTCCAAGCCCTTCGCAAGTCTTATTGCCCTTCTTTGGACCTGCTCCAGCACCTCAATGTCCTTTCTATACTGAGGTGCCCAAAACTGAACAGAGTACTTGAGGTGAGGCCTCACCAATGCCGACAGAAGGTATTTGGAGAGATTACTTCTGTCCTGCTGTCTCCCATTGTTAAAATTCTTTGTCCAGGCAGTTTCCCAGTTTCACATTTGTTGCACTTTACTTTGAAACTTTGCAGAATATCCTCCTGGAAGACCTTGAGGGAGTGAGAGAAATGCTTCTTGGTGAAAAAAGTTAAGGCATTGAAAGACCTGTACTATAATCCATGAATTTATACAGCTTAGTAAGTAGCAGGGGGCTAAGAAACATAATGATTGTGGCTACGAAGCCTCTTTATAGCACTGGTAAAGACACTTATCTGAAACATTCAATTCTAATCTCAGGAAGTGCTACCCTGGTACTGTATCTAGTGATTGTAAGACTTATCTTAAAAAAGTCTCCTTAAGCCTTGGGTGGAAAAAATTCTTGTTGAATGGGTACTATTGAAAATCTTGAAGCTCTTGTTAGAGGAAAATGCTTGTACTGAAATCATCAGCTGTTCTAGCACTGACTTAGAATTTGCATTACAAATACAGAGAACTAACATAATTTTTCTTGCTGTATGCACTGCAGTTTGCAGTAGCATTGATGAGAGGTTAGAAGTGTTTCATAGTGGGAAAGCAATGCATTTTAAATCTGCAGAATGAATTCTTAAGAAAGATTTTGGATAAGGGAGAGTTAATTTGCACTTTTGGCAAGAAAGAAATGCTTACTAAGGTAGTAACGTTTTTTTTTCCTTCCCTGCAGGAAGGAGTCGAAGTAAGGGTTGCCAGAATATTCAATACCTTTGGTCCTCGAATGCATATGAATGATGGTAGAGTTGTCAGTAATTTTATCCTACAAGCTCTCCAGGGAGAACCACTAACAGTAAGTAATGAGTTGTCACTGACGTGAAGAGTTGTGTTCTGTATATTCTGTGCTCATGTGCTATGATGGAGCCTGGATTTTAGAAAACACTGAGGATTTCCCCTCTCTAAAGTTAAAAAAAATTTTGCAGTGTATCAAGGTCATATTTATAGAATTGTATGTGCAAAGATGTGTTCTATTGATTGTATTGATATTACGTCATCAGGGAGAAACAAGCTGCAATCTAGGAAAGTATTTTAGTCATCCTAAACTTGAATCTCGTCTGCCACTTGTGGACAGGTTTAGAGTACTGTGGCTTTGTACTATTTCTTGTTAAGGAACTTTCTCTGAACCATTTTTGGAAGTTAGGCATCTAAATGTCTTTTTGCAACCTTAGATATCAGCCTAACTTTCTGTGAGTAACATAACATTAAAGGCCTTCAAGCTACTTCACATTTTAGTAGATGAAGCAGGTCAGGACTGGTTTTTTTGCCATTGATGACTGGTGTGACGTGGCCCACATCTGTACAGCTACATTTTTCTGTTTTCAAAACGAGTTGGCACATCCAGACTGTTTGCTCGGGATGGTTCTTGGCTTTTGATAATACTCAAACAGTTTTACAACATCGGGAGAGCAAGTGCTGGCATGGGCCAAAACTCTGCCAAAAATGCTGCTGACAGTTTAGCAACACAAAGAGTGCCTGATTTATGTCCTAATCCTGTTTAGTTTGTTACTGTAAAATCATGAGTGCGTATAAAATAAATGGAAGGAGATATCTTGAGACAGAGAGAGAATTACTTTGGATTCTGAGATCAGTTGTGAGCTCGTGGAAAAATATAAAATATATGTGACATACAGCAGAATTTCATATGAAAATTTGTAACGTTGCCTAGATTAGAAGAGTGACGTGCCAGGAAATCACTCAAAGGACTCTTGTTCTGATAAGCCAGTAAACTGCTAAATAATATACAAATGATAAAAAGCAAATAAATGACAAAAATGTTGCCCTTCCAGGGGATAACTGTCTTGAGACTGAGATAGGATTCCTTCTGCAGGAGACTCTGAAATACACAACTCAGCCAGGACTTCCTCTAGGATCTTGAAGACAATCCCAAGAGGGAAAGGGTGAAAATTCTGTGGCAGCTTCCACTACTGTCATTCTTGTGGGGAAAACCTGAAGCTGAACAGAGCATTTAAGATTTTGTCCCAAGGAATCACCAACCTTCAGCACAGTGATTATTTTTTGAAAGATTGGTCTTCTCTATAGTTAAGCATTTGCTTTTTAGCTTGCTGTTTGTCTGTAGTTGTTCTCTCAAGCAGACTTATTACTGTTTTTTAACATAGCCATCAGTGGATGTTGTCCACTCTGTTACTCCTAGCTGCTGCTAAAGGCTTATTTCAGAGCAACCAGCCTGTATTGTGAGTGTTGTGGGCATCCCTTAAGGTTGTTTTTCCCCCAGAGATTTACTTTTTTCCTACAAAGCACTGGCAGTGTTCAGGTGTATTTGTGAAGAGCGTGGTGACAACTGTGATCCTGACTGAGGCTGCAGATGCAGCTCAGTCTGGAGCAGGTGAGAAAGCCAATGAGCCCAGTATGCCGTGTTTGTACTGACAGGAGTATTTTCAACACTGAACAGGCTAATTGCACAACCATGTGCGTTCAGTACAGGTTGGGGAAAAATAATTCTGCCACATAAATTTATGCCCTACCTACTGGGAAATAAGCATTTGCCGATACAATTTCTCAGGAATTCTGCTGCTTCTGTGCTGGAGGGTTGATATTAAGGTATCAGAACGGAGGGAAACATCATCTGCTAATGGTCATCAAAAATACGTAGTCTGCTCTTTATTTTTTATTTGGCTGGAGTTTTACATTTCATATTCCAAATGCTCATGTGAGGAGATCAACCCTGGGCTTCTTTTGGTTGAAAAATGGCACTGAAATACAATCTGTTGAAGTGTTGTACATCAACAATAAACTCTTGTTTCCTCCTCCACCCTCTTCAGATCATGGCTAGAATGAAGTGAATTACTTTGCAGTGATACTCCATTTCTTGTCTGTACATTAGCACAGCTACTGTAGTTTGTTTGGAAATAAATGTTTTTTCAAGGCTGTAAATCTGCCTAGATTGCCTGGACTGAGGGTGTGTATTTATTAATAAGCTTTGGGAATGGGGAGGATCTGTTAGCAAGACTGGCTGTATGGAAGAAAGTGTAGGGATGCTTTTTCTTTTATACTTAATCACAGTATTCCAAATTTCATTCTTCATGTCCCAGAAACAGCTAGTTATTGATGAAAAATGCAAGGCTTTGACAGAAATACGCTCTTCAAACATGAGCGTTGCCAACCGCTATACAGCTAGGGTAATTAGTTGCCCAGATACTGCTTTGTTCTTTCCTTTTATTTGATGATGCCCTAGATTTGGGACTGATGTGCAATGTGGGATAGAAAAAATATTTGCAAAAGGCAAGTCTCTGAACCAGTCAGTCCTCTCTTAATCTGATCCTTCTGACATTAGTGCTGCAGGCAGTCCATTAGACTTCGTATCAGACTGCTCATCACACAAAGCAAGTTGCACAGGAGATTATTTTATGACTGTTTTTCTTTTCAAAACATTAAAAAAATTCATGTTGAGTTTCATTTTCTTACCTAGTAAGCCATCTCCCAAAAGCTGCAGGTTGAGGCTGGTTCTGTTTGTTGCAAGTCAGTAAGCAAATGGAAGCAGACAAGAAGATGGAGCTTCTTGCTTTGAGACTTTTGGTCCTAGTAGGACTTCTTTGTATCAAAATATGTATGGGTGTGTAATTGTATGCTAATGGGTTATAACTCAGTACACTACCCCTATTGCTTCCAGGGTAGTACACCGGGGCATGAAGTCTTGAGCCTCTTTATGACATTTAGAAAGCTTATCTAGCCTATAAAGCTTGTAAAGGGTCAGAAGGTCCTTCCATCTGTTATGTTTGCTGCCCTAGTGCTTGTAGTGAGCTTTTGCTGTGTTTGGTCTCTGAAACATTTTTTTCATTCATACTCTAGTTGCTCAAATTTTATTAAAAATAGTCCTCTGATCTTCTGTAACTAAAACTGAGTGAAAACACTAACTGGAAGTTTTTTTAAAACTTAAGCCAGTATCAAATATGGAATGATTATCGTGTTCCAAAATGTGCAATCCTTGGGATATTTCAGGACATCAGTAAGATAAGACTGGAGTCAGTGCTGTTCTGTGGGAGGCAATATTAAAAGCTTTATTTTTCTTTTATAACAGCCACGCTGTCTGGACTTGGTTATCAAGAAAGTAATGAGGGATAAAATAAAGGATTTTGCCCAGCATCTCTGTTCCGTAGGGAATAACTATCTACAAGTAAAAATGACTGGAAATGAGAAAATAGCTAAGGGGAGAGTTGTTTGGCTAAACAGGTCAAATAAAATGAATTATCAGCAAGGAGCAGTAGATGAGATTTAAAAAATAAATAAAAATTTTCACCCTTGTATTAACACAGAATTTGGCTGTTGGGAATACCTACCGTTGACCTCTTCAAAAACCACAGGTGTTCAGACTCTTGGTTCAAAGTAGTAGTTCAAATGAAGTAAATTCGTCTCACAAAGTGAAAAGTGTTTTTAGTTACTTGCCTTTAAGAAATTACAGCTTATGCAAACATGGCCATCATTTCTTTTTATTGTTGAAAAGGAAGGATTTATTAAGAGAATTTGAAAGGGGGAAACGATGCTGCGTTTTCCAGCCACGTGTAGGAGAGGGAGCCATGTAGGTGACTTTGTAGAAATCATGCACAAATGGCTTAGTTCTGTAAAACATATCCAATGAACCAAAAGAAGACAAACAGGAATTCGTGTGCGTACATTCAAATGTACTTCCCGTTTGCTTTGAGAAGCCATCAAGCTGTCAGCGTGCTTTTTTTGGTACTATTCTCTCAGAATGAGTTATTTGGTAAATTCTTAAAGCCTTGAGTGCTTAGAATCGTACTCAGTGTCTACCGAAATGCAGATTCTTTGAACTTGGTATCTGCCTCAGACAGCAGGCTCAATAAGACAGATGATAGCATTGTATACCAACTGTAGTTTCTTTCCTGTCCCCTAGGAAAACAAACATGCTTTCAAATCTGTCCTTCCAGAACCGTTTTCTTTTGTAGCTGATAATGATGCGTCTCCAGTCAAATTTGTGTTTTTCCCACTTAAGTATGCCTGCCAATAGCTTTCAGAATCTTAAGTATTCATGTTCAGGGTTTTTAGTTCTGCACACTCTTCAGCTGTTTAAAAAAGAAAATGATTGTCTGATAGCGTTATATACGTTCTAAGTAGTTTTCATGCCTGTTTTGAATTTAAACAACTTGCTTGCTCCGAAGTGTCAACGCATAAACCGAGAAAAATATTTTTAATTAAGTTCTTTGCTATGAGAGTGGTGAGGTGCTGGAACAGGCTGCCCAGAGAGGTTGTGGATGCCCTGTCCCTGGAGGTGTTCAAGGCCAGGTTGGATGGGCCCTGGGCGGCCTGGTCTAGTATTAAATGTGGAGGTTGTTGGCCCTGCCTGCGGCAGTGGGGTTGGAGTTTGATGATCCTTGAGGTCCCTTCCAACCCAAGCCAGTCTATGATTCTGTGATTTTTCCCTCCCTAATATTTTGATCAAAAAAAAAACAAAAAAAAACCAACCCCAAATGTGTGATTTGTGGGGAATCATATCCACTAGAAATTATTCTTTCTGCCATTTCCCTGGACACTAATATTTGGAAAGTAATTTGACTTTGATGTTGTTTTTCTGATTCCTTGAAATTTTTTCTTCACTTTTTTTTTTAGGGACTGTGATTGTTTGGTCTTTTTGAAGTTCATGGTTGTTAAAGAGCAAACAAAAATTGCCCGTCATAACCACATCATAGTATTCTGAGGCTAGCTTTAAATATTTGGTGCTGTTTTCTGGCTGAGTGCCATGCTGCAGCCTCTTTCAGTGAGCTGGGAGAGGACAAAGCATTGCTTTGTCTTACACCACTAAGAATGTTCCATACGTCCAGAATTCTAGATTAATTAGTTGCATAAGAGTATATCTGCTGGAGGAATTTCCAAGAACAAAAAGACCTTCAAAGAACTGATACTTTGCCAAGAGACTGCAAGCACATCTTTTTCCAATCTTGTAATGCAGAGCCTGTGCCTTGGGTGCTTCTCCCTGGCACTTCTTACTAGGATAGTGAGGAAAAGATAATTGAGCTAGAGAAGACTCTTATATTTCTGTAACTTCTCTAATTTTCATCTGGTTTTAGGTCTATGGACCTGGAACTCAGACGAGAGCTTTCCAGTATGTCAGGTAAGCCTTGTTTGTGCTTTCTGATACTTGTTTACTTTATTTGCTGATTCTTTGAGCTAGGTCATTTAGTACGAGCTTCATTTTAATCCAAAAACTATTTTCATTCTTAGGGCAGCTTTACTTTCAGAAGGGAGACGCTGAAGTTTTTAAAAATACCAAGAAACAACACATTAGTTGGTTTAGAGCTGTGAATTAAAGTATTGTGTTCTTCTCTTAAGGGGCAACCAGTGCCTGATAGGAAAGTTTTTAATGCCGCTTTAGTCTGAACAGTTTTTAACTCCCTGCATTTTAATACAATGCTGCCACCTTGTGTCCTGGGGCTGCTGTGGTCAGTACTGTGCACTTGTCCCCTTCTAGGGGAAGGAACAAGTTGAGGGGGTATTGCTGCAGATGATGTTTGTAGCATAAGCAAAACCAGGATGTACTTTCAGTAATAAAAAGTCAGTCTGGTCCTTATAATCTTCTGTTTTGTTTGCTGAACATCAGTGCCAGACTTCTGGGTGGTTTTAATCACATTGTGCTTGGAAATGCTGTTCTTTCCGACTACCGAAAGCAGTAACAGAGATGATAGATCTCCTTTAAAGATGGTATTCTGTAATGAAAAGTCTGGATTTGTATGTCCAGGGACGTGCTGATAACTCTGTGTTATTTTTCTGTGGGGAGGTAACACCAAAATATTCTTTTTAACCAACTTGTCTTAAAATTTTCAGAAAGAGAGAAGGTGATTGAAGTAATAAACTGGAAAGCAGGTGTTGGTGGTGTCATGTGAGATATGTGGGAAATGGGCATCTAACAAATTTGGATAGGAGAGGAAGGGAGGTCTTTTTCTCAAGTAACTTTGTTTTTCTTCATTTTGCTCAATATGCTCAGAGGGATTGTAGCCAGTGTATCTCAAACCCTTTAAAACTAACCTTCATTTCAGTGTATCTTTCAACTGGGACTGTAACAAAAAGCTATGGAAACATGCAGTCATTTAAATATATGCTGTAAGTCTTATTTCAGCATTTCTCAGTTGACTAATCTGCTTTAACGGAGCTCTGAGGAGGCAGCTCTCCTTTTAGAAAAGAGCATTATTTATGGGGAAGTGAAAATTGCCTCAATCTATTCTCTTTTTATAGTGATCTTGTGAATGGATTGGTGGCGTTGATGAACAGCAATGTCAGCAGTCCTGTCAACTTGGTGAGTATGAGTGCTTCACTCCATTGAGTTTTTTGTGCAGTAACCAACATCACCTTTGCTTTCCTCCTCATCACCGATGTTGATTTCTAGAAGAGATAAATAGAATAAAAAATCTCTTTATTAGGAATAAACCCTGCGCTTTCTTTGTAAATAAGATTAAGCACATAGGCATTAAGATAGGATAGTTTCAAGAACATGAGAAATTTCCTAGTTTTTTTGTTTGTGTTAACAGGAAGATTCATGTAATCAGAATATTAAATCGAAAAGAAAAGGATCGGGATGCAAAATACACCAATTATTAGACTATTTTTTTTTTTTAAACTACAATGAGCACTGAAAGGAATACTTAGCTCTGAATAAATAGAGATCACTCAATACTAGCTTTGATTGGAAGAAAATGGGTTTATTTTCGATTGGGTAATTTTCTAATATTGATTGTGATTCTTAGAACTTACCTTTTTCAGTAGGGTTTTTACTTTGTCCCATTTGCTATCACCTTATCTTCAGCAGTGAATATGAGAATAGGAAAAGGGTGCACATGCCAGATCATTTCTTTGCATATCAACTTTTGCTAAATCAAGTACTCAACTCTGCAGGGCAGTTGTTCACTAGTTTTTTTTTCTTTTCTTTTTTGTGACTGTAAGTTTGTTTCTGTGTTTCTATCTGAATGCTGATATCTTTAAATCCATCATGTGTTTTGCCTCCAGAAAATTAAGCGTTTAGATTTGTGTGTAGATAAATGTTCAGCTGTAGGTCAAATGAGATGTAGTAAGAGGCATATTAAAACAAGGAGTGCTAGGGATGGAGGGAATTGAGTCTGAAGAGGAGCTAATGCTAGCAGGAAGCTTTCAACATTTTGTTCTGCAATGCTGAGATTGTTTCTCATATGCAGGTTTGCTGAAAAAAGCTAAGAAAGGATATATTGTATAGGAAGGCAGGTAGCCTGTATATGTATTGGTAAATTTGTAGATGTGGTAAATTTGGAAGTAATCAATTGCAGCAAAATTGGTAGAACTTAGTGTACTTACATATATCTATATATGTATACACACATATATATGAAGTCTTTATTATATCATCTGTCCTCAACTCATCGAAGTTGTTGTGTACAGACTGAACTGATGATGTGGTTGTGTGTGCTGCTGAATTGGGGTATGTAATTTTATTGTGATTAAGGGATGCATTTAGTTGTTCTTTATGTAATGATTTTTGGATACCCCCCACACATCACATTGAATTCTTTTCGTCTGAGTAGAAATGAGGTATAATGTTGAGCTTTTTCAGTTTAACATCACTCTATTAGAACTGTCTTATGTCAGAAAGATAAGATGTTACTAGTTAATATTGTAAAGAATATTCCCTTCAATTTTTAGGGAAACCCAGAAGAGCACACAATCCTAGAGTTTGCCCAGTTAATCAAAAAACTTGTTGGTGAGTATAAGAATTGATTCTTCAGCGGATCTTATGAAGTGCTTATTGTCATTAGATGATTTTGTCTTGATTAGTATATGTATTATATAGATCATTTAACTGGTCTTTGGATTTCTTAATAACTTTATTAAAGTCAATTGTATCCTGGCCATATAATTAAATATTAATCAGATAATCCAAATCCTCTGAGCTCTACGTAAAAGACTGCATGGACAGTCAAATGAATACATTCTTTTAGTATACCTGCATGATTTATGTCAGTAATTTTATATAATGTTTATGCAAGTTACTAGATAATTAACTGAAAGTGAAGTTTTCCTCACTGCATGCTGTAAAAACATCCTACATAATATCCTAGCTGAAATACAGATACTTTAGCAAGGTGATTCTTCACAATCATTCAGGCTGTTCTCCTTCAGTTACCATTAAAAAGCTTCATGCTGTGGTGCCAGTCTTTCTCTACTCTTCTTTGATCTACCAGTGACTCCTGCAAGGGCTGCCAGCACCTCCCTTGAATGTGGCTTGGAAGAAAACACTTTGACTTCCTCTTCATACTTGTTCTGATATCTGTAGCACTTCAGAGCCCTCAAGAATGGAAGTAAATAGCTGTGCACGGCCTTGTAATGTGGCTTCCTCATGAGATGAAACATGCTGGTGCCCTTAGCCGAGGATTTTAGTCTGTAGATTTCATGAGTGCTTCTGAGAGATCTGCAAAAAGTGACTGAAAAAGACAAGTTCAGACATACAGTACAGAAGTTGATGCGTGTGGTGTTTCAAATAGAGAACCATCCCCACTGGAAAACATCTGTAAATCCACAGCTCAGGGAAGGGATTGAAAAACACAGCACCAAACCCATCTGGCAGATAAAATAATCGTTACCTTGTCTGTTTGTTCACAAACAACTTGACCTGTTTCAGTCTGCCTGGAGAGGCAATTTAGTTCTACATCCATAAAATCTCTCAGTAAGTTGGCATATAAACTGTTGGCTAGATTAGATTAGATAAACTGTCCTGTGTGTTTTCATGAGGGAAGACAAGTACTATGGGTATATAACAATCAGACTGAAAAGTATGGGCAAAGAACAAGTGAAGTCCTTTTGCAATGGAAAAAACACTAACAGATTTGCAGAACTGCTGAAACAGACAAGGATCTCTGGTTTGCTTTGGCCCAAGTTCTGCTTGAGCAGGGCCACCCAGAGCAGGGTGTCCAGGGACTTGTCCAGGCGTCTTCTGAAGATCTCCAAGGAGGTGCCTGCAAAGCCTCTGGGCAGCCTGTGCCAGCGCTCTGTTGCCCATACAATGTGGAAGTGTTTCCCTCTGAACACCAGGGAAACTCCTGTTCAGTTTGTGCCTCTTGCCTTTGTCTTGGCACTGGGCCTCACTGGAAAGAGCCCTGCTCTGTCCTCTTGGTGCTCTCCCTTCAGGGTTACACACAGACTGAGGAAATCCACCCTGAGGCTTCTCTTTTCTAGGCTGAACAGTCCCAGCTCTGAGCTCCTCCTTTCAGGACAGGTACTTCAGTCCCTTGGTCTCTTTCATGGCTTTTTTTTGGACCGTCTCCAGCATGTCCATGTCCCTCTTGTATTGGTGGACACAGATCTGGACATAGTACTGAGTGGAGAGGAAGGATCACCTCTCTTCATATGCTGGTAATACTTTGCCTAATGCAGTGAATAATACCATTGTCCTTTTTTCTTCAACTTGGTATCCAGCAGCACCTTCAGGTCCTTTCCTGCCAGGCTGCTTTCCAGCATGTCCAGGTCCTTGAGGTTATTCCTCCACAGGTACAGGACTCTGTAATTCCTAACTTGGTGAGGTTTCTGGCAGGCCATTTTTCCAGCGTGTCAAGGTCTCTCTGGATGGCAGCATGGCCTTGGTACTGGTGTACCAGCCACTCACATTGGTCCGGTGTTAACTCCTGGGGTACACCAGTAGCGTAGGCCTTCAGCTGGGCTTTGTGTCACTCATCACCACCATCTGGACCTGGCTACTTAGCGGTACATCAACAGTTGTGTAGATGAATTTCATGAAAGACAGTGTCAGAAACCTTGCTGAAGTCAATAATATCCACTGCTCTCCTCTTGTCTACAGAGACAGCTTCATCAGAGAACATTATTTAAGTGATTAACATTACTTCCCTTTGTGAATGCATGCTGAAATCTTCGTGAAATGTTTTGTGATCCACGCTGTTCTAGGACAGCTGGTTCACCCAGCTGTTGCATGCAATACAGCTGCGTGGAATGCTTTTCAGTGCTGGAATTATGATGCAGAAACTTTAGAATCACCTAATGTTTCAGTAGTAGGAAAGATTTAAGTGCAACACATGGTGACTTGCAGATAATAATGCACAGTCTCTTGTTTGATAGGCAGCGGGAGTGAAATCCAGTTTCTCTCAGAAGCACAGGATGACCCTCAGAAACGAAAACCTGACATCAGAAAAGCCAAGTTGTTACTTGGATGGGAACCTGTGGTATGTACAGCTGTATTACTGTTGTTGTGCACAAAAGCATGGGGAGGACCACATGGCAATGATATCTTTCAGTTTTCAAGGTATCTGCTTAACACTATCTCCAAGACAGTTTTAAAATGGCTGTGAAGTGCCTAGGGTCTCTCAAACTGTTGCACTAGCTTATGATTCAGGAACTTCTGGATAAGATTGCATGGCTTGTGCTGTATGGGAGAACAGATTAGTACTGGCGTGTGTAACAAACTTAAGTAGGAAACATTTTTTTTATAGGCTTTTCAACTTTTTCACATGCATATTATGAAGTGGCTACCTTCCTGTAAGCCAGGTGGATTCTTTGAAGGATGTGGTACATAGTTATAAAAGACTAATGAGTTTGCTGTTGCTGCTGCTGTCTTAGTTCCTGTTTTGCTGTGGTAACATGCATTACGAAAGGAAAAAAAAATTCCTTTTAACTTAATTAAAATGTTTTAGTCTTACTTCATACATCTTTTATTTTTAAGGCAATTAATAACAACATTGCAGCCAAAATGTTCATTTGGATTGCTTGTAGGGAGGAATATGACAGCAGAATTTTCTGTTTTGTCATAGCTCATTTAAAGGGAACTGTGTGAAACTCAGGCAAAGCAAAATGTGAACCTCGTCAGAGAGAGCTGATGCTTCTTTGTGTGTGTTTTTTTATTTTTAATTCTGGTGGACTGAGCCAAACTAGAATAAGAATCTCTTATTTTGGACTACAAGTATCGTATATAGAGAAGTTCAGCATTTGTTCTATGTGTAAATAAGCTTGAAATGTGCTCAGGGTTAGTCAGACTTGTCTTACTATCCACAGTGAAGTTTGTCCACCTCTGAAGCTTGGTTACTGGCCATCTGAGGTGGTCAGGATTGTCATCACTCAGTACAGCTGATATGCACAAATTACACATTGCCCATGATGGCATTTATTTTCCTTTTCAACCTTCAGATGGAGATGATTGCAAGTGTATAACCAAGCAAAGCTGATGATAAGATCTGGCTTGTTTGGGGAGGAGAGGCCTATATAGTCTCTGGAAAGAGCATGACTTTCTTAGCCAGCTCCTCATTCTAGCCAGCACGATGGTTTGTAGGCTTTTCAGATTTACAGAAATCTTGCCAGGAAGCCTGCAAACTCATCCATTAAATGCAAGCCTATTAATGGAAAAAAGCAGCTCCAGACCCTTCTGAAAGGATTCAGAGACACCAGATATTAATATACTGTACCTTAAAGCATGAGGAGGATGTTGTATGATGACAGAAAGTTTAAAACAGTTAACTTTTATACTACTGACCTTCTACGTTTGGTGCATTCAGTACCAAAATTTGCTCTGAAGTACCAGCCAGCGCAGTATTGATACATCGAGCTGTAGGCATGTAGCTTTTATACTGCTTTTTTATCCTCCTGTATTGATACCAGCAAACGTGTCAGAGCTTGTGGCTCCTGAGAAAAGTGGATAATAATTCTGTTGTTGCTACCTACAAATCATAGTGTATAAATATAGGCATAGAATATGAAGAATGACAATTTTTTCTATGGGATTTAAGAATATTACATAAGATACAGAAGGATAATCTTTCTTTATATTGTTGCAGATAATAACAAAAAACCCTACCAGCTTTATACCTTTCTATGGCATACACCATTCTGTGAGATGCTGCGGAAGATGGTTCTTAACATTAAAAACAGAAGGGGCTTAAACTTCTATCTCTTTCACTGTATAATTGTTGAATTCTGAAAATCTGTTTTAACACTAAGTCGATCAAACGTAACTATCTGATGATTTAAATTTGTTAAGTTTTTTTTACTTGCGACGTCAGAAAATGCATCTGAAGTTTGAAAGCTTGAAGTTTGATGCATTAGCAGTGCTGAGATGTAACCAGTGTGTGGTGCTGTTAATACTTAAATTGGCAAAGAATTAAAGGGCTTTCTAGCAGTCTTTTAATAGCTGTATTAGAAAAAGGTACTGTTGTGAAAAGAGCTGATGTCAACTGAGAGTGATACGATTCTCTCATTTTTGGGAACAGGTCCCTCTGGAAGAAGGTTTGAATAAAGCAATTCATTACTTCCGTAAAGAACTCGAATATCAGGCAAACAATCAGTATATTCCCAAACCAAAACCTGCAAGGATGAAAAAAGGAAGAACAAGGCATAACTGAAGACTGTTGGTTGGACAGGAAATGCCCTGCTTGACATTTGACGGATGTAATATTTTTCTTTTTTTTATTTGAAAGAGACTTTGAAACAGGTATCATGAAGAACAAACTGGAATTTCATTCTGAAGCTTGCTTTAAAGAAGTGGACGTGCCTAAAAATAACAAATATTCCCCTTCCCCTGCAAATCTTGCCTTGCACTTTTTAAATCTTTCTTTTTATGTAAAAATAGAGTAGAAGCATCTTTTAGTATCTTCAAGTTTTATATCTTGCTGTGAGATCATTTTGTTGTGACTGTCCTTGACAGTTTTATTTACTGGTTTCTTTGTGAAGCTGAAGATAAACACAAACGGGATGGAAAATGCCGATTTATTTATAAAAATGGATACTATAAAATATGAGAAGTTCTACTATGCATAAGAAAAAAAATGAGCGGTGTTGTCAGATGGGAGGCGCTGCCATTGAATATAGAGGAGTTGAGAAGAATTCTGTATGAGAGCTTTATGTATTCTTTAAACGAGAGATTTTTTCAAAGGTTTAGTTTTAGTTGTACACTTGAATTTGAGATATTTTCATTGATTACCATGGATAAGGATATTTTGAATCACTACTGTGTTGTGCGTACTCTGGGAATAAAGTTAATGTATTATTGGTTACAGTGGTTGGATATGCTATTTTAATAAAATACTGAAACTTCTATGTAGTTCCAGCGTTTCACTGTGGGCGCTTCTCTGGCGTTACGTGTCTGTGTATGTATTGCGTGTTAATTAGAAAGTAACCGTCCTTGCATATTTGGCTCAAGGCTTAACAGCATTTGGTCCTGCGTTGTTCATCTCTTAATAGCTGTATAGGAAGGGATGCAGGATGTCTGTTGAAATAGACTGGACGAAAACATCACAATTTATTCCAATTCAGGCTGTTGATAGTGACGCAGGAGTATAAGACTTTATTTAAACCACAGAGTCTAACTGCAGCATCCCTGTCGTGAAGAAATGTTTCTATTTATTTTAGCATTTTTTGAATTACCTGTATATGCTTACAACTTTTCATAACTATTTCAGTCACCCCCCCCCAAAAAAAACCTGAAATAAAATCACACAGTGCCACATACCAAAGACTGAATACCTAGAAGGAAGAATTGGCAGAAGGTTTTTAAAAGGTATTTTGGGGTAGGGCCGCTCAAAATCGAAACTTCTTAATCTCATCAAGCAAAGTGACTTGACTTTACCTCATTGAAACATGATGTTTCAATGGCTTTTGAGGAATGCTCTTCTCTCGTGTGACTAGTGATAGGACTAGAGGGAATGGCTTCAAGCTGCGCCAGTGAAGGTTCAGGCTGGACGTTAGGAAATACTACTACTCTGAAAGGGTGGTCAGGCACTGGAATGGGCTGCCCAGTGAGGTAGTGGAGTCACTGACCCTGGAGGTGTTCAAAGAACGTTTGGATGTTGCGTTGAGAGACATGGTTAGCGAGAACCATTGGTGATGGGTGAATGGTTGGACTGGGTGATCCTGTGGGTCTTTTCCAACCTTAGTGATTCTATGATTCTATGAATGGGTTCTTCAGGTTTTTGAGGTCTGCAGGTTGATGGTTGAAGTGCAAGTTAATTGTGGAGACTTCCTGACCTCCTGGTGCTTGCCAGGCTTGGAGATTCATCCTGACTGGCGAGGTTCCCCAGGACTTTAGGAGTGATGGGGCTGCTGTGCTCACTGGTGGGTATCGTTTGGTCCAGCTCTGCAGTGATCTTTATAAAACATGAGAGTATCTTCCCTGCTCACATGCACAGGTTTTCTTCCATTGGAAGTCTGCTGTGCAATGAAGATGGTGGGCCTGTGGGAGCATTTCCCCCTCTGGTTGGAGAGACAGCAACCTGCCTAGAATTTAATTACTATCCGTTGCCTCCATCATTTCGCAGCTGAGGAGCTTGGGGTCTGCTTTTCACTTGAAGCCTTTTTTCTGATAGTTGATCTGGGCATTTTTTCCATATTAAGTTGCCTGAAAAGTACACCATGGTTTGTGCGCTCTGAATGTGCATGGTCCAACCTATAATTACCAGTACAGTCACAAATCACTGCCTCTCTATATGCTCAAAATCACAGCTGGATACATGTGAAATTACTGCCCCCTTCTTCAACAGTTCTGTGACGAGAACTGCAAATCATCTCCTAGCACAGTGTTTTTAACCCTGTAGGGTTAAGACTCAAGCTTAAGTAATCTTAAATAAACTTAAGCTTTAGATTATTTTGTGGGTAAGGTATTCTTTCTCCTTGTATTGGATATGAAGAGGTGGTGCCCAAGGGTGTAACACTGCTCCAGCAGCCCTTGAGAATAAATGGGAGTTGCAGGTACCAGCTGTTACTTCCAGGACTGTTTTTAATTTGATTCAATGACTTTTGTGCAGAATATTTAAATTGTAGTGGAAAAAGCATACTCCTGGAGGCTAGCACAAAATGTGCGTTTTTCAAAGAAAAATCCCTCTGGAAGTCTGAATGTTTGGATGCTACAGACAGGAATTTAAAAGCTTTTTAGATTGCTTCACAGCCTGATCTGCTCGATAGAAAGAGCAAATCAGGCAGAGGGCAAATGGCTGGCACTGATATGGCCGATTTGTTCGTATGCGGTATGCCTCCCAGTGGGCCTGAGTGACAGACCGTATTGATCTGCTGCTTCCTTTATATCACCTCCAGCTTTTGTTTCAGTGGTTCCTGGTTCAGTTCCCATATTCTTTCTGTATAATGTCTTCTAGGAGCAGCAGTTGAGGTGCTGTTGCCTTTTCTGTTTTAAGCCAGTGGCTGGCCTGGCCCTCTGAAAAGGCATGAATTAAAATAGTCTGCTGGTTCTTAAGCACTGAATTGGTAATTCTGGGGGGGGGGGAAATCTGAGAATTGGCATTTACTGCTGTCACCTAGGCAGGCAGGGTAAAACTAACACGAGCAGACTCATGCTTGTGTAGTCACAGTGATTCACATAGAAGGGCCACTAAGCCCACATTAGATACAAGTCCCCTTGTTGCAGTTGGGAATACACAGTGGGTATGGTGAATGGGGCAGCTTGGTGCTGGCAAGTGAGATCTATCTGGAGGAAGTGGTGTGCAAGGCACTCTCTGCTGTAGGTTCCTCCAGCCTCACAAGGAGGACCACTCTTACTGCCTGGAAGTTACCACAGGAAGAGGGACCTGGACAGGCTTGAGAGGTGGGCCTGTGCCAGCCTCATGAAGTTGAACAAGGCCAAGTGCAAGGTCCTGCACCTGGGTTGGAGCATCCCAAGCACACATACAGGTTGGGTAGAGAATGGTTTGATAGCAGCTCTGAGGAGAAGGATTTGGGAGTGTCAGTTGATGGAAGACTCAACATGAGCCGGCAATGTGCACTTGCAGCCCAGAAGGCCAACTGTATCCTGAGTTGCATCAAGAGAAGTGTGACCAGCAGGTCCAGGGAGGTGATTCTGCCCCTCTACTCTGCTTTCATGAGGCCCCACCTGGAGTACTGTGTCCAGTTCTGGAGTCCCCAACACAAGCTGTTGGAGCAGGTCCAGAGGAGGGCCATGAAGATGATCAGAGAGCTGGAGCACCCCTCCTAAAGGACAAGCTGAGAGAGCTGGGGCTCTTTGGCCTGGAGAAGAGAAGCCTCCAGGGGGACCTCATAGCAACCTTCCAGGACCTGTAGGGGCCTACAGGAAATCTGGGGAGGGACTTTTTATAAGGGTGGATAGAGACAGGACAAGGGGAAATGACTTTAAACTGGAAGAGGGTAGATTTAGACTATGTATTAGGAAGGAATTCTTTACTGTGAGGGTGGTGAGACACTGGAACAGGTTGCCCAGTGTGAGGCTGTGAATGCCCCCCCCGGAAGCAGCATTCAAGGCCAGGCTGGATGTGGCTTTGAGCAACCTGGTCTAGAGGGAGGTGTCCCTCCCTATAGCAGGGAGATTGGAACTAGGTGATCTTAAAGGTCCCTTCTAACCCAAACCGTTCTATGATTCTAAGAGATCCTCTGTTAAGATTACTGGTTTTTTTTACATCATATACTTCTATTTTTACACAGGGCTGCTCAGAAGCTCTGTAAAATACATTATTGGTCCACAGGCAGCACAATGAGGCATGCAGATGTAGTTCAAGTAATAAGGTGCATGAACACACAGACTAGAGAAGCCTTGTGTCTTATCTTTAGATTGGATTTTTTGCTCTGGGGGAAAAAAAATAGTCATCTGATAGTCTTTTCTTGTGTCTGGGGCATTTGCAGCTTCTTTAAGATTCTGGCTAAGCAACCACTGAGCTCACTGGCCACGGGATACTTATGGATGCCTCTGTCATCATTTTTTTCCAGAAACTTTTAGAAATATATATTTGACAAAAAAAGTTCACCACTGTAAAAATATGTTTGAAATCAGGTTTAGAGTTGAAGCAGGCAAGGAGAAATGACAAATGCTCTTACATAATTCGTTAGCCTTGGAGAACAGGCTAAAGAGCAAAACAGGGCTGTGATTAGTGTGATGGATTAAGCCAGTCCCTGGGCCTTTATTAGTACTAAGTTCAGTGCTACTTGAGGCCAGGAAGTCCTTGTATGTTGTTAGAGGCTGCTCAGAGATTTGCTCACAGAAAAAGGATGCTTTGTTAACAGTAAGGGAAGTGTGTACTTAGCATTGCCAGTCCTAACATCCATACATCCTCTCCCTGAAAGCAGTGGAAATGTAGCCACCACAGCTCCATAGTGGCTTTGTTCTAAACATTTCCCAAAACTGGCATCACTGGTGGTGGAAGGACATGGCATGGAAAAGATCTGGACTTCAGTGGGACTGCTGGCATACAGACAGTACTCATGTATGCTAGGGTGACCAAGATGGAAATCTCCACATGAGTCCTATTTGTGGTCTTGAGACGTATATTGTGCCACGCTTGTGAAAAGCTTTCACATGTTGAAGTTCTTATCTGCAGCACCAACTCAGAACTACGACAAATAGCAGCGATAGCTCTGGACAAAAGCAGAGCTCCTTCCCTATGACAGGAGGTTCCGAAATGTAATTCCATATCAGTGGGGAAATAATTGAAATATGGTAAGAAATAATTCATATTTTCTGCAAATAATCACTCTGGTTCCCTGCTTTTTTCCAGTCCCTTCTCTTACTCACCTACCTATAATAGCAACAACTTCTTGTCTGCCTTGTTTTGTTGCCGCTTTACAGCTTGGAACAAGCAATAGCTCGTTCATCCTTGCTGTTTTCCCTAGTTTTTGGCTCGTTCTTTGGCAAGGAGGGGATCCTCTGAGTGCCCTGCTCTGTGCCATGGCTGAGCCAGCTGAAAGGTCCAAAGCATGAAGCCACAGTGTGGTGGCCAAACTGCTATCAAAGCCAAGTACTGAAATCTAGGCTCTGTTCACCCCATTGTTACAAGGAAGGAAAACTACACCTCCCATCCAGGAAACAATCCTGGGATAAAAGTACATGATTCTGACTGACTTCTGTGGCTGACACCCGCAAACTGGGGATGTGGCATTGTGAGGCCACGGAATGTTAAGAGATGGGCTGTGGCCTGTTTGTCCCTGTTCTGTAGGAAGCCACAATGAACAATGCCACTCTTCTGTCCTGGTGGAGAGGTTACGTGGTGTCAGCGCTGAGTTGGCCAGGGACGATGATGTGATGCACCCTATGCTGTCTGTGAACAGAAGAGAACAGCTGTGAGAGGGACTCTTCTGTTTGCGTTTGGGGTCAGAAATACTCAGAGAAAATCATTAACTTGCTGAGGATACAAAGCCAGGAGTGGCTGACACACCGGAAGGCTGTGCTGCCATTCAGTGACATCTGGGCAGGCTGCTGAGCTGGGTGGAGAGGAACCTGATGAGGTTCAACAAGGGCAAGTGTGAGGAAAGTAGCTCTGCGGAGAAGGACTTGGATGTCTTGGTGGGCACTGTGTTGGCCATGAGCCCACAGTGTGCCCTGGTGGCCAAGAAGGCCAATGGGATCCTGGAGTGCATTATGAAAAGCATGGCCAGCAGGTCAAAGAAGGTGATCCTCTCTTTACTCTGCCCTGACCAAGCCAGATTTGGAGCATTGTGTCCAGTTCTGGGCTCCTCAGTTTAAGAAAGACAGCAAACTGCTGGAGACAGTCCAACTGAGGGCTAAAAGATGGTGAGGGGTCTGGAACATCTCCCTGATGATGTGGCTGAGAGACGTGGAGCTGTTCAGCTTGGGGAAGAGAAGGCTGAGGGGAGATCTCATCAATGCCTATAAATATCTAAAGGATGGGAGTCAAGTGGACAAGGCCAGGCTCTTTTCAGTGGTGCCCAGTGACAGGACACAAGGCAATGAACAAAAACACAGGAAATTCCATCTGAACTGGGGAAAAAGTTCTACTGTGAGGGTGACAGAGCACTGGACCAGGCTGCCCAGAGAGGTTGTAGAGTCTTCTTCTCTGGGGATGTTCAAAACCCACCTGGACACCTACCTGTGCAACCTGCTGTAGGGAACCTGCTTTAGCAAGGGATGGACTCCAGAGGTTCCTTCCAACCCCTACGATTCTGGGTGAATTTTGTGAACTTCATTAATGTGGTTTACTTTGAAGCACTCCATGCATTGGTGACAAATAACAGTTCTCCTCCTTTTGCACAAACCTGTGATGGCTCATACCCGCTTGCTTGTTCTCAAGACAACTTTAATCACAAATTCCCAACACAGCGCGATGAAGTGCTGTGTTGGAAACTGATTGCTTCTTGTTATGAAGAAAGCTAACTCTGTCCCATCCATACTCAGCACATGGTGGGAAAATGCAGCACAGCGTAATGGAAAATACTTGTTTTTTTTGTCTTGGAAGACCCAGATTTTGTGAGACTACGCAAGACACAGCTGCTGGACTGAGTGAGCCTGTAGGAACAGACACGGCTTGCAAAGGCCTACGGATGGATGGCATTTATTTACAGCACTTCTTAAATTCTTCTTACTCTGCAGGTCTGAATTCCCAGTTGTTTTATATTCTGGGAAATGATGGAAATTATCAGCGTGGTTCAAACATTGCCAAATTCTTTGCACTTTTTCTTCGAGGGCATAAAATAGGACCGTTCTGCTAGGAATAGGTGTTTTCCAACTGTGCAAAAGAGTGTGTGCTTGAGTCAGAACATGACTATACCATATCTGGAATAAAGGGTCTCCTCTCCTGGGAAACACAGCAGTTAAAAACCATTCAACTGGCAGTGAGCCTACAGCTTAGTGCAAGAGCTCCAAGATCTAGGGGAATGCTGGGTCTCTGAAGGACATATTACATGAGTGTGAGTGCACACATGTCTGTGCAGAGGAGGAGTAACTAACGGTTGCTCAGTTTGGCTCCCTTATTTTGTTATTTTACTCCCTCTTTCTGGCTGGACTGAGAGCTTGCAGCTAAGCAGGAAGGGCGCAACCTGAGCAACGTTCACAGGTAACTTCTGCCTGAAGCGGTCACTGGGCTCTGAGGCTGGGTGCTCTGCATCTCAGCTACTGCTTCTGAAGTCAGATTCCTGCTGGCAGCCATTGCCCCAGGGGATCCCTTCCTTTGACAGGCTCTGGAGGGAGGCAAGTTTTTCTGCACTGGGAGCAGTTTTGGTCTCCTTGCCAACAGGATCTGTAAAAGCTCCGTGTTTGGAAGGCTGCAAGCAGTGGGTATGGCAGAGGAGGCAACAAGGCAGCAATTCAGTTGAAAGGACTTTTTTCTTCTTTTCATAGAATCATAGAATCACAGAATGGTTTGAGTTGGAAGGGACCTCACAGCCCACCCAGCCCCACCCCCTGCCATGGGCAGGGCTGCCCCCCACCGGCTCAGGCTGCCCAGGGCCCCATCCCTTCAGCGCCTCCAGGGATGGGGCACCACAGCTTTTCTGGGTAGCTGTGTCAGCGCATCCCCACCCTCTGAGTGAAGAATTTCCTCCTAACATGTAACCTAAACCTGCACTCTTTTAGTTTAAAACCATTCCCCCTTGTCTCATCACTCTCAGATAGTGCATAAAGTCAGTCTCCCTTCTTCTTGTAAGCTCCCTCAAGTACTGGAAGGCTGCAATGGGATCTCCCCAGAAGCTTTTCTTCTCCAGGCTGAACAAGCCCAGCTCCCTCAGCCTGTCTTCACAGGAGAGGTGCTCCAACCCTCTGATCATCCTTGTGGCCTCCTCTGAACCCGCTCCAACAGCTCCACATCCCTCCTGAGCTGAGGGCCCCAGGCCTGGATGCAGTACTGCAGGTGGGGCCTTTCAAGGGCAGAGCAAATGGAGATGATCACCTCCCTCTCCCTGCTGGCTGTCCTGAGGAGTAATTGGATTTGTTTGTCGACACAAAACTGAATGAGCATGCACATCTGAAATGTGTTGGGTTATACTATGTATTCTATATGCCAGCCTAGATGATACGATGTAATTTTGTGACTGAGCGTAGAAAAGGCAGCAAAAAAACCTTTTGAAAGTAATTTCTAGTAGTATGGCTTAATGAAACTCGCTGTTACAGACTCTACTAAATAATGGGAAACTTTATCAAAAAAGCTTTATTTCTGTAACACTTAATATATCGCATACTACTAAATAACAATAACAAAAGAAAAGTCATGTTTCTTTCTTGGCAGCTCCTTGGCTCCTGCTGTTGTACGTGAACAGGAGGGAAGCAGAGACTTTGACTGGGGGAGGGCTTGGCTTTGCCCAGCCCCATACACCCCAGCTGTAGGAGGACGAAAGCCATCAGTAATCATCATAGTTGACTCCCGCCCCATGCCTGAAGGTGTGTGGGTTCCGGGGGCCGATGGGCGAGTCCTCATCATAGTGGTGTTGGTAGTACCCCCCGTGGTACTCGTTGCCACCGCGCCCCAGGCTCGTCCAGTAGGACATGTCGTCTTCAAATTTCTGCCAGGAAGAAAAGAAGAGAATGAAATGGAAAGAAAAAGATGAAAGAGGGGTTCCCTTTGTCTCATGCAGATAATTCAGATCCGGAATTTCTCCTCAGAAATTCAGATCCTTCACGTGCTTTGCAAAACTCTGCATCTAAGAGACTTTCTCTGTGAGATGTACCGGTCTGGTTTCCCAATGCCCCACCCCTGTAGTCCTGGCATACGTGAGTGCAAAGCAGGTGCATTGTCCTTTGCCTTATGCCTGTTATTTTTCTCTTGTAAAATTGTAAGGCTCTAGAGATGCAGGAAGCAGTTCAGTTCTGCTCACGGCAGCAGTGGAAAAACAGTATGCAAGGATATCGAATGCTTGCCAAGCCAAAGCCTTTCCATCTGAATGGCTCTTTGGAAATATTTCTGGCTGAAATTTGTAAAGAAAGTTTTGCAAAATACACAATGGGTAAGCACGGCCTAAGTCCTTTCTGAAGCGTTGCTGGAACTGACAGTTATCTCATTGTTAAAGCTGTGTCTTAATGCTCCACAAAACCTCCTAAGTGGACTCATTGTGTCCCACAACAGGCCTAGTTTCATTTCTCAGTGCACACAGGAACTTGTAGAGAGGAATACATCTTGTCTGCATGGTTTGCCCTTTCTACTTAACCTTTTACTATTTGCACCCAGCCTTCAGTTCCTGATTCATAAAACTGCTTTTGTTCATTTCCATATTGTGTAGCCTCGCTGTTAAAAAGTCACTTTTATCTGCATAACGTCCAGGAGCAACAAAAAATGTATCCTTCATTATTTCAGTGCAAGCAAAGGATTTTTTTTCAAATTGTTCCAGCTTTGAAAATGAGTGCATTCATCTTCTAAGCAATCCACATAACGTGAAGGTCTAACGTGTACTCCAGCTTGCCTGTGCCAATGCAATCTCATTAAGCACACGCATGCAGCTGTCAGAAGCCAAGAATCCAACATCTATGACTATTTTTACCTCTTATTTATATACGGATTATTCTGTGCATGGGACTGCAACTGAACACAGTGTCTGCTGAGCAGAGCTTTGTGCAGTGTGTGTACCAGCTGCGGGCTCCTGATCCTGCCCCGGTGTTCTTACAGCTTGGAAATATACCCTCATGGTTCTAAGGGAGGCTGGCTGCACATTACCAGGCAGTGTTCTTTCCCATGCAGGGTCACAGCACAGATGTGGGGGCTGCACATTCTGCATCAGGTAGATAACATTGGTTGGGAAAGACCACTAAGATTATCTAGCCCAACCACCAGCACACCCCCACCATGCCCACTGACCACGACCCTCAGTGCCACATCCACACGGTTCTTTAACACCTCCAGGGGCAGTGACTCCACCACCTCCCTGGGCAGCCTGTGCCACTGCTTCCCTGCTTTTTCTAAGAAAATTTTCCTAATATCCAACCTGAACCTCCCCTGGCAGAACTTGAGGCCATTCCCTCTCCTCCTGTCACTACAATCTCCTGCACCCCCCCCCGACCCCACAGCCTGGTGAAGTCCTGCACTCACCGCCTCGTCGAAGCCAAGGTAGAGGAACTGCTGGTACCACTGCTGCACGTCGGGCTGGCTGCGGTCCCACAGCTGCCGCCGCGGGCGCCTCAGGCTGCGCAGGAACCCCTTGGCCGCCTCTTCCTTCAGCGACACCTCCGGCTTCGTGGCAATGGGGGCTTGAATGAATCCCCCCCCCAGAGAGAGGCCGAGAAGTGCTTAATCAGCCTAAATTGTGTACATTTCTGGTGTTATTTTTTCACCTTTGTGCTCAGCAGAGCAGTGTGTGAAGCAATAATAAGAATAGGGATTGCCGATATGATGGCCTCATGGCTACCCGTGGTCTCTTTGCTTTTATCACAGCTATCCTGAGCTCAAGACATGTTACACACGGAATTTAGACACACAGTCCAAATGGAGAATAGGAGCCCGGGCTCTGTGTGCTGCAGCTGCAGGAATGGGAGTGACGCGTAGCCGCTGTGTGTGCTCATGGTGCAGCAGAGCTGTGCATGGTGGGGTCTGCTTGGAGTGCTTACACAGCTCCTGAGTGCTGTGCTGTCTCTGGGACAGGGGCACAGCGACTGCACCCTGAGAGCTGTGATGGGCAGCAGCTGAACCAGCAGGGAAATGGGTAGGTAATTGGCTGCCTCTCTATTTACCTTCTCGTTTCTGAAGCATCCGCTTCAGTTTATTTCCTGATGAAACACCTAGAGAAGTAAAAATATAATGCATGCTTATCTATCCACTCTTATTTGGTAAGAGGGAAGTAACAACAAAATGACTCATTCCTACCAAGGAAAACCTGGAGCATGCTTCCACCCGCACCTCCCCGTGTCCCTATTTCCCTGCCTCAGTTCAACAGAAGCTGTAGGGAACCCTCCTGCACCCCGTCATCCTTTCCCCAACCCTCCGTGGGATGGATCCCCATGCCAGCAGCCTCGGTTGCCAGCACAGCCTGAGCCGGGCTCCCCACCAGGCTCCCCACCAACCATCTCCCGGCGGAGCGACTGCAAACAAAGAGTTACAGGGGAGAGATGCTCAACTTGCGACCGAAAGCTGAGCCCGCGCTCACTCACCGGGAGCTGCGCAGAGCAGCGGCACGACGAAGAGGAGGAAGAAGAGGAGGAAGGCCCCGGGCAGGGCTCCGCGGGGGCACGGTGGCGGCATGGCTGGTGGCCTCCCCGCCGCGACGGGACGGGACCGGACGGGACGGGACCGGACGGGACGGGTCGGAGGGAGTGGAGCAAGGGGTGGCCGCGCCCACGCCCACGTCGCGCCCGCCCTCGGCCCGACCCGGGGCCCCGCTGCGGGGGGAGCAGAGCTAAGGAGGCCCCGGTACCGGGATGCTCCGGAGTGCGGCTGTCAGGAGCGGATCCTCAGCGTGCAGGCAGCACTTCTTAAATGGGATGGGATGGGATGGGATGGGATGGGATGGGATGGGATGGGATGGGATGGGATGGGATGGGATAGGAT